>LR990049.1:19117427-19582985 GCA_905147135.1 Blastobasis lacticolella | reverse complement strand
GTGAAATACTGCCTATGGTGCTATAGTACTCTCCCCAAGAGTACCATCGTACGCCAGAAAGTTCACACGCTTCAGGTGTGAAAGAGACGGAGTAATACTTGAAGTTTGACAGCTATCATCGTCAAAGGTATACTAGCTGTCAGAGGGAAGTGACAGCTGCTGTCAGTGACTTGTCCAGTTCTACCAATTGTCAAAATCAAGTGACAGGTATCAACGTCAAAACATCACCAGCTGTCAAAGTCAAGTGACAGCTGTCAGGATCAAAATTACATCTGTCAATAGCAAGTGACAGTTAGCTGTCAGTGCCAAGAAGTAAGCTGTTAATGTCAAGTGTTGACATACGTCAATGTCAAAGTAGCTGCTAATTGTCAACGTCAAGAAGTCATCTGTCAACGTCACTTTGAAGTCTAACATCTGCCATCCGTCAAGGACAAGGAAGATTATTGGTTATCGAGAAACTTTGTGAGTGAAAGTGGTCAACAAATTGTGAGTAAAATTGAACTTTATTTACTAGGACAAATTAACTTAGAAAAATTTCGATTTGCAGTGTTTGTTTACATAGACTTAGTTAAAATTTTAAAGTAATTTGCATGGACTTAGAATAGTTTCGATAAAAGTGTTCAGACGGGGAACCTATGCCCGATTTTTGATCGATTTCTTAATTGTTAAACACTTGTAAAATTTTTGTAAATTCTTATATTTTGTAACTTAGAATTTTTCTATCGGTTTTCTACTAGCTTCGCTTGTAATGTCTGTAACCATGATTGATAATTATGTTAAACTTCAGGAGGATATAATTAATAAAATTGAAAGAGGTTTAAGTAATTTTAAAAAGTCTCCAAAAGAAAGGATATCAGCCGGTTACATTGATACAAGGTTAGAGGCTTTAGAAAAGTCATGGACCGTGTTTACTAGCAATCATCAAAAATTTGTATATGAATGTAAAAAAGAAATATTGGAATCTAATGACAGTGTGGTAAACGACATGTACTACAAATGTGAAGATGCTTATTTAGATTATAAATCGCTATTGAAAGACAAGCAGATGCAGTTAAAATCTAGTACAGTAGAAACTTATGAGTCTAAATTGCAATCGCAATCGAGTAATGTAAAATTGCCTAAAATCGAAATTCCTAAGTTTTCCGGTAACTATTCTGAGTGGCCGAGTTTTCGAGATTTGTTTCTGTCTCTAGTTCACAAAGAGAGCACCATTGATAATGTGCAGAAGCTTCACTATCTTAAAGGTTGTGTTACCGGTGAAGCAGAGCAATTATTGCGGCACATTTCATGCACTGGGGATAATTATAAATTATGTTGGGATCAATTAGAGGGTCGTTACAATAATAAAAGGTTCCAAGCTAATCGTATTCTTAAAAGGTTGACTGACAATCTGAATCATCCACTGCAGTTAAGCAGTTATTAGATACAACCAAAGAATGTTTGAACGCATTAAAAAACTTAGGTATCGATACTAGTACTTGGGATACTATTATAATCTTTTTAATAAGCCAAAAGTTAGACTCTGAATCACGTAAGCAGTGGGAACAAAAAGTTTGTGAGTCATCTCAGAGTTTGCCTACTTTTAAAAAATTTCAAGAGTTTTTAGAGACTCGTTTCAGGTCAATTGAGTTTTTAGATACAAAGGCACAAAGAAATGACAAACCTAATTACACCCATGTTTCCACTACTCAACAGCCTACATGTTTATATTGCTCTGATAGTCACAAATTGGCAAACTGTAAAAAGTTCGCAAAAGATGATGTTGATTTGAGGCGTAATTTTGTCCAGACTCACAGATTATGTTTTAATTGTTTAGCTCCTAACCATTCCGTTTATCAATGCAACCAGTCCACTAGATGTCATATTTGCAAGAAAAAGCATCATAGTTTGCTTCATACCAAACTTCCCAATAATTCAGCTAATGGTTCAACCCGAGCTAATCAAACGACAGACGGCAGAGTGGTTGCCACCGTTGTTGGTGAAAAGCCAACTCAGCAGTCGTTGCAGGATCAAGGTCAGGGTTCAAATGGTCCAATTGTTTCTTGTTCATCAAGTAATTGCAGCCAAGTTTTATTAGCTACGGCTTTAGTAAAAGTTAATTCAAACAAGAACAACACTCTTGTAGTTTTAAAGGCCTTGTTGGATCAAGGTTCTCAAGCCTCATTTGTGACTGAAGAAGCAGTTCAGATGTTAGGTCTCAGGAAAATACCGGAAACAAGTCTCTTATCAGGTTTAGGCGGTGATCAGAGTTCGCATTTAAGATCGAAATCCTCTGTAGTTCTAAAGATTCAATCTCGTCTAGATCCAAGCTTTATTGTTACAGTTAAAGCTCATGTTTTAAAGAGACTAACCACATTTTTACCGAGTAAAAAGGTGTCAGTTCAGGTACTGCCTACATCACTCACGTCTATAACTCTAGCAGATCCCTCATTTCACATGCCGAATAAGATAGATCTGCTTTTGGGTGCGGAAGTGTATAGCCAGATCTTGTTGGAAGGGGTACTCAAGGGTCTGTCGGGTTCTATTATTGCACAACATACTAGACTCGGTTGGATCCTCTCTGGCAAAATAGATGATAAATTTGCACCAACGAATCAGGACAGAGTGACTTCCAATAGCATAGTCAGTATGCATTTAACTCATCTCAATGAGAATGAGCTTTTAAAGAAATTTTGGGAATTGGAGTCAGATCATACTCTTACAATTAAGAGACATTACTCAAAGGAAGAAGAGAAATGTGAAAAGTTGTTCGCAAAAACAACTTCAAGAGATGATTCTGGCCGATTCGTTGTCAAATTACCATTCAAGTCGGAAAACCCGTCTTGTAAGTTTGGCAATTCTAAACAAATTGCTCACAACCGGTTTCTTTGGTTAGAGAAACGTTTGTTAAAAAATCTTGAACTAAAGAGTGAATATTCCAAGGTGCTTAATGAGTATCTTAGTTTGGGACACATGGAAAAGGTAACTCCAATGGACGTCTATAAGCCAGGAGCAGTTTATCTGCCTCATCATGCAGTCGTCCGCCAAAATAGGACTACAACCAAAGTTCGTGTAGTCTTCGATGCCTCAGCTAAGGGCACAAACGGCATTTCACTAAACGATAACTTAATGGTTGGTCCAACTCTTCAGCCAGAATTACGGCACTTAATAATGCGGTGGCGATGTTATCCAATTTCACTTGTCGCAGACATTGTAAAAATGTACCGACAAGTGAAAGTAGCGGAGGAAGATATAGATTTTCAGCGCATCCTCTGGCGTGAAAATCCAAGTGCTGAAATAGAGCATTTTAGACTATTAACAGTCACATTTGGAACTTCCTCTGCCCCATATTTGGCTGTACGCGCTCTACAAGAATTGGCTCACCAAGAAGGACATAACTTTCCATTAGCAGCAGATAGAGTCCTTCGTGATTTTTATATGGACGATCTAATGACCGGCTGTTACTCCGTAGAAGAGGGTGTCCAAGTTTATACTCAAATTGTACAATTGCTCAATGGAGGAGGCTTTCCTCTTCAGAAGTTTGCGAGTAACAGTAAAGAATTACTTTACCAACTCCAATTGGAAAGTAACAACTCTAAAGAGGTTAGAGAAATTAAGATCGACGAAGTGATGAAAATATTAGGACTTACATGGAATCGAGAAACAGATTACTTCCAATGCGTAGTTAAACTTTCTACTGTGGACAAGCTCGTAACAAAAAGGAAAGTTATATCGGATATATCACGTCTCTTTGATCCTTTGGGCTGGATAGCACCTGTTGTCACTAAAGCTAAGATTTTTATACAGCAACTATGGTTGTCTGGTATTGGATGGGACAGCGGGTTGCCGAGTCAACTGCTTAAAGATTGGATTCTATTTAGAACCGATTTAACAGTGCTTGAGGCTGTAACTGTTCCACGTTGGATCAAATCGTGCAGGGATGACAGATGTTTCGAACTGCATGGATTCTCAGACGCGTCAAATGCAGCATATGCGGCTGTGGTCTATGCTCGCATTATTAATAGTCAGGGCAATGTGTATGTGAGTCTGATCACATCTAAAAGTCGCGTAGCACCTATCAAACAAGTCTCTATTCCGCGATTGGAATTATGCGGTGCAGTACTGCTATCGAGACTTCTGAGTGAGGTTGCTATGACTTTACAGGTGCCTAGTCATAACATTCATGCATGGACTGATTCAACGATAGTTCTCGCCTGGCTAAGTAGTCACCCCAGCCGGTGGAAAACCTTTGTCGCAAACCGCGTATCTGAAATTCTTAGTATCGCAGATAGTAATCAATGGTCACATGTTGTTTCCAAGGAAAATCCAGCTGACTGTGTATCACGTGGAATGCTAGCTTCAGACTTCATTAACAATCAGCTCTGGAAACGGGGTCCTGAATGGCTGTATCTTGAAAAGATTAGCTACGAAAAGGCTACTCTTAGTGATACGAAGCTCGAAGAAAGAAAACCTAAGTTGACATGCCATTTAACTACTGACGAAGATGACAGCATCAGGAATTTATTGAAAAAGTTTTCATCACTGACAAAGCTCGTCCGTGTCGTCGCGTTCTGTAAACGAGTTATAAACTGGAACCAACCTGAAAAAAGAAAAACCTCTACCTGGTTAAGTACAAAAGAATTGCAAGATTCATTACTTAACTGTATCAAGTTATGTCAGAGAGTAGAGTTTCAGCAGGATATAGAGTCTGTAAAAAGCGGAAAGTTGAAGAAAAACAACAAACTTTCGTCTTTGTGCCCATTTTTAGACTCAAATGGGATATTGAGAGTTGGTGGAAGATTACAGAATGCGGGATTGATTTCATTTGACATGAAGCATCCGGTTGTTATTCCACATAAATCCCATTTCACAAAGCTGATAGTTTTAGATGCACATATTAAAACTATGCACGGTGGTCCTCAGCTCACGCTGAATTACTTAAGGTCTAAATATTGGGTTATCGGTGCGAAGAATTTGGTTAGACTATGTGTACATAAATGTATTACTTGCATTCGTTACTCTACGCAAACTAACCAGCAAATGATGGGTGAGCTTCCTGAAGCGAGAACCACTGCACATAGACCTTTTATAAGGAGTGGTGTTGATTACGCAGGGCCGATCAATGTTCGAACCACAAAGGGTCGTGGTCACCATGCTACGAAAGGGTACATATGCTTGTTTGTGTGTATGGCTACAAGAGCCATCCACTTGGAAGTCGTCAGTGACATGACTTCGGAGACCTTTCTCGCTGCTTTCAAACGTTTCGTAGCTCGTAGAGGTCATGTCGCCGAACTATGGAGTGACAACGGTACCACATTCGTAGGAAGTGCACGAGCATTGGAAGAACTGTTCGATTTGGAAAGGTCTAGTGTGGCAGTGGAAATTGCTGACTGGTTAGCTTCAAATGGCACTTATTGGCATTTTATCCCTCCCCGTGCTCCAAACTTTGGAGGACTGTGGGAAGCGGGCATAAAATCAACCAAACATCACCTTAAACGAGTGATAGGAGACAGTACCCTAACATTTGAGGAGCTGACGACTGTGCTGTCTCAAATTGAGGCATGTCTCAATTCGAGACCATTGTCGCAATTATCCAATAATGCTGAAGATCCCAACCCCTTAACTCCTGGACATTTTTTGGTAGGTGAACCCTTAGTTTTGATTCCTGACCTTAATTATGAACAATCCAATTTAAGTAATTTAAAGCGATGGCGCTTAACACAAAGAATAGTTCAAGAATTTTGGCGTAGATGGTCACATGAATACTTGACACAACTGCAACAGAGGTTTAAGTGGACTGAACAGATTCCTGAACCCGAGATTGGAAGTGTTGTTCTGGTTAAGGAGGACGATTTACCGCCGGCTAGATGGCTCTTTGGACTGGTTGTTGATAAACATCCGGGATTGGACAAACTCACACGTGTTGTCAGTCTCAAGTATAAAGGTCATATTATTAAGAGACCTTTGTCAAAACTTATATTATTACCTGTTAAGGATTAGTAAAGATTTTCTTTTGTTTTATCTTAGGATTTGATCCTGTGATTTGTAATACTAAGTTATAGATAAGTTGTTAATGTAGCAAATTAAGATCGTCAGTTTATATAGTTTATATCTATTATCAAAAATTATGTAAAGTAAGTTTGAATTTTGTGACACCTTGTGTTGTCGATGTAAAAACTGTTTATTTTAATATTTCTTTAACTGGACTAGGTCCATGGCGGCCGGAATGTTCAGACGACTAAACAGTGAAGATAAAGGTGATATAGTATGTAGTACCAACTATTGCCACTAGATGGCGCTGTTACAAATTTGTGTACTTTCTACATCGCGGTAGCAAGTTGTCGCATACAAATTATATATAGAATTTAGTTTTTGTAATAAATGATCCATTTTGAACCTTATTTAAACTGTTTTATTTTTGGGAAATTTTGGGGTTTGTTCACACACTTTATCACACTCAGCAAGAGCCCTCCCCTTGTGTGCGAACGTATTTTATGAACGGCCCCATAGTAATATGCCAAACGAATAAATAAATAAGGTCCAGAGTTCATCCAACGGTTTTCTGTCGGATAAGTTATCATACACGCTAGTCGGTTTAGCGAACTCCTGACCTTTCTTTGAAATATATCTTTAATTAAGGGCGATTAATTCGTATTGTGTCGGGTAATTGTCTGGATTTTGTTGTCACTCGTAAATTTTAACGCTTAGGTCAAAAACAATGAAACGATCCGACATTAAATAAATAAATAATCGTGGACAAATTCACACAGCGCCATCCAGCCCCAAAGTAAGCAAAGCTTGTGGTATGGGTGCTAGATAACTGATAAATTACTTATATACTTTTAAATACATACTTATTATACATAGAACATCCAGACCCGTAACAGAAATTAAAATTCATCATTTCAATTTCTGCCCGGCCGGGTATCGACCCCGGGACCTCTTGCGTGGCAGACCGGCATGTTGACCACTGAACCACTCAGGTCGTCATTATCTTGACACAATCGCAGCAATCTTGAGTCCTTCCTTTTACAGGCGTCAAGGATCCGAATATGGATCATTGACGGATGACTAGCAACCACGTCCTTCTCTCCAACTAACCAGCCATCGACGCGACAAGAACACTGGATATCCATTAGCTGGACTCGAGCATTATTCCGGCCATTAGCCAACAAATTGGATGTTCTGCTCATCTGGACAGACGCCAACTTAGGGTTGTCAGGCGCCCTCCCGGTAATGACTTCTCCGTAGCAACCCTATTTAGAGGCGGTGGTTGAACTTTCGAGTTCGGCAAATTTAAAATGTGCGTCGACATTCTGAGAAGTTTGCGCTGTTCGCAGCCGCAGTTTAAAAGGAGTTTGTACTGAAAACTCGGAAACTTATTATTAAATTGTGCGGCGAATACAAGGAAAGTTACGACAAGAATGAGTATTAATCTAATATTAATTTTATGTTGGTTGTGTCGTAATATGTGCGGTAGATGTTATGCTCACAAAATGGATGTGGATGTGCGATGGACCGCCTCTTCACACTTCATTGGATTTTCTATAGAAGATACCAAATTACAGTAAATCCTGGACTAACGTAACAGTCAGTTCTAAATACTATTATGTTTATCTGGTCATGTTTTTGGCTGTTTGTTGATGTTTAGATAAAAGCATAACGCATTATTTTGTATTACTTGGCTCAACACAATCTGCTATTAAATTCCTACTCCAATTTCTGTAAAGGTTGCCTGGAAGAGATCCGCCTTTGCCTATGTATTTCTTGTTAGTGATTAATATTGGCGTGTTTTATGAACAATAAAATGTTTATTTTTATTATATTTTCCTCATCTTTTATCCGACAAGCCTAACATTACAACGCCGCAAATATTTTTCCGGAATCTATAAAATCTCATAATGTTGGCGTTAACATTCCGGTTGTGGTGTCAAGCACGAGGGCACGGGGTCGGCCCTGACCATGATCCAGGATTTGGCAGATCAGGTAATTACAGTGAACCGACTGCCATTCGGCCTGCGCGACCTTGCTTCCACTGTGGGATTCGAAACCGGGACCTCTCGCTTACTAGTCGGCTACCTTAACCACTCGGCCACTGACCTTAATCATACAGCAAATAAAGTGGAAAAGCTCGCATTTATCTGATACAAGCTCAAAAAATGAGTGCAACAACGTGGACATAAACTAATTCCAAGTGCCAGGGTCGTCGGGCTATCGGTTTCCAGTCAACTGCCAACTGGGACGCGGTGCGATAACCCGCCTAACACTCGGAACGACTCGAGTTTCATAGAAATTATAAGATGTGGAAAGCGGACCCTGACAGAAAATGCTAAGATGATGATAATGAGTTTATAAGAAACCGGCCTTATCATCCGCGGCGGTTTGATTATACTATTTTGAGCAATAGCTCCAATGAGCAGTTTTCCAATAGGTATTTAAAGCATTCCTAACCACTCCCTAGATGGCGCCCCGTCAATTTTGGTAATTGATAATCGCTTGAAATAGGTTCTTAGCAAACAGGATAAAAACACCGGATACGTTGTTTTGGATAATATTGTATTTGTCAATAGTATTAAACCATTTTAGAGGTTGTAATAAATTATTACAAACTAAACAAACATCAATTTGACTGAGTCAATTCGGTTCATGGATACTAGGATCAAGAATGGACGCAATACAAATCACAGATAATATGAAAGGTTTGTTTTAAAATACATTGCGTTGAACCTTTTGGTAAAAAATTACCAAAATTGTAGGAGCGCCATCTATTGATGCTTTTTGAAACAAATTGACAATACCTACTGGAAAGCTCCTCATTGAGTGGTGAATTAAAGAGTAAATAAAAGTGGAAAAAGCTAGCTCGTATTCCTTTGATACAACAGCGTGGACATAAACTAGATCCAAGTGCCAGGGTCGTCGGGCTATCAGTTTCCAGTCAACTGCCCAGCGGAGGCTGCCAACTGCCAACTGGGACGCGGCGCGATAAGCCGCCTAACACTCGAAATGACTCGAGTTTCATAGAAATTATTACCTTGAGCGTTTTGCTCCATTTCCCGCGGCTGGCTGTTACATCAAATCGTTATGGAAGAGTGGTATTAGTTGCAGTGTAACCAAAATGTTTTACCACAGTGGCGGCGACGCCGCGAACGACAACGGCAAATCGTTGAACAGTCTCAAAGATTTCAAGTAGCTTTAACTTCTGCTTATTAGGTATTAGTACTTACATAATTAGATATCTACTACTGGCTTTTGCTCTCGCTTTTCCTCTATATTATTTCAGACTTGTTTCCGCGGGAACCATATTAAATATCAATAAAATTTATGTTGCTGTACTGGGCAATAAGCATATTACTGCCTCATCAAAATCAATTTGCGTGAAGGAATAACAAATTCATCCATCTTACAGCGAATTTAGTAGGATTAGTAGGATATTAGGTACAAATGGAAGCAAATCAAATTATCCTGTTTCGATTTAAGACAGTTCTAATGTCTGTTTGAGTGACTTTAAATACTCACCGGATTAACTAGGCGCCGTCGGCCTACCGCTCGGTCATTTGTTGTGTTTCAATGGAAAGCACCTGCAACAAGGAAATACTCCATTAAGCGTTGAACGATAAATAAGGTCTTTGGTAGATATCGGAAATCGCCCGAAAACTGTTTTCAAATACAGTCCATCCGTTTGGAAGCTACGATGCCACAGACAGACACGCGTCATACTTATAACACCACTTTTTTGTGCCTCGGGTTAAAACAATGGTGATCAAATATTACGATAAACAAATGGCTTTCCACTATTCGCTATTATCAGACAAATCTGATTGGTTTTCAGAAATGTATGGATCGTGTGGATGCTGTGGGCGACTCGCTATCTCAAATACAGTTTTATCGACGGCCCGCAGTCTTGAAAACAGAAATGCACTTGAGCCCGTGGGCGTTTTGCACTGCGAATTTCTTCCCACATGACATCGACCGACATCCAATACATGTAGGTACCTACCACCCACACTAGTCGGTGGTAAGGAATGCACGCACAGGCTTGTTTCGGTTTCGTATTTACGCATCTAGCCTTTAAGAAACAGACTTCTTAAATATAATGCGCCAATTTTTTTATTTTAATATAAGTACATTTTCATTTGTTTATTCACGTAAGTTAAGTATCTTTTAAAAATGTTTGACATCCGCATCTGCATTCGCATCCGCGGGAGCCTTTAGACGTCCATATCCGCCTCCGCATCCGATGTCTAAAATTCACATCCCTCCTAGCAATGCACCGCCGAGCGCCATCATCTGTAGACATAGTTCCTAGGCTATGCATATCGGTAGATCTTACTAACAACGATCACATGTCATCTCTTGTACCCGAACCCGTCGGCAAGAGCCCGGTTAACAAGTTTCGCTAAAGTGTTTGAGTGTTTGGCAGACTCTCAACGGCGACCGGCCCTATCCGCACCGATAGGTTTGTTGGCACTTTGTGGACCTTGAGTGTTTCGGCTTTTCTTTAATCTGGCTTTGCCCCATCAATCATTCACACCGCTGCAACTCCTGTGTAGCCAGGATCTACAGCGGTGACCAACACAGGACCTGAGTTTTGACTCTCGTCGTATCCAAGGACAGGCTAAACTGTCTTGGAACCCTCAACAAATTTAATTAAGAAGTAACAGGTAGGAGTGGGAAAGATAGTGATTTCAACTTCATTTCCTGCTTGCCTAGTGAATGAAAGAATGAAGTTAAATATCTATTACAAGTAACAAGTCAAATACCTAGGTATATTACAGAGCTGGAAAATGGGTAGTAGCGTTTTCAATGGTTATATTTATAACACTGCGATCTCCAACCCGAATGCCGAGCGTGGATATTATTGCAATAATCTCTCCTTTCGTGGGCTCTGCAGTGGACTGTACGCTTGGCAAACGGGTTGGAGATCTCAGTGAGGCAGAGATCACATTGTTCCACTTGACAGTCCTGACTAATCTTCTTGCTTCTTTGACATTCATCAACCTTACATGGTGCTCGTCACGCGCATGTACTTTTAATTTTGGTATCCTTGAGTGGCGACCAAAGACGAGGAAGCACTCATTGTTGTCTGTACCCGTTAAACACTCAAAGCCATTCATCATTCAATACTTAACTTATTAAAATAAAAATCGCGACGAACAAGGAAAATCTCACCTAATCCTCTGCTAACAGACTTACTGAACATAAGTAATCATAATAAAATAAAATAAATATAAATACAGCAGAGACCTGACGGTGCTTTGTATGCGAAAACCCACATCAAACAATGAGGTTATCCCAACCCAAATATTATATAATCTGAGATGACTTGCCCTCGAAATGAGTCAGTATTTGCCAAATAAAAATAAAATATAGCCCCGACCTTTTTGACTTACCATTAAGCATTGAGGTACTCAGGCAGGACTGTGTTAAATATTTTTCTTTCTGTTATCTATGCTTAGGTACCAAGCAAAATTTGGATTAATTTAAATATTTTAATAACAATTATATTTCCTTAAATGGATTACGTCATTTCTACAACACAAAATTCTAAAATTCAAAATTCAAATATCAAAATTTATTTATTCATTAGGACATTAAATATCTCTTTCAATCGTCAAAAAGGAGGGGGGGTAGGAAAGTAGGAAGGAAGCACTCAGTGACACGCTGGCCGCCCCATGGCAGCAGCAAACTTACCCCACGCCAGTCACGACCGGACCGTGCCCGGCAATGACAGGCACGAATAGGTAACTTTAAATATATACATGTATGTATGTGTAATACAAAATTTATTGAATACATTTTTGTATAACACACAATACAATTACCAAACACCCAAACGAATAAAAGAACGGTAAGAGAAATTTTGTATGGGTAACTAACTATGTACCTCAAAGCGGGTAGAGTTAAATTTTAGAGAGGTCAGCAATAAAAATCGTATCAAGAAATGCATGTATGTATGTAAACCCTTTATTGCGTATAACTACATAAAGAACAATAACAAAAGAAAATAAATATACATCGCAAAGGCGGGCTTGTCCCACAATGGATTTCTTCCAGCTAACCTTACCTTGGATAGTCCGAAATGAGCTATTTAACGAGCGGTGGTAGCAATATCGAGTATTGTGCAAATTTTAAGTTAACTATAATGTTTTTAAGTTAACTATAATGTCATAAATAGAAACGTCTTCACTAATGGTCTCCTATAAGTTTACCGTATCAGCTATTTTCGTAATAATGAAATCAATAATTCACCTACCATTGATACACTTAAAATCCCAAAAATAGACGCAAACCTCCAGTCACCATATCATTAGGCAATGGTCAACATTAGCTTTATGACTTCTGAAATATTTCATCAACGGTGTGAGTTATTTTCGTAAGGAATGGACATTGTGATTAATTGGAGTCGATTGCATGCGGTGCTATTTCGGCAACAGCGCTAGTTTTTTGGGTTTGTAGCTATTGATTTTTTATAACAACAGCGCTAGTTTTTTTGGGTTTGTAGCTATGTATTTTTATAATAGATATGCAACCAAGCTTGCAAGTGACCTGATAGTAATTGGTCACTGCTGTCCATGGCGACACCAGAGGGGCGGACTCATACACACCACACACACATCCTCTGGTGCACGACACTCCCTCCTCGCGTGTGACCTCCACGCCCTTACCCTGCTATCGACGTGACGGTACCTGACTGACCACACCGAGAACTCATACACACCCACACACACATCCTCTGGTGCACGACACTCCCTCCTCGCGTGTGACCTCCACGCCCTTACCCTGCTATCGACGTGACGGTACCTGACTGACCACACCGAGAACTCATACACACCATACACACATCCTCTGGTGCACGACACTCCCTCCTCGCGTGTGACCTCCACGCCCTTACCCTGCTTTCGACGTAACGGTACCTGACTGACCACACCGAGAACTCATACCCACCATACACACATCCTCTAGTGCACGCTCACCCTCGCGTGTGACCTCCACACGAATCGAGCACGTGCTCGCGACCGGCATCCTTGTCGATATTAATCATACCGTTTCTAGCGCAGTAATCGCGTATCCTTGGGCGGTTGTGTCTCCCTGGTGACTCATGCGTTTGGTGGCGGATCACTGTAATGCCTTGCCTTAGGGGTGATAATGCCTTGCTTTAAGGTAAAGCCTGCTTCTGTTACGTTAGCAGGTCTGCAGGGTAAACGATTTTGTATTTTAGGCATTTCTAAAAATTTACGTGTTATAATTAACAACAGATCTGGATAAACATACATAGGCATATAGGTTTTGGAGGGCGATTTCAGTACTTATAGGTTTTAGGACTTTCGTGGCTATTCATTACGATTTCACTACACATATTGTCGGGTTTGTTTCCAATACTAACCGCGGTAACAAACGCCGATAATATGTCAAGGTAAACCGATTTTAAAAACTGCCATAATTTTACATATCAAACACAAAACGTTTTATCATAGCCCGAGTAGCTATAACGTACATTTTGAATTGTTGTTATGCACTCTCCTAACTAGGTAAGATTTATGAGTGGCCATAGACAATGAAAACGGTTATCACCGAGCCCTATCTATTGATTAACTCGTTTAAAACAAAGCACGTCATTTAAATGACTCGCTAGAGCGCACGGTAGCTGTGAGTCATGCTAAAGCTATTACTAGAAGGTATCTCCAACGAATGAGTAGTATCCTAGTCATAGTAGGCAAATACGTTTTTAAGGAAAATATACCTGTGCTATGCGTTACGCCACGCAATAGGTCAAACAACTTCACTCTTTCGTTCGATTCTCTTCACTTTGCCATAGAGAAACAAATTACATACGAATCAATATACCCTGGTAATCTAAGAAAACTAAAAGATAACCCCGATAAGAGGGAAGACGCCGCATCACCGCCCTTTGAAAAACTGTAAGACAAAGGGAAAGATCAAACGGCCCCGTCATTCATTCGGTCCCTATTAGGGTTGCCAGAAAATTCAATAAGAATATATATTTTCATGTAAGGTGTCCAAAAAATAGTATCCATATCAAAAATATAGTATCTATTATGACATGATGTATGAGTTTTGACCCTTGTCGAAGAGTTTTGATGCTATTCTACCAGACACCTCATGATGTAATGGTTTTTTTAGGAGCCGTGGGTGTCCCATTTTTAATATAATGGTTAAACATTTTTAAATTACGTAGGTACTTAGGTACTTTTTATATAATTAAAAGTGTATTTTTTTACCGAATGGCTCTTATACCCGAAAGTGTTGCCGCTGTATTGCTAAAATATAGTAGATTTTTCCTACTATGTATCTACTTATGGTATCTTAACAAAAAATATTGTAGTTTACTAAATTATATATTAGATTCGGCAACCCTATCCCCTATTGATCTATGATGATCACAGAAGGAAGATCGCACATAACCGACGCAGCGTTTCTGCGAAGAAAGGCAATTCGGGGAATATAAAAATTACTTCCACAAAATTCTGTCGCACTCGTGGCTCGCTTCACTGAACCGCCGTCGTCAAGGGTTCATGCTCCAGCAGAATTTATTTGCGTCGATGTCTACGTCTTAATGCAGTGGAAAAGTTGTTACGAAAACTTGCGAGCGCCAAATAGGAAAATAATTTGATGTCTGAAGCTATATACGAGTATTGTTATTGGAACTGCGTACAGATCTATTATAACCAAAGGAGGAAACTTCGCGAGTGCACTATTTTCTGTCATGAATTTTATCAATACAACTAGCAGTCGCCCCGGCTTCGCACGGGTACCACTACGGGTACACGGGTATATAGCCTATGTCACCCGGGGATAGTGTAGCTTCCCAACGGTGAAAGAATTTTTGAAATCTGGGCAGTAGTTTCGAAGCCTATTCAACAAACAAACAAATAATCAAACCTTTCCTCTTTATAATAATATTATTAGATAGTATAGATGAAATATAGATCAGGGGTCTTTGCTGGGGCCGTTGTTATTTGTGATCTTTGTGAACGACATCGATCTGTGCTTCCGCCATGCACGTCTACTATATTTTGCAGACGATATGAAATTGTTCGCCCATGTTGATTCCTTGCGGGACGCTGAGGCTTTGCAGTCGGACCTTTGCAGACTTGAGCAGTACTGTTTATCCAATAGTCTGGAACTGAATCCTTCTAAATGCAGCATCGTTTCCTACACTCGTAAACGTCATCCGTTGCACTATGACTACTCGCTGAAGAATGAATTGATTGGTAGGGATGTAGCAGTGCGAGATCTAGGAGTTATCCACGATGTCAAACTTCTGTTTGATGGTCATGTGGACAGTATCGTTGCTAGAGCCTCTAGGGCCCTGGGTTTCATCATGCGATCCTCTAAGGATTTTACTTGTGTTAAAACTTTTAAGGTATTGTACTGCACATATGTTAGAAGCCACTTAGAGTATGCGTCTCAGGTGTGGAACCCATGCTATGCCACATATATCAACCGAATTGAAAACGTCCAGAAAAGATTTATACGATATTTATGTTTTCGTACCAAGGATCGCTTTAGCTCTGACGATTACATTCGTCTTTGCAGGAAGCACCACCTTTTACCTTTGTATAAGAGGCGTGAGACTGCAGATGTGGTGTTTCTTTTGAAAATTACATCTGGCGTGATTGATAGCCCCCGTCTTCTACAGGAAATTTCACTTAGACCCCCCAATAGGGCCCTGCGTACTAATTCTATTCTATCAGTATCTAATGCTTCCACAAACTACAGACGAAACACATTCCTATGGCGCGCTTGTAACTTTTTCAATGGGTTGTGCAAGGAGAGCGACATTGATTTATTTAATACCAAATTTGAAACGGTGAGGCGGTGGTTGAATCGGTCTTTTTTTGACGGTACTCTTTGATTTGTTTCCACCTACATTTTTCTTTTTTTTCTACTTCATGTCTAGTTTAAGGCGGTGGAATATATTAATTATATCTTATTAGTTTGTGTGAAATGGGTTGCTGTAGGCGGTGTGCAGTGTTGTGAATAATGTAAACACTCTCCCTTATTTTCTTTTATTTCTTGGGTACGCAATAATTTAATATTATATTCTGTCATCATATTATTGCGTGGCAGTTTTGCTTTTCTTTTTATTTTTATTTTGTTGTTACTAGCGAGGACCTGTAATTGGCTTGTTGGTTCTAATGTAATATTTATGATGTTTTATATGGCTGTTGGTACTCCAATAAATAAATAAATAAATAAATAAATCTACGAAACCTTAGGTTATTCAGGTAAAATAGTTGTCAAGTATTGTAGCTACTAACGCGAACTAAGTAGATTGGCCGAAGGTGGAACATGCCCTGTCTAGAAACAGACTATTCAATATGGCCTTGAAAGTGTCCAGGTTGTTTATAGTGTTCGGGGGACACACAAGCAGGCAAAACGTTCCATTCCTTAGCTGTACGCAGTAGAAGGTCGAGCCAAAGCGGTTGATAACGATTTTAACTAATTCGCTCGTGGTTTCAAAGATTTCATTTTGGATTAGTAAAAATGTTGACACAAAATAGAGCACTTGTAAGCGGACTATTCATTACACTTTGATCTATTGACACTATCTGACACCATAAACAAATAATATTATATTTTTATTTTTATGGTATATTAGTATAGTAAGTATAGAATTTTATGTATGTATTTAGTTATAGTATTATAATTATAGTCATTGTGCACGTCTTATCCGCGTTTAGTTTTCACATATCTCTTTTGTAGGCCTGCTGGAAGAGATTTCTTTTAGAGATAAGTAGTGCCTGTTGTGTCATAAGTAATCTGTACTCTCCGTATTTGTTATATTTTGTACAATAAACTGTTAAATAAATAATATACAGGACGTGGTGATGAGAATCTGATGACAGCCTCCGACAACGTTGTTAACGCCGTGCGTTGGATGCTGATAAATAAACTTGATTCATTGATTGACGAAGTTGTAGTATTTGCCATCAACTAAGAAAGAACTACGAAAAAGGATGGTATTATTGTGTAGACACTTTGGTAGGATTCCCGGCTTAAGCCTAACGTAGTGACCCATCCTTCGCTCGCTCCCGCTAATCCCTTGAGTGGGTTGTCACACTGCGAGGCCATGCGTAAGGATTAGTTTTAAATGCGTAGCACTTGGTACTATTTCTTCGCAATGTTAGAGTTACACGAAAGTTATAGGGATGGATGTTAAGTATCTACACAAGCACGTAGAATGGATTTTATTTTACATTAACCGTTACCACAATATTAAGATTATGTAGTATATCTTTGTAATCTCATATTTCTTTCTTTCTTAAGTTTAATAATTGTTTACCATAATCTAAAATATGATGTGGCGCCATGGGTGATTTCACTGATTCCGAAGATACAGGTTATTCCTAGTTTGGGAAGCAGGGCAACAAAAATTGTTATGTACTTATCACACCTGCCATTTTAACATGTACCTCACTGTATTTTATATAAATAAAGAGAGTATTATTATTATTACACAAAACAAAAATATAATAAACGCCTCCAAGTCTCACGGCGGCGCAGCTTGACTTCCAGAAATTTTTCTTTACAGCTACAGCAAGTCACAAGGTATTTGGCACATTAAGTTACTTAAAAAAGGGTCCGTTAGCTGTGCCTCAGACCCCTAGAGCGCACCCTGGACCCCCCAGGAGTTTGATATAAATTAATGAATTACACAGGAATTTTACTCTTATGGCGCACTCATGCAAAACACGCCAAACTTACCTACTCAAAGTTACTACATCATCATGATCTAACATAATTCAAGCGAGTTCAAATTCGGAACAACCTCGATGTTGCATCTTTCGCATGCTTCACCAGACCGCTAATATAGCCAGCCTCCCACGGCGGTGATGCAACCGGCAACCAGTCCGCCGTGACTCGGTCAATGTGTCATCTTGGCTTTGACGCGCTGGGTGGGACCGGTTTCCCACAATTATGGGAAAATTATGCGCGGAAATTGAAAGTATGGGAAAACTTGACTCAGGTTAGTTTACACCTTGCAATTGATTCATCTTGAGAAAGCATATTAACGTAATGTAGTGAGATTATTGATTTTCCCTAGCGAGTAAAAAATTGGGTTTATTGATTTTTTATACTACGCAGTGAGTCGCAAACGAGCAGACAGCCCACCTGATGTTAAGCGGTAACTGTCGCCCATAACATCTATGATTCATGCATTTAGGTTGCAGGCAACAAAAATGCAGACTGCAGGTGCTCACTGAGAGGACTAAGATGAAATGCCTCATGCCTGTAATTGCGCTGGCTACCTTATTCTTCAATGCAAGCATTGTTGCTTGGCGGCGCGGTTGTATTCATCCAGGAGGACTGCTCAGTCGTGACAGAATACCACCACCTTATGATATGGATTCGTTGAAATACGAATATATCATAATGGGCTATAAGAGCCAAAATCTGCGACAGAAAACGACGTCGTAAAGGCCATAAAACCAACGTTAAGGAACAAAATATAGCTTTGATGATTTATTGTTCTCTTGCAGGAGAATAAGGCAACGCCTGGGTGGTACTTACCCAGGCGGACTCCTCAGGTTTTACAGAGTCCTACCACCTGATAAAATGTGATTTATGATGTATATTTGGTGATACTTGTGATTTATGAGTATTTAATGACCTAACCAACTGAAAAACGTCGGAAAACCCCGACCTAGTTTACACATAGGTACTCAAATATATTTTTATTTTTTATTTAACAGTTTATTGTTCACAAGATAGAGTATACACGTTATGTTACAGAAGATTAAGACAACAGGCACTGCTTATCTCTAGAAAGAAATCTCTTCCAGCAGGCCTACTACAAATATATTTTTCAAAACTAGAGAACCGATTTTAATGAACGATGAACCATATCGATTAAACTGCCTTTCAAATAAACCGTTTATCGGAATCGATTCATCCGTTCGGAAGCTACGATGCGACAGCCAGACACACACCGCCACACATATACAGAACTCCAGATACACACATCAAACTAATAACACCTGCAAGGTCTAATTAATTAATGCTCAAAATAATGTATTATTATGATTAATTAATATTGTATCCAGCTTAATCTAGTAAATTGTACTGATTTGTTAACCTTTTTAATAAGTCAAGTGATGGCTGTATGAGTATAATACCTTCGGTAGCGTTTGACATTTGAATAATTTATAAGAGTGAGTGTATTATGTTTTCGGCGGCTATGTATAGAAGATGATTGTAATACTAAAATAACTAATAGTACGGAATAAATCATTGTTTAGTATTGATAAAACGGAGTTTTACTACACACCCTCTTTTAAATAGGTTTCAGATCTAGATCGTAACTGTAGTCTACGGGTTTCCACGCAATCCGTGATGTAACGGAAACAACTGGTTTTCAAGAGTAACATGACATATCTATATTTAGATTATAATCGCTCAATACCTAAGTGTAGCGAAAGTAGGTTAGTGGGTACATACGTATTCTTATGGTTTTGCAATATACACTAATTAATGCTCGCAGTGTTTCGTTCTGTTTCCGTTCACGGTGTGAATGATAAGGCGGAGGTGTTGTTTCGTCGATTTAGTAGAAAAAGGGGTTTCGTTGTTATTCTTTTTAAGCCCCGACCAAGAATGAGTGTGTATGTTTCTGGGTGTCTGTCTCCCGAACGGATAGACCGATTTCGATGCGTTTTTCTGTAGTTGAAAGGCAGATTAATCAAGATGGTTCATAGCTTTGTAAATAAAATCGGTTTAGAAGTTTAGGATATATTTGAGTTTATGTGAACTTGGTCGGGGGCTTTACGTCATTATTCTGACTGTTAGGTTATACCAAGCACTCTACATATCAAGACCGTAACATAATACTACATGAATATTAGTGTATTGTGATCGTAGCAAGAGGAAAAATGTGAACCGTTACTCCATAAAACCTACACAAATAAACGAAACAAATGTATGCAATGTCCAATACAGGACAATAGACACAAATCACAGGCAGCGGCGTCCACCCGAAGCCGCCTACTGGGCGTGGGCCATTTTGAATCATAATACATACAAACACACTCACACCCGTACTTTCCCATAGGGGAAGTCAGATACTATCGAATTGACATACAATGAGTAAATAAAGCGATTTCGTTATCGCACCTGACAGGTGACACTAATCTTATTAGTTTTCTACAAGTATTTTATCTACAATCTACATATTAGGTACTAGATTATACAAAAATAAAGCACCTTGATTTGAAGTAAGTATGATGAAATCTGCACATACAGGCGACAGAATGAGTAACCATTGTGCAATCTGGTAAGGCGCCCCTGGTAGCAAAGTCACGTAGGTCAGATTGCAGTCGCTCCACTGTAATTACCTGATCTGCCAAATCCTGGATCGTATAAGGCGGACCCCAGGCCCTCGCACGCTTAATACCTTGCGTAAATACCTCGTGTGCGAGAGCACCGGTATAATGATACCTTGATTTGATGTACAACATATGGCCCTTAAGACCTCGTACAGCAAAGTACATTAACGTTCACCGTCCTCGCAGGCCAGTCCACCAAATCACCGGCAGTATAAGAAATCCATCATGGAGGGAACTGAACTGAACACGACATGTAATTAACACGTTTTTTGCCCTCTTCGCTGGCAGTTTCCAGTAGGAACTGGCAACTGCCTAATTCAATGGTTCCCAAACCTATGGTTTCCAAGTCAGGCAAAGCGTTCCATTTTATAGCCATTACACATTTTTATATACATTACAAAAGTTGAGCAAAAGCGGTTCGGTTCATCTTCATTTCGAGAGCGTAGCAAAAATAATAACATCTCTTAAAGTGAGCCCGCAGCACGAGTCAAACACTGAATTCCGACAAACCCTAATTAGACAAGGTATGACGCAGAAACTCTGAACCACAACACCGACGTTGTTTAAATTCGACAATAAATTAGAATAACATATCTTAACCCTGAAACTACTCTACTCCGACACGGCGGTTCTATCCAACATCATACTTAAACAGGAACCGAATAAAGTGCTGTGTAAGTCTATGTCTAATAAGATACGTCGCAGTACAAAACTGTATAATATTGGGAACCCCTACCTATCTGTAACACCAAGCGTCCCCGGACACCGTATAAGAACAACTCTGGCACAATCTGGGCGGGGTAGAGATGTGAAATTAATTACTTCCTTGGAATATTAGCCTGCCGACACGGATTACTAATTGCGTTGATTATATTACGCCTCATTCAGGTGTTGGGAGAGATGGCTCTTTATCTACGGTTTGTGTATTTTAGATCATCATCATTATCTTGGCTCCCGCGCGGTAAGTGAGGGCCCGGGGTCCGCCTTCCGGTCTTGGTGTATTTTAATCTTCATTGGATTGAGTGCTATATTGGCGTGTTTCTTTTTATTTTCAATTTAATGTTGAATACTTATACTGATTGATTGATGTATTCTTTATTGTGGTAAACTAAAACAAACATTTTTCATAAATATATATTAAGCGAGTGTTCCGGGTTCCGATTCCCATCCTAACACGAAAACATATTATGCTTTTAGATCCGACCGATCTGCAGTCGACTGTAGTTCGAGTAGTAGAAACTACATAGCTATTTTATTTAGTCTCACGTTCATTCACGACATAATTACCACTCGAGGTATGTATAAATATTGCACTAAGAACGTCGGCAATTCTTAGGTTGCCCATTGACTTTTATTCTCCGCCCACATCAGTCACATATCCAAGTACAAGTCTCACATCTCAGTAAGGCTATGTTCATTCAAAAGCGGTATCCGAGCACAAAGACGCCCGACGACCCGCCTGCTTTTTAATTAACGCCGTCCTTAAGCTTCAGTCTTGTAAGGTGGGAATGGGAACGGTAAAGGGAAGGTAAACATTTTCTTTCCTCGCCTACACGCCTAAAATGCCAACATTCCAAAGGAATTGTGGCATTTTTTTAAAAGGGTTAGGTTACGCTTTTCTGCCAATAAATTTTACGAATTATGTGACACTTCATAGGAAAGTAGAGTGTAATTTAAGAACTGGCAGATCACAGCTGCCGGTCATATCTTTTGACCTCCCTTTAGGAAAATGTCAGGAACAATTTAAGCCATTACATACACAAAGCTCACAGTGGCCAGTCATACCTATTGACCTCCAGGTAGGGAACTGTCAGGAACAATTTAGTAACCTTTTTTGGGTATAGTGGTAGCCAATTGCTATAGCTTTAATCATATATGCACAAGAAATACCGATCACATACATTTTCAACCCACGATGAAAAAGGAGGGGTGTTATAAATTCGACGTGAACGGCGACGTGTAGGTGAGTAAGTTGTATCCACTAGCTGGCATTTTTCTACCAGCCGTCCGCAGAGAGATAGCCAGTGCAGCTGAGAAACGCAAACAGGAAACGGACTCACGGCACCCTCTCTATGGTCAGAAACCTACTGTCAAGAGATTGAAAAGCCGATCCAGTTTCTTGGCAACCACCACTGGCTGCGAAAGTGACGCCCCCACAGCCAGAAGAAACCAGTGGATCAATAAATTTTCCAACCCCGCCTTTATTCCTCCTACTGAAAAGCTCCCACCCGAAAACAAACTTCCGTGGCCAACGTAGAAGGCGTTAAATAGGCTGCGAACCCAGGTGGGCCGATGTAAAGAAAATTCCTTATGGCATATCTCCGCAAACTATAGACCACCTCGTACCATGACACTTGTACCATCGAGGCCAGTCCAAACGCTGTATGCGTCGCCGAATACTGGGCGAATAAACTGTATGTCAGAGTTTAGTCCATCGACTCGATAAGAAGAATATATTTAGAAAACATTTGAGTATATATAAACTTGGTCGGTGGTATTCCAACTTTTCCAGTCGGTTGGGTTATTTAGAATCTGTTGATATTGCGACAGTCTTCCAAATTCACTTCTTGCTACTCCAGAATTCGTAACGGCGTCCAGTGGGCGTATGTGGGCGCCAATTTGCCGTGACGCCTTTCGCCCCGGACCCGTTAACGCGTTGAAATATTCATCTGGGCCCGTCCCGGGGAGCGGGACGAGCCGACTACGCACGTGTTATCCTTTAGTACTCCTACTCCGTTAACTGGGTTTATCTAGACTCCAGATTATGTAGGTAGGTATATTCACATATTAGATCTATGGGACATTAAAGTGGTATGTTCTGAGCATAGGTATATTATGGAACAGTAAAGAAGTATGTTCTGAACTTATGATAGAGGGGGAGACACCTGTACATTCACGTGGGTAATGATAGTGATGGTGTCCCGCATTGAAGGATAGGATTAGCATTCCAATGAGGGGTTTCGTGCAACTACTAATTAATGTCTTAAAGGCAGACCAGCTAGGATTTCCTCAGACCAGGAACTCGCAAGCATCGTTAGACGTACAGTTTTTCGTTATGTTCATACGAAACTATACGTCAATATAATCCAATCACATTTACAAGTTATAAACAATTATTGTATCGAAAATCACTACAATTCATCATCTTGGCGTTAATGTCCCGGTTGTGCTCTCGCGCACGAGGGCCCAGGGTCCGCCTTGACCATGATCCAGGATTTGGCAGGCCAGGTAATTACAGTGGAGCGACTGCCGTCTGACCTCCGTGACCCTGCTACCAGGGGAACCTGACCAGATTGGATCATGGTTACACATTCAGTCGCCTGAATGTGCAGGTTTCATCACGATGTTTTCCCTCACCGTAAGAGCATCGGTTAGAATTCAACTAATATACATAACTCAGAAAATAGTCATTGGTACATGGCCGGAGCGGGATTCAAACCCGAGACCTCTGGCTTACGAGTCGGATACTCTAACCGCTCGGCTACCGACGCTCTTGAAATCCCTACAATTATTCAGTGCTATTAAAAGGTATTTCTACATTAAATAATTCTGCTTTTATTTCATGGAGCTGGTAACTGTTGTTGTCCTGTTACGGGTACCGTTTTCCTTAATTATAATTTAATGAGAATTAGCTTTGGAATAATAAATGAATAAGTAGTAAGCACAAAACTGAAGTTTCGTCTAACATTTATCGCAGTAGTTGCTCAAACACTAAGTTGGAGCCTTGGACAACACTTTTCCGTACAGTTTGTCTCACGATTTAAAGAACTGTTCTGTTATTCCTTCCGCGAAACTAGTTTTCGAACTGTTCTTTCCTCGAGTGGAGAATTATTTTCGAAGTGTCTCCTTCACTTGAAAACGACAACCCTTCCACGGCGCGTCATCTGTTGTAAGCACAGTAGAGGAAACTGTATGTTTATTGTAGCAAGTCAACGTAAGCCTGAAATTGGTCGTGTCACTGTTTTCCGACGCGCAATATGCGATGTTTGTCGTAATAATACGAACAAATAAAGAAGACGAGTAAACTGCAATAAACATATTTTAGTTTCCTCGACTGTATAAATATTGCTTTGTTTTCACCCACGACGGACGGAACGGAACGGAGGCGGTAAATGCGTTTGGGAATAGAGGTTGTGTTGCCATTTTCCTTGAAAACTACTGGGCCGATTTCGTTGCAGTTTTTGTATTCAAAAGGTATTATATTAGAGCAGGTTTTAAGACATGTTTTATGGCAGTACACCACCAGGGGGCGCTGCAGCAGCCTGATAACTCAGTCGCAGGACGACTACTTAAGACCCCTGCAAGGTCGTCAAACGATTATTATTTTATTCAGTAGCCGCCATTGTCACAACAGCAAGGCAGACAAATAATTATCCCAGACGCAAATTAAGGAGATAAACATCATAATTATTTTTACCACAAAAGCAACACACGGCGAAGTCATTATGCAGAAAATGGCGGCGTTTTCATGAAACCCTAAAAACAGCGACAAAAGACTTCGCAACACCCAACAAAGGATGCAATAAAGAGATAACCAAATAAAGAAACAATTACATGTTTAAATTCAAACTTTGATGGAAAGTTAACGACGTACGGCCTCGGGCGCTTAACGAGCCTATCTGCAATGCAAATCAGGAAACCAAGGATCACCATTAGGCAAACAAGAGGATGGATATGATGACATTTCAGTTTTTAATGTCTCTGCGTTTACACATACTGTTTATATGGCGAGGCCGAGGGCAAAAGCCTTTTAATAAACGCTAGTTTTCGTTGTTTACATTTAATAAATAAATAATAAATAAATATTCGTGGACAAATTCACACAGCGCCATCTAGCCCCAAACTAAGCAAAGCTTGTACTATGGGTGCTAGATAACTGATATACTACTTAAATACTTTTAAATACATACTTATTATACATAGAACACCCAGACCCGTAACAGAAATTAAAATTCATCATTTCAATTTCTGCCCGGCCGGGAATCGAACCCGGGACCTCTTGCGTGGCAGACCGGCATGTTGACCATTGAACCACTCAGGTCGTCGTTGAGGGTGAACTCCAGATAATTATTACATATTACATACATGCTATTGAATTTCCAAAAGAAGTCGTTGGAAATGTCTAGTAATTTCGGATTAGATCACTAATTTATACATAAGTACCTATTAAAGAAGCAAAATTCACCATCCAGTCAAGTCATTATTGTAGCTCTCATCAACGAACACTCGCCTTAAAGTCCTTCGTATCAAACACAAGGCTTCATTAAAGACGCCGCCACACAAATACTTAATTCTTAAGTAGAAAATGCTGAACAAGTCCAAGGTAAGACGACTTTTACCCGAGGAATTGGAGACACAATGGCTGACATTGAGCGGCGGCAGACAACTGTTAGTGGAAACCGTTAGTCACACTGCGCCCTTGAAGGTGGCGGGTGGCCATTGTCTTTCATTGAAGAATTTATTACGTGATCTGGTGCTTGAATTCGCGAAGGACTGGAAGTTCATCCGCCCCCATTAGAATCAAAATGGCTACTTAGTGTACGGTCTCAGAGGTACTATCTTTCATGCGGTTTTCGGTAATTGAGCTCTCTGCTGAGGTTTTCCAAAGTGAGCACGACGTGGAGTTCTTCAAGAATGATGTGAAAAAATCTTGACGGGTTCGACAACGTGCTAGTGATACCCCTGCTTAGTATTGTAATCGTCCAAAGTTTGCCACATTATTGTAATAAAAAGAATTGAGAAATGTACGAACGAAGACCGACTAGTCACTAGACGAATGGGGAATGGGACAAACCGATCCGAATTGTTTTCCTCCTAACAAGCGGAAACCTGAACGATGACTTTGGTTCATCTTGCAAAATATGTGTAAAATAAGAAGTAAAACAATAAAAAAAAAAATTTAAGTGCTTGTTTCTGTTAACAGGTGTACGTAGGCATACACAAAATCTCTGAGCGAGTTAGTGGATGGGTGAGTAGTTAGTTGGGGGTGGTCTGTTAGAAAATGTAACCTTCACATAAAGGTCAACTAATAAATCGGAAGTAATGGTTGGCGCAAGCACTATCTCCCTCGAATCAAACCATTGCTTATTGCTATTGCGACATCGCTTGCTCATAACACACGCTGTACCGTGAGTAATGCTGTATTGCACCTTAGTTTGTGTTAAACACAAAACGATAAAATCATATTTTTAAATGTAATCCTGCGCCCATTTTGCGTTTTAACAGCTATTAGGTCTCCGATAAAACTATCGAAGGTTGCACCAAAGCCAACAAAGGCACGGCAAGTTAATCAGCGAGTCGCACCAAATCAGGGTAAGTTAAGTAAGCCAAGAGCCGACCACGCTCCAAAAAGCAAGTGGAGGACAAAAACTAACTTCCAAAAGCAATTACGGTTGCACGGACTTCATTACGAGTTTCTGAAGAGTTTCGCTGGTTTTGGAGCGAAGCACAGAATAGACCTGAACTAGGTACAAGATAATGGGATAGGCGTGCACGGAATTAGGAATAAGTTTCGTTTTATTTGTTTTTTGACCAAATTAGCGATGAATCATGCATTGCTCGAAACCAGTATACCTATTGCCAGGTTTTCGATAACAGACTGGGAGACTGGGCCAATGCTACTACCATTCTGGGACAGCTACTGACATTGCATACAGACTTTGCACATAAACTCAAGTTTGAGTTATTTAAGGACTTGAGACACCGGATGCAGAAACATATTGCAAACAGATCTTGAAGTCAAACGAATGCTCACTTCGTTGTGGGTTTGTTTTTTAACAAGATTTAAAAACAAACGCACAATTATATAGAATCGGTTGAACGGCAGCTTACAGCAACAAGAAACTGGTGCAGCTCCTATGGAGTACAACTTCTATGGAGCAAATATAATTCAACGAACATTCACCGGACCATATAAAAAGTACAAAAATATGAAAGTACCAGCCAACAAAATAATGGTACGACAACATATCATTCTGAACATTGTTATCAGGACATTTAAACTATACGACAATCCCTAAAATTTAGCTCTTCTACGATTGAAGTCGAATTCTAGATTTTCAAACTTCAATAACAACTTTATAAAGTAAAGTCAACTAATAAAGCAATGGTCGTATTGAGAGGCTGATAAAAACTCTTAGAAAGAAGATTTCTATCAAACTTCTTTGGCCGAAACTTTCTAAATTTTTTACCACATTCGGATTGTGTCCTTTTTTCTTCAGTAATACCGTACAACCATTTAGCTGCAACAACGAACAATCCGAAGGTCTTAATAGTACGCCGATTTACGCAATATAATGAGACTATGTATGTCTAGACTATGGATCACGGTCAAGGCGGACCTCGGGCCCTCGTGCGCGAGAGCACAACCGGGACTACGCCAAGCTGATTTTGATTATAATAATGCGATTATGTATCTCTGGATCACGGTCAAGGCGGACCCGGGACCCTCGTGCGCTGGAGCATAACCGTGACTACGCCAAGATGATTATGATTATTATAATGAGATTATGTATCTATATTATGTTCATTTTGTTATCGTTTTTCATTCACCATCGAATGGGTCGGTATGTCGATAATTCCCATATAACAGAGGGACCATAGATACCGGAACAATAGCGAGGCACTCACCTATACAAAAGACAATACTACGGAATAACTCGTCAAGTAACTCGAAGTGGTTATTTGTTTTTAAAGTGAGAGCCCTCATTTTTTCCATCACCAAGCAACAATGCGTTATTGTGTTCCAGTTTGAAGGATAAGGTAGCTGGTGTAATCATGCGCACATGCGTTTCAGCATTTGCGTTTTATTATACCTAAGGGCATGAATAGTAGATTTTATGGGTGACAGTTACCACTTTTCATCTCAAATAACTTTGTGAGTTTTGGTTTAAAAAATAAAATTGTAAACAAGAACACAAAGCGGCACCTACTGAAGAGGCTTCTGAACACAGATCAAATTCTCAAATAGGTACTCTTTATTACATAAAATTCAAAAATTTAAGTTATTTTTAAATAAAATTGAAATTAATACAGTCTATCACATTATAGGTCAATATCGACGTTATTCGATCGGAGATTATTTTAATTAAAACGTCTTAAAACTATTGTTATTTGAATTTGTCATCAAAGAATTCTTTCAATCTGTAATAAGCTTTTGCTATTAACAATACTTTTAGTTTATTTTTAAATGTTATTAAACAGTCATAGTCCCTAATATACTTTGGAATTTTATTGTAGACTACAGGACCGAAATTCGTCATAATAAATTTTGATTTATGTAACCTGTAGGCTTCACAATTAAGATCATATACTTAATTGCAATACTTGATTAGCTGATCAGGTAATCAATCGTGGATTATGGTCAAGGCGGACACTGGGTCCTCGTGAGCGAGAGCACAACCGGGAAATTAACGCCAAGATGATTATTATTATTATACAGGCAAAAACACTGAGATTTCGTAAGACAGATATCGCCTTAGCACCTCCACTGGGTCTGTGCTCGATGCTACTGAATCACTGGGTGCTTGCTTTACGCGTTCACATTTGGCATCGGTTCAACGCACCGGCTCTCGCTGCGTTATGTAGTGTCATTGACATTGAGTCATTGGTGACGTCATGCGCCCAGAGATATGGTGTAACGAGCTACCTGCACTGGGAGCCACGTTCCGGTGTCGATTGAACCTAGGCGAGGTCTCGGGTGGAGGTGTTAAATCGGGGAAGGTACTCGACAAAGAGGGTGTTACATTCGTAATTCTGAACAAGTTGTTGGTGGTTGGTTGGTATGTAGGTATTGTGAAAAGGACGAGCATAAAGTTGCCAAATTTTAGCAGAACAAAATTTATTTTGGCTCTTGGTAACACTGTTCTCAAATTCCCTTTCTCCCACTCCTTGTGTTTCCTATTACGGCGGCAAACCGAATCTAAATGTGCTCGTATATGCACTAAAGGGGACTTTGTTCATGTAATGATGTATCTATTGACGTGTGTATTCCATTCTAAAACTTCAGTAACGTATACCAGACCCGTACGAAATCGTGGACTCGGTCTGTCGCCAGCATGTCGTCAGTAATATTTAAAACAATAACAAAAATAATGCGATAGCGTCACGGGGTAAACCACAAACTGTAACATATAGAACTCACATTTAATTGCATTGAACAAACTCATATAACTACAAATGCATAAAGACATAAGAACCCCCAATGTGAAAGCGACCTACATAACATTAAGTAATTTCAATTGAACAAAGTCCCGTGTTATCCATAGAAAACGACAGATAAATAATCCGACTAAAATAAAAAGCCACTCACTTTCATTCACTAACATTCTATTTTAAGGCACCTAATTTAATCTCATCAAAAATTAATTTCAACTTTCATAAACCAATCAATAGACTATGCTACAATATAAATAGCCTATAATTTAATAACTTGTTTGTTCAGTTAATAGCCTGGGTCTAGTAGACCCAATTTATTACTTAGGTAGAAATAATATATGGGTTTTTGAGATTAAATAAACAATCTGTTTTAGTTTCACACACATCAACAGCCATATGGTATTAAAACCATTATGATCCATCCCAGAGGTGGGAGTGAACTGATGTGAAGTTCTGCCTGCCCTTGAGAGGAAACTGAGCTTCTTGGCTGTAGTCTTTGCTTTAGATTCGATGTATTGGGCAGGTGGCTCAACACCAAGAAGCTGTATGATAGAATGGGATCCGTCAGGCCGAAAACAAAACCTTAGAAACTTTCGCATTCATAACAGTTGTTGGATTTTAATACTCGCAAATACAGCGTGACAGTTTGGTAAGTATCTACGATATTTTTTCCACTCGGGTCTGAGAGACCCAGTAGAACAAATTATTGTACGGCGGCGGCGGATAAGATGTTACGACAAGAGAATGCATGCGGCTTATTGAATGAAACAATTGGCTTTCTACGAGTATCAATCATCATAAGGCATTCCGTTGGTACAATAAACTTTCATGTTTTCTGTAATTATGTCAGTAGGTAACTATGAACTAGGTCAGGCTATTGAAAAGGCTGCATACAGCTCATTATTAAGTTTTATTATTGTTGAGTTAAATAGCGGATCGTCTTAAGAGGGTTATTATTTACTGAAAGTAAAACATTATGCGTTATGTGAACAATACGGTTTGTAAGTGCATAGTTCTGTGCAGATAGTCGACCTGAGTAGTTCAGTTTGTTAACATCTCGGTTTTGAATCCCGGCCGAACAGAAATTAAAATGATGAATTTTAATATTTCTGTTACGGGTCTGGGATGTACAGGGTTTGCTATTCGAAGTGTAACCAATTGAAAATGGGAAAACACTTTAAGTGGCGCAACCTGTATAATAAGTAAATAATGATAAAAAAGTGTATATAGGTTATCACGTTATACACAAGCTTTGCATTCTTTGGGGCTAACATTGAATTGCCCAAGCATATTTATTTATATTTATTATTATTTACACTCAAATTGATACTTCAATATCGTCCGTCTGTTTGCATACTGATATTTTAATCCAGTTTTCAGCGAAGGATTGACGGACGTCACAAATTAAGAAGTGTTATATTCTTATACTTGAGCAAGCCAATAATTTCGACGTTAAATATGTACACTTATGAATGTTGTCCCATTAGTTGTCTCCGAGTACAATTGTGCAAACAGTAGGTAGGTACATTGTTTCGCAAATCTATTTAACTTGGCTAGAGTAATGCCTACTGCGTATTTCAACTTGAAGTTGATGGATTACCTTTGAAATGCTATAAATACCTTCTACCTTCGACTTGTCTTACATATTTTTTTGTAATTTAAGGCAGCTATTATCTATTTCAATACGATGTGTTATCGGACCGAACCAATTGTTTTTCTTTTCTTTCTTTCATTTTATAAACAGCTGTGCAATCTGTTGAAACCTCTGGTTTATCCACAGTCTTTTGCCTATACATCGAGGTGATTGTACCACTTATGATCGTATGCTAGGTTGGCATATGTTATCTAACAGTAATCGACAATTGGCAAGCCTGTAAAACAATAAGATACTGGAGACTATTTTGTGAATTAGGCAAAACTGGTGCTAAGATAAAACCGTAGTTTACTTCATATACGTTAATTTGATTTGTAGCTAGTTGGCCTGGCGCGGCCTCATTCACGTGTTGCCCTACCTACCTAACCTACCCCACCTACACTACAACCAGCCTGCATATAATCTACATCTACCCAACAATAGAACGCAAAAACATTCAAATCGGGCAAGCCGTTCTTAAGCTTCAGCGAGACTAACGAACAGCGGGCTAAACAAGCAAGACCCTCCACCACCCTCCGGGTGGTCGCCCGGAAAACCTGCACAATCAGGAGTCTGCTGAATGTGTAACCATGATCCAATCTGGTCAGGTTCCCTTCGTTAACACGGTCACGGAGGTCAGACGGCAGTCGCTCCATTGTAATTACCAGATCTGCCAAATCCTGGATCGTGGTCAAGGAAGACCTAGGACCCTCGCGCGCGAGAGCACAAGTATTTCCATACAGTACATGACAGGGAATTTGTTAAAAGCGTACTAGCACAAAGTAATAAACCTACGTACTAAGGTACTCATTGAGGTGAGGCGAGACCGCGACTCATCCAGGTGTTGCGGACGGCACTTCAAACCTTATCTGATGCAATTGTTTCACAGTAGCACTTACGGCCATAACGTCAGTTTTCGGAGCATGAACCCGCAAGTTAACGCTCCGAATATGGTGACGGTACCACCGCCATTTGACAGTAAGGTGTTGCCGTCACGGGCCACGGATGTGACACACGCCATGGACAATTACCGCGTCGCTTACTGTGACAATGTGACTGAGAGACAATAGTGACAAAGATGGATTACGAGAGGATACCGAGAACTGGATATGGAAACGGGTTGTTATTTACCACAAAAGGTGTGGTTTGAGCGACCAACATACTCTTCAGCCACATACAAGGTGTTCTTTAGACGTACACAATTTTAAATTAAAGTTCCAAGCTCGGCGTGTCCTAAAACTTGCACAATGGAGGACTTGTTCGAGGCTTGTATGCGTCGCCGAATACTGGGCGAATAAAGTGTAAGCCACTCCACTCGATAAGAAGAAGAAATAAAGTAAAACAAAGAAATGTATTTTAAATAGATTGTGACCGCCCAGTGTGCTCATTAACTTAACCATTCAACCATAAGTTAACTTCATCACTGAACAAAATTTTGTATAATAATAAATACATATTCATGGACAAATTCACACAGCGCCATCTAGCCCCAAACTAAGCAAAGCTGCTGTGCTATGGGTGCTAAATAACTGATAAACTACTTATATACTTTTAAATACACACTTATTATACATAGAACACCCAGACCCGTAACAAAAATTAAAATTCATCATTTCAATTTCTGCCCGACCTTGAATCGAACCCGGGACCTCTTGAGTGGCAGACCGGTATGTTGACTACTGAACCACTCAGGTCGAGGTATGGAGTGACAAATTAATATCAAAGAACATTTTACGTTGGCCACGAGATCGTGTGATCTAACTCTTGTTACCTTGGCGTTAATGTCCCGGTCATACTCTCGCGCACAAGGGCCCGGGGCCCGCCCTGACCATGATTTGGCAGATCAGGTAATTACAGTGGAGCGACTACCATCTGACTTCCGAGCCTATGTTAACAGGGGAACCTGACCAGATCGGATCATGGTTACACATTTAGTCGCCGAAATGTGTAGGTTCCATCACGATGTCTTCCCTGGCCGTAAGAGCATCGGTTAATATTCAACTATTGTAGTTACATAACTCAGAAAAGATTTGAACCCGGTACCTCTCGCATTGCGAGTCGGATACCGTTACCACTAAGCCCCCGACGCTCCTATCGTATGGTATAATTCATTATTAACATCATCTGCATCGTCCACTCCAGGACTTAGAGCCTCTCCCGCGAGAGGGGAGGTTATTGCTATAATCTCCACGATTGGCAGGCGTATTTGAGATCGCAGTGCTGTAGATATAAAAATGGAAAACACTGCTGCCGATTTTCTAGCCTATGGAGACTCTAGATCTATTCCTCAAAAATATTAGTCGCCTTATACGACACCCACGAGTGTAAAGAGTACTAACTTTACTCTATACTAATTATCTGGCAAGGACACGGGACACCGAATAACCCAGAAGTTCTTGATCGGTTTTCTATTCATAGGGACACTTTGGCAGTTCCCCACGAACTATTCAAGGACACGCCGAAAACAGTAATAAGGAAATACAGAGGACGGTTCAAGACAAATGCCCTGCCGACACGAATCTGAGTTTATGGGTTACACCATAGCCGGCTGATAGGTCGGAATAACAGGAAATGTTGTGGTGATGCATGGTGCTATATACAAATATTGTAAGCTGCGTGAAAATTGTTTTAGGGCAGTTTATCTTTTTCCCGAGCGACCATTTTAGATGATCTCTCTTATGTATAAAAGCTAGTACTACGGAGAGGTCAAGCTGTATCTCTGGTTACTATTTCTCTATCGCCCTAAATTATTTTTTTGTAAATATATTCAATGTACAGACACACTTTTTTTACTGTTGTATCATGTCATAAATAGATGATGTATGATAGATGATTCGGTAAGTAATTCGGTCAGGAAGGTAGCGGAAACGTTGCCGGCATTTGGGAAAAGTGTAATTCAATTCTTGAAGGTACGTACTTCGATGCTCGATAAATTTTATTTTTCTTATAGTTGAACTATGAGGAGTTATTTCCCATAGTAAGGGGAGAAGGTAACTAAAAGATCATGTGTGGGTAACCAAACCATCCCATGTGTCTGATTTGTATTCACCCAACAAACGACCCCCAAGGGAAGACCCTTAGCTTAAATACAAACGGCGTACAGGTAAACCTGTTCACTATTGAATATTCCATGAAAATCTGCAAAATATGCAAACACAACTTCCGTTAACGTACAAAATGTTCATTAATTTTCATTCCCAAAAATCAATTTAACTCTTCAAGATGCTCCGAACAAATTAAGATTTCAAGCTTTGCATCTGTAACAATTTCACTTTTGATATCGGTCACCAGTCACCACACCAGTTGGTCACGCGCGAGGGACGCCACAATCGATCGATTCGTGCATTGTAATCGATCTAGCGACCGGCCTTGGCTTTGCACCATGGACAAATTTAATCAGTGCACAGCGAATCATTCCAAATACTTTACAAACATTAAACTTAACCAGCCTGTTTGCATTGGGAGTTAAAAACTGCGTGCCTAAACGATGCAACGAACATAGGCGTAGGAAGGGGGGGAGCCGGGTGGGCCGTGCCCATCCCAGAATGGTCTGGTGCCCACTCCAGGATGGGGTCCTCACTGGCTGTACATTGGTGATTGACTCGGCTTCATCGGCCACCTCAGGGGCCAGGCCCCCCCTGGAAAATAGTCCTAGATACGCTAATGGCAACGAACTATTATTTTTTTATATAGTAGGGCAGACAAACAGGCAAGCGCGCCACCTGATGGATAGTAGTCCGCCTATTGACATCAGCAACACCAGGGGCGCCACCATGCGTTGTCTGCCTCTAAGGAGACCTCTAATATACCTCTTGAACGATGTCATAGTCCAAAGGAAAACTGTTTCACTTGTTTTTTTGGCCGGGTCTTAGCCTTATAGGTCTTATTTATACTAGTACTATGATTTATGACTGGAGTTGGCCCCCAAAACACCGGATGTCAACACAAACCAAAGGTCTTATCTTATTAAAATTCGGCACAAGTGAGGAACATCAATCTGAAGTGCTGGCAAGACTCCATATTTGCCTTTGAGGGAAGGCCATGACACTGCGAAAAACAGATCGAGGGTCAACACCCACAGGTTACGAGGATCTTTTTATTTTTATCTAGAGACCCGCCCCGGCATGGCACCTTAACAAATTATACACCTAAACCTTGCTTAAGCATCGCTCAGTCTATTGGTGAAAACCACATGAAAACCTGTTCAGTAGTTTTTAAGTTTATCGACAGACAGACGAGGTGTGGGGCTTTGTTTAAGGTATATTTATGTCATAAAATATTTTCTATCTATCTAGGCACTACCGCCTTTCAACGAAATATGATGGAGAAATGTTATTTTTATCGTAATGAAACCGAATATTCCAGCAGCATTTTAGTGCATTTCCCCAGGTAGTTCTCAGATGTGTTTATTCTGTGAGAGATTTAAGTACCTAACTTTGCAAGTTTTCGGCGACAGATTTTCACAACTGCATTAAAGTTGTGCACTTGCAAGATTAATGGGACATAAGAGTATACTATGTAACGCGCTATGCTTTAAAATAAATATGCTTAAACAATTTCACACAGCGCCATCTAGCCCCAAAGTTAGCAAACCTTGTGTTATGCTTATACCCATAACTGATAAACTACTTTTTTAAATACATCCTTATTATACATACTACACCCAGACAAACTTTAAATTCAACATTTAAATTTTTGCTGGGCCCGGATACGATCCCGGGACTGCGTGGCGACCGGTATGTTAAACAACTGAACCACTCAGCTCGACGACTATGCTTAAAGTCTCTGAAGAATAAAATCCAAAAATAATAATCCGACAGAGAACCGAAGTTGCCGACATGGAGTATAAATTTAGCAAGCCAAAGATTTAGACAAATTATTAGTTTGTGTAGCAAGCTGAAATGACAGTAGGACTGGAACAGGGGATATAAAAAGGCCAGGTAAGCGTTTCATATTATGATTCACATTAATTAAGACTGGAAGGTGAAGCCTTAAGCAACACGTAGGTATACTTATTGACAAAGCCAAGTACAGCCAAGACCTCATTAAGCGGTTAGGCATGATGGCATCTCGTAGTGTCTGTAATCCTTGACAAATATTTAGCTGTATCAATAGAATGTCGCATGTGGGCGGTGGTCATTGCGTGACCTCTAGCTTGGACTAAAATTGCTTATATCTATGTAATAATCCCACGCCACGGTCAGAGCTAAGGCGATATCTCTGAATACATACAATCTACAAACATATTATATATAAACTTCACGTCATTCCTTTTACCGTAAGAGTAGGCATAGACCACATTGTTCCACAAGCTACGGTCTTGACAAACCTTTCTTGCTTCATCTACATTTTTTTTATGACATACTGTAGGCAAACAGGCAAGCGGGCTACCTGATGGGAAGTAGTCACCACTGCCTATAGACATTAGCAACACCAAGAGTATCGCCAGTGCGTTGCCCACCTCTACAACACATTGATCTGGTAGCAAAAAGGCAAATGCCCGTCCACTGCCAAAGCTACGGTTTCCCAAATCCCCACCCCATGGAGCACTGGAGACTTTACTCACCGGCAGAAACACAACATAATTTAAAAGAGTATTGTTTAGCTGCGGTATTCTGTAAGGTGGAGGTACTTCCCCAGTCGGGCGGCTCCAATTCGAACAGGATACCCCGCTATGCCCTACTTCTCTTAAAATTCGACATTCATCAACCAAGTCATATATATGCTGGTCGGTTAGGTAACTGAAACCCTTGTTTCCTAGACTGGACCTGACCTTTTTTATAAATATCATCAATTTGTTGTACGTATGTCTCGGTCTTGCCCTTCCAACACTTCCTTTCATGTCTGCTATTTCAAGTATATGATCAAAAATCCTGAAATATAATATATAAAATGTTTTATAAATATCTTGAAGAACGCTGTTACTACCTATGGCTGTGCTCTACAGATACCTCAACGGTTGGCATCGCGTCTGCTCCCTTAGGTCATCTGGTTGATCTATTATAATTTTTTGTCTTAAACAACAACCAGCCTAGTTTGTCGGTTAGTAATGCGAATTGCAGATTTCCTGTTCGACGATGGTGACCACTACACGTCCGCCTCTGCCTTTCTAGTCAATAAAAATCTAGAAAGCTAGAGTTTTTTTCAGAAAGTTGCAAATTTTATTCATTCCAAAATATATAAAAATTTCTAAACATCATAAATAAAGTTCTAAACTCGCGCTCCTGCGTTCGCATAATTCTTCTAAACAGCGAAGCATATTTTGATACGGAATCCACCAAAGAATAAAGTGTAAGAACAAAGCCGCGAGAGCAATAAACCTAACATTTTAGACAGAGATTTCGTGGGAGCACTCTATTAAAGTTTGAAAACAATTTGTGCTGGTGAATGAAACTAATGCCTTCGAAGCACACGATTTTTTTGGTAAAACTTTCCATTTGTGAACATCTAACATCCAAACTACACTACATATTGTTCTGGAAATATGTTCTTTTATTGCCTAGCTCCCTAGCACATGGTTAGACAATCCACCTGCTGGACAGTGGTCACTTTGGCATTATCACAATTCTTCAAATCAAGGCTTTTCATACATGCTCGTCAGTTTAGAGATTTTATATTATGTGTGTCTCGGTCTTCCCCTCCTAACGCTTCTATTCACTCTGGCCATATATTACATCTTTTATCGTTAATCTGACTGCTATAAACTGGATAAAATTACAAAAACATTCGCCGGTAAGCCAACAATAAGGTCGCATCGCCCCGAAACGGCCGTACCTATCGTCGCGCGGTTTCGGTGGGAATTTATCGTTACAGGTTTAGCATAAATTACACTCGTTGTCTGGAAAGTGTCTCGGCGTTAAAAAGCTTATCGTTTTAAATCCTTGCAATTGAATTAATGTTTTGTTTTGCGATTATTCGTTGACCTTTTGCTGGGAAGTGGAGGAAATATTGTGGACTTTTGCTGGTCGCTTGGAGGTTCCGCGTCGGAGAGGAATAATAACAGACATACAAACATGTGATTAGCTTAAATTTTATTGCCAAAATTGTCTATTATTATCTTTTTGCTCACTTCCACCAGACGGGTCCACATAATAGCCATTTCTCCAATTAATCCTGTCAATCGTCATCAGTAATCCAGGTAATTTTTCTAATGCCTAGAGGGCTCTCGGCCACAGTCCACCTGATGATGCATGGTCACAATCGTGCAGGGCATTGGCTTTGGCAAAAGGGGATCGGCTTTGGTGCCGGAAATATCACTTACCAGTACAAAATTTTACAAGTAACAGACGAGTTTCAACTTTTGGACTACTATATGTCTGTGTTACCTTTAACTAGGAATAAGAACACAACTACTAACAGAACGTTATTTTGCAGGTGCCTCGGCATCGAAAAAGGCAAACCCAAACAGCCTTGCCATACTAAACGTCCAATCACGGCCTACTAATTTAAATGCGAGGCATACAATATGGCCCTATCGACTGAAAGGTCCACATGGAGGCCGTAACAAAGACAGGTGTGTTACAACACGGCTGGGGGACGCAGTGGTGCGTTTCGTGTCCAGCTGGTACGGCGCTAGGGAATTTGCATTGGGCCTACAGAGGCGTTGTATTATAGTTCGTTCGTCGTATTATCCCTTGCCAAGCACCAATGAGGACTAATTATCCCTTATAAATTCCTTTGGCAGGGTATAGTGAAATGAGGTAATAGTGAATGAGGCAAATGCACGAATTATTTAAGGTAATACTAAGGAATTTTTGAAGAAATATTATGTGGAGCGCAAGTCGTCACTACAAAGTCAATTTGCCAAGGACATATTGTACAGATCATTCATCGTCCCTTGCCAGGGACCAATAAGGACAGGTCCCTTGCCAATTCCTTTGGCTGGGTACTTGAGGTAAATTTAGCAGTCTGATCAGTGGCTTGTAACGACATGTTTCGGAGAAGATACCATGTAGTGATAACCTGGCGCAGTGGAGGAAGAAGAGTGAGAAAGCGGATCCTGCAGAAGCCGTGACTAACCTCTAGGAAGAAATATTGTAATCAAATTTTTTCCAAAAAGTACAAGTTATAACTATTGGTAACCCTATACAGCCCCAAACCAAAGAAGGACTACAAGGTTCAGACACAATGAATCCTCATAACTGTCTCATTTACGTTAATCCACCATATAAGGAAGGGTAAAGTAAAGCCTTGAACCGCCGGCGCCTTGTGTGGGTTACCAGTATTTAAGGTACTTGATTCCGAGGGCATATGAATATCAAGTACCTTAGCTTTGACAACGCCTGTTGTATCCTAGTTGTACCACAAGCAAGTTAAATGAAGAAAGTTACTAGAAACATTGTGGCAAGAGTTGGTAATATGGTGTCATAACTTCGTAAGCGTGGGATTCGATAAAAGGCAAATCACATTACCTCTATCTATTCCGTTCGCATATAAGTTCAGAACGGCTGCACCTAGGTAAATAACTTACCCATTATTTTTTGTTGTGTTTGTAATTGTACCGAACATGTCAGTTCCACTCAGAAAGTAAGGCTCGACTTTACTTAACTTGGCTTTGGTTTGGCAAATGTTTTTGTAGGATCAGTCAGTGTGTCGTAAAATCCTACAGTATACTTAACTTAACGAACCATATTTAGGCTCGTTCGTGTGATCGTGTGATAATTAGCTGAGCGTCCACAGAACAAAACTCACAATCAGAACGAACTAAAAATATTGCTACAGTACCAGGGCTACTTCATCCGCAGTAATCGGACTGCGCTGACGTAAACAAAATTGATGGACATATAACTATATTATTATCTTTTCTGATCCACTATACCTAATCCGTGTGACGTCATTGGTAGCGTCGAAATTTGCTAAAGCCGATACGCGAGGTTGATACAAACGTGCGAAGATGGTCATTTACAGTGCCTTTTTATTCTCAAAGCATGCTTAGATATAGATATCATTTATATACATTCATCACGTTATAGTTTCCGTGGCTGGGATATTACGTGTCAAAGCTGAATGATGGATATTTAAATGATGGATGGAAATTTGCATTAGCCCTGTGAGAACAATATTATTATCTGCAACGTGATATCCGATGCTCACGTATGAAATTGTAGTGGCTAATCCGTTAAGCTGGAAAACAACAAAGTAAGCAGGTTTTAGATACCAACTACACATTATTACTAGGCGACAATTAAATGGATAATGCAGTGTTGCGTACCTCGACTGACTTCTGTCAGGCATAGACATATTTGGTACAGACTGATTTGTCTTATTTGGTAAACCAATATGACGTACTAGAAGTTGAATGCTAGAAGCATAGGAGCCTACTCACAGACTCATAGCTGAAGTCATATTTTGTTTCCTTTTTCAATGGTGCCAATAACGTGTCCAAAAGGGACGGCTATAAGTTGTCAATTATCCCTCCATAACCACAGCTATTGTCAAATTTAGTGGCCGTGATCACTTTAAAAAATTTCTAGCTTTTTGTATGACATGAGAGACGATTAAAAAGAAAAAGATAGTGCAAATAATTGAACACGATTCTCAAAAGTAAATCAAAAGGAGACCGTTGGATGTATAAAAATATGAAAAGGTACTAAAACTAAACATCTTTTCACGAAAAAACGTTACTCGAAACTTAGGTTTTGAGAATCCTGTCTAGTCTGCGTTTCAGAATTGCACGGGCCTTAAAATTTGTATTGGAATCTTAAAGCTCCGAATTGAATTCTAAATCTAAAAAATTTCATTGATTTTGATTAACATTGAAATGAAGATCAAACTTCGTCCATATGGAGCGCGCTCGGGGAATCTCCTCTAACGGCCTTAGCAACAGAAAAGCAGACTTTCTTCGTATCTGACATACGATCTATCGACGTGGTGTTCTATGTCTTTGCGGTTTCGGTTATGGGCATCAGATGACACCTTCATTAAATCGGTCGGGTTATTGGATGGAGATTTGCGTTCCGTTCATTGCATCCATCTATCTCTGGTGGTGACGTCAGCCGCCTTTTATGTTTCCTTTTCAATATTAACGTGCTATGAATAGCTTTTCTGCGATGTGATGAATTCAGATTAGGTGGGTATGTTTGGAGATCTTTAGCTTCGGCAATTTTTTGCAAATTCATTTCAGGGCATTCGAAGGTCATCCAGACGGGATGGTGGACAATGCCTGGACTCGGATCTTGCAGTCGTCCAAATTATGCGTTAACTAACCTATAGTCTTCTAACAATATAAGGCTACTGTAAGTAACCTAAAATAAGCTCGCCTTTGTACATCTCTGTTACTGTACTGTATCATCATGTTTGTGTACAATAAAGAATAAATTAAATAAATAAACAAAAACCCAATTTTAAAGTATAATCATATTTGACTAATCAGCAGATCAGCAATGAAGTGTTTTGCTGTTTTCTAGCTAAATATATCGTAAGGTTTTGTTGCTATTAATAATAAATAAAGCACGCGATAAATGCGAAATAATAAGTAAGCCATTGATTCTTCAAACAAAACTTTGATATTCAATTTCTATTTCAATAAAAAATATTATTTATATCTTCCTCCTTAATGTTCACACAAACATTGATGCTATAATTTGAAGCTTATAAGTTTGCTATAATATGAAGCTTAAAAGTTAATAAATTGGTTATACCACTAATATGACAAACAAGCTTACAGACTGCCTGATGGCAATCAGTTACCGCAGCCTATGGAACGGACGTATGCATTATATATTTATTTTCATAAGTATGGTTGTTTCGTCTCACAACTAACTCAGATCCGAGTTTAACGGAACAGAACAGAAACTACACATACGTATACATAAAACTCTCGTCTGAGTCCCACAGGTGGGGTAGGCAGAGACTATGGATCGCCACTTTGCTCTGTACTGACACAACTCCCTTACTTCGGATTATATTCATAACTCTTCTTATACATCTCCTTTTATTCTTGCCACTTCGGATCAAATCTTTACAATACTTACACACACACTCACAAACATACAATTGATTATATTTAATAATATTATAACTATAGGCACAAACAAACATAATATAATCTAATGAAACTTTGTTTATATAATGATATAGGAGGTTGGGAGCCTGGAGAACCGTAACAGGTTTTATAACCTAGCACGGACTCCAGTTCTCAATAAGGATTTTGATCCTTTTTATATTTCACTTTTAACACTATACTGAGAAAAATAAACATATTTTGTATTGTAAAAAAAATAGATAAAAACCACTTAAATAATACATAAACGTGAATGAAATCACAGGAATATTTACTTATAAGATATTCTAGTATCTTTAATAGCGTAGGCCGATAAGATATCGTCCAAAGATCATTAGCATATCGAGAATTCGCACTACGAATTATTATATCATATCGTGTTGTATTATTCCGTTATGGGATCGTGTTATGAACCCATAAATTAGAAAGAAATCGAGCGTCGGTGGCCGAGTGGTTAAGGTATTCAGCTCGTGAGCGAGATGTACCGGGTTCGATCCCCACTGCGGCCATGTACCAATGACTGTTTTCTGAGTTATGTACATTAGTTGACTGCTAACCGATACTCTTACGGTGAGGGAAAACATCGTGATGAAACCTGAAAATGCAGGCGACTGAACCAGAGTAGCAGGGTCACTGACGTCAAACGGCAGTCGCTCCACTGTAATTATCTGATCGGCCAAATCCTATATCATGGTCAATGCGGACACCGGGCCCTTTTCCAAGGCTGAATGAGCTAAGATCTGAAGATATGATCAAATCGTGGCTGATGTTACAATAGTCACGCTTCCATCTTCAACTTAAGCATACAAACAATTTGACACTGGTAGCAAAAAGTTGTTGATCCAACAAGGAAGGTCTCGAGGTCACTCGATGATGTCTTGTCAAAGATACCGATGGTCAGAACGTCCGGCCGAAGTCACGTACGGTTGAGGCCAAATGGCTCACTCGTAAGAGGCAAAATATATTCCATATAAGATAAAAACTTTACGAACACAATGGCCGGCACTGAAAAGCATATAGTTTAGAGGCTATAAAGGTGTATTACCTGGAATCCGTGAGAACAATACGGGTACTGCAAGGTCAATCATTAATTCAAGATAATACCGCTTTCCACGCGGCCAGGGCACGATAATGACCTAACCTGTTTGCCGATGGTTCTTCTGCATGAGCATGTAGTGTTAATATTGCCACTGTTGTGTGCCTTTAAAAACCTCATTTTACGTTCTTTCAGAATCATAACAAAATTATATCTACAGTTCCAAAACGGGTTTCTTCGCCTTCTTTCCCGGTTTGTTTATTTAAAATTCTATCAACTCCGGCTCCGGCAAATTCAAACAAGACGGCGATGTCCATTAATCCTTTTCCGCAACGGCCCAGCAAAGAGGCTTAACTAGTGCCTGCACAGTTATCGAGTGCTTTTAACCACAAGCGCGGCAATGAAAACACGACGCAACAAAAACTCGGGAAACAAACCTTCGACACTTCGACGTAGCAGCCGCAGGAGTCAGCAAATCCAATAGTTACAGAACAAACAAACACAAGAATCACGAGTCACTGGAATTGGAGTATATTTTCGATATAAAAATTCACGATCACGCAATGAAGAGTACCAGGGGCGGTGAAGTAGACGAGAGGTCTCGCGTGCGACACGGTTGCGCGCCAAACCGCTACTGGCAAAATGCGGCGCGACGCGCCATAGGCCGGCGGGACCTTCACAGCGAACTCGGCGTCGAAGCAAACATTTTTCTACAAACCCCTGTACATTGCTGGTGCCGTAATGAATGCTTTTAAATTGTTCGCTTTAACGACGCGTTGGACAATGAAACGCAACGATTCTGTAATTTGCATAAAGTAATTATTTATGACGGGCAGTATGTTTATTCAGAGGTATGGCAAGTTTAATTAGGTGTCCATTAATGAACATTTACTTTTATTTTATTTGAGGCATTTGAGGTTGGGAATTGCAGTCCGCTGGTTTAATCGATGTCATAATATATTTATTAAATTTCAAAAAGCAATCACGAGGGGCAATACGGAACGATTATTTAATACTTTAGTTGAATAACGGTACCAAGACCAATGTACGCAAATGAAGTAATTGGCAAACTGTTACGTACAGGCAGGATACAATATTATGACTAAAATTAGTAGCATCCGGTTGTAACTGCGAGATAGTTAATGGCGGTTGCGTATTTTACAGCGAGTATAAGTATTCACATCATAGGTGATTGGTATCATTCATTAATTAAATATCCCTTTCCGTGTATCCACATTGGAAGGTCGAGATAGCACTCTCTAAATCGGAGTATTTATTTTTAACCCATCGTCCCTCCTGACTAGAGTTGCCAACTTTTTTTTAGACCAAATATAGTATTTTCGGGTTTAGAACCCATAAAAATATAGTAGGTAGGGAATTAATCAAAAAATATATAGTAGGTTTTTTAAATAAAATGTATCTACGTATCTATATTATTTCTTAAATGTATATTTTCTGCTACATTGAGCTTCATAGCTGTTTTGTTTTATTTGACTTGAGTTTGACGTCACGTCATACAAATGTCAAGACTCAGGATTGTTCTGAAATATTCGATTTGCATCAGGAAAATATTTCTTTTGAGGATCTTATGGACGCGTACCGTTTTGCGGTAAGTGGTAATGATGTGCTAATTAAATATAGTAGTTTCGCCTACTATATTTTAATTTCTAATTTATAGTAGGTAGACTCCTAATATAGTAGGATACTATATTTTATAGTAGGGTTGGCAACCCTACTCTTGACCGTTGCTCCTCTCATTATTTTACTCAGAGTTTGCCAATGCATCATTATCCTAGCGGTCACTTCCGGCTTCTGCCAGGGTCTCCTGTTATACTCTTTGTTCTCTACTTCGCCCGGTCTTCGATACCTCTCACGCCAAGGCTGCCACGGATGTGCTCAGACAAATCTGGTACTCCGCATACATCGCGGCATTTTCATTTCGATGGCGAAGAGTTTGGGGACGTGCTTTATCAGCGCTGGTTTCACAGGCTTTATTTTATGCTCTTCTATACATAGTATAAAACAAAGACGCTTCCCGCCATCTGCGCTTATGTATCAGTGTACGCTTAGAATTTACAAACGCAAGGATTTTAATGCGGTTTTCAACAATCGATGGAGTGATTCAAGAGGAAGGTTTTAAGCAATAAAAAAAAAGGTAGGTAGAGGTAAAGAGTAGATAAAGGGTATGGTAGGGGTAAGGTAGGGTAGGGGTAGAACGCCACTCGAACGAAGTCGCGCCGTATATTGTATAATAAGCCCCTTGATCGGGATTTTGGAGTATTTCAGCACAAGCCCAATTATTACAAGTACAAATTAACCTTTCCAAATACACCTACACAGGCAATTAATACTTGTTTTATTTAAAAATGTCGTAGAAACGACGTTACACCAAACAAACACAAAGTTAATTAGAAAATATCTCTATCACGAAAACAACGCGGCGTTGGTGAAATAAACCGAAACAATGGAAGCTAGTTATTTCATCCAGTTACGAGGTAACACAATTAAACTTGTACATTGGACTGGGACAAAAGTTTTTGGCACGTGGCCTAGGGCAAGCCTAGGCTACCTAGGCCAAGCGTCCTAGGGCAAGGCGTCCCTGACCTCGGTAACAAGTCGCAGTAACTACCTATTCGAGCGATGTTCGTGCTATAATGACAGGCTTGAGCCAGCCCAACCTTCTCATCCGCTACTGATTAACTGCTACATATAGCATAGTCTCATCCCACTCTTTGGTTTGAATAGAATAGAATAACTTTATTGTTGAACTGTGTAGGTTCATATAAGTATTACAGATTATATTTGTGAGTCTCAACAGTTTGCCCATTTCGGACATACAATATTTAAAGTAGCAATTACAACATTTAAAACAATACAAATAAAACTTGGAAATAAATCAAAATATGCAAATTCAAAATACGTAATAAATCTTAAATGTCAAATTCAAATTAATTTGTCAATTAAATAATAATATGAATGTCAGTTTATAATTTACAATATCAAACTCTTATTTCGTCCAAAATTCCCCCAGATTATAAAAAGCCCTATCCAATAGCCATTCTTTTAATTTAGTTTTAAATTTATTTCCACTTAACATTTATAAATGTTCTGGTAAATTATTGAACACTTTAATTTCATTGACGTAGGAGCTTTTTGTAAGAATTGCACTGGAATATTTCACGGTACATTTCGTAGCTTTTCGTAGCAAGCGACGTAACGGGAAATAAATATCTCCTTGCATACCTATTTGGTATAAATAACTATACCAAAAACTATAACTATTTGGTCTCATGTTTATACATAGACATGATTTATTTTGACATCACAAAAATCCATAAGCGTTTACATAGCAAGGTAATTTTAGAACAGTTCAATGCTAAACTAAAACAGAGTACTTACATGGGAATATTTATGAAATGAGTATCATTTCGTAGAAAGCTACGACTAACGACGCAATGTGAAATAAATTTCTCCTTACGTAGCCAGCTACCAAATGGGACAATGTATGATAATTTCATTAAAGAATGAGAGATCGTTCATAATGTTTTCGAGATAAAATATCTAGTCTCCGTAGGCTGGAAAATGGGCAGCAGCTTTTTCCATTGTTATATTTAATAACACTACGATCTCCAACCCGCCTGCCAAGCGTGGAAATTATGGCAATAACTTCTCCTTTCGTGGGAGAGGCCCATAGTCCTGCGATCAACTGTGATGATGATGATATTTTGAAGCCAGCTACGAAAAAAAATTCGCTTTTTTTACACGGCTACCAAATGGGAACATATTCGCAGGTGTTTTTACGCCAGCTACGGAAAGGGGAAAGAAAAATCCTCTACGTAGCTGAAGCAACATACCTATTTTTTTATTGTCAAGGGAAGCAGACGGTTCAGACGTTTATTCCTTTCTGCGGTTCTAGATGTTTGCTTATTTACATGGAACCTAAGTGAGACTATCTTTTCGTCACCGATTACCTAGTTTAATAAAAAATAAGGTACTCATGACACCAGTCCGTGTCCTATTGTGTTGGGGGTTAAAAATGATTAGCTACGTCGGTGCTGCGGCGTCCGTGACCTCGATCCACAGTTTCGGCCGGCAACGCCACGCGATGCGGCATACACGATACGTATAATAGACAGACAGACAGTTTTATCCGTGCTTTTGTATATGGGAACGGACACTGGATTATTTTTAATCTCTGACGCAAAAAGAGGGCTGGGTGTGAGTTTGACGTGTGTATCTGGGCCTTTGTGTATCTGTCGCAGCCGGATGGTTAAATTAGCCAGTTAACTAAACGGCTAGCTTTTGGAGCAATTATTTAGTTGAAAATTTGCCAGTTTCATAAGATTTTAAAGTGATGTTGAAAGAACGATATTGCCTCGAGTTTACGCAGCTCTTCCACACATTGTTCCAATGCTAACTTACCCATAATAACTTCAAAGTATAATAATAGTTTGCATTAGGTTTCTATTCGGTTAGTTTGGGTTAGCATTATGACAATGAATGGAAGAGCTCCGTAATCTCGAGGCAATATCGTTCATTAGACTTTACTTTCAAAGTTCATGAATTTGGCCAATTTTTAATTAAATAATTGCTTAAAAAGCTAGCCGTTTAATTAAACGGCTAATTTAACCATTTGGCTGCGACATATCTATGTGTCTGTCTGTGGCATCGTAGCACCAGAACGGATAGACCGATTTGGGTGCGGTTTTCTGTATTTGAAAACTAGTTTATTCGAGATGGTTCTTAGCTTTGTTTCATTAAAATCGGTTTAGTGGTTTAGAACATATTTGAGTATATGTAATCTTGGTCGGAGTTTATCCGACTTTTCGGTCTGTTTATTTATCTATGACGCAAAAAGAGGGGTCTTATAAAATTTGTGTGCGTATATCGGACTGCGAATCTGTGTACCTAGCTCTGTTTGTCTGTAACATCGTAGCTCTCAAACGGATAAACCGATTTTGATGAGATTCTTTTATTTGATAGTCAGTTTAATCGAGATCGTTCCTCGGTTCGACAATTTAAGAATTATTGTATTATGTACTTTTTCACAGGTTTATGAATAAATTCATAACACTTTGTAAGGGCACAAAAATGTTCTTTCAATAGTGAACATAAATAAATATTTCAAGAGCACACTCGTCTACCTACCAGATAAATATTAACTAGAAGTAACTACGTAATTTTCCATGACCTAAATCGGGCCTGTGTTGGTCTGGAGACTCCTCGGCATTACAATCCATATTTCATGAATAAGTGTGTCAGCCAAGATAAATTGTTGAAAACGCCTTGTGAAGAAACGGTGAATATTTATGCCTATGTTTACTTTTACATATTCAAGTGGCTAGTTTACTGTATTTCGCCTCCTATATTGTTTACTTCGCCGTATACTCAGTACTCACCCGTAAACATTACTTCCTACAATGTTACCGAACTTTACACACTATACAGCATACATATTACCCAGCAATATTATAGTTTATGTATTAGATGAAGATATCTCTATTTATTAGACACTTTCGTCCGCACCTCACTCAGCGGGTCCCACTGAAAACCAGCGCTTCGGTTCGCACCGGGGCAAAATGCTGAGTGAGGTCCCTTTTGCACATGCATTACATACACTACTAACACACACCACTTATCTACTACTATACGCATCGACACTGTGCTAGCTTTTATTTGCTTCTGCTTTTATGTGCTTTTTGTTAATTTTTATGTACTTTTTCTTCTTTTCTGTGTTACAAAATGTCGTGTTTTCCAAATTTTTGTGTTGTGGTGTTTCTGTTTGTGTAAATAAATATTTCTTAAACGGCATAAGCCACATTTCTGGACCTGTTTCACATATACATACTTTTCATAACTACCGATCAGTTTCAGACTAAGCCAATGGACCAGATATTTTAACAGATATCTGTGCTGCTGCCGTCTCCCTCTTGTTAGTCCAAACGAAAGATACGGCATCCCAGATATATATGTCAGATAAGATATCGAGAACTTATCAGTTGGTGGTCAAACAGGTCCAGTTGATCTATCTATACTAATATTGTAAAGAGAAAAGATAAGCACTTCAACTATTTTGTTTGTAATTGAATAAACTCAAAAGCTACTGGACCGATTTTAAAAAGTCTTTCACTAATAATGAGCTACATGATTCTCGAGTAACATATGCTAATTTTTGTCACGGGAAAATAATAGATTCCCGCGGGAAAGTTGATTGTTTACAGTGATTCGAACTGCGCGCGGGTGAAAGCCGCGGAGAACGGCTAGTTCTAAATATAAACATAACCTATGTTGGCATAATAAAACAATAAAATAATACTGCAAAATAAATAATGAGACAGTGCGTTACCGACAACGACAACCGGTTGTTTAACATGCTTCCTTTTGTCAAGTATAGGTATCAGCCATTATAATTTTTATTGTAGTTCCAATCACTAGAAGCTTCAACAAAAACAATCAATAAAAGCAGTTTGTGGACACGACGATAACCAGCTATGAGGAAATCGTTAGCGATTATTATACGTGAAAAATAGAACACGCACTGTAATTATCGAGTCCAGGTGCCGCTACCCCGGCACCTAATTCCGGTTAGCTGTTCCGGCGTCGATCACTGTAGGCCAAGTTGCTCTCGCACGCGATAAACGAGGAAAAGCGCGACATAGGTATTGCTATCTCTTTCGTCTTAGTATTGAGAGAAAGAGACAAACGCTCTCTCGCGGCGCGAGCTTTGTCGCGGACACACTTGTGCTAGGGCCACTGGTTGCAACTAAGGTATGAGATCGAAATAAAGATAAAAAAATGTAAACAAATGGGTTGCCCCTATAAAAAAAATTACCCAAATGGTGGATTATTTAAAATCATTGAAATATTGATTAAAATAATTACATTAAAAATGAAATAAAATCATATGAAATCATAAAAATATTTTACTGATAGGGAACAATGTTTTTTTGTTTCGAATTTGGGGTGCTTCAATAAAATATGTCTAATTTTCATTTATGTCACTGGTAATTGTGAGAAATTCTAAACATTTGGTTCGTTGTTACGGTACATTATAGCAAAGGCTCGGAAAGTGAGGGATTGCCCGACGCCGAGATATACTGCTTTTCTCAAATAATAATACAAGATTCAAAATGGCGGCCACTTCTTTCTAATATTAAAGTTTTCTAACTAGTATTCTAGGACTAATAGTTTCCGAGTTACTTATTACGTTTTTAATAAATTGAATCATCAGTAACAGTCCACTGCAGGACTTAGGGCCTCTCCCACGAAAGGGGAGGTTATTGCCATAATCTCCACGCTTGGCAGGCGGGTTGGAGATCGTAGTGTTGTAGCTGCTGCCCATTTTCCAGACTACGGAGACTCTTGATCTTTTGCCTCGAAAACATTAATCGCCTTGTACGAAACCCATGAGTGTAAGGGGTTGGTGCTATTCTACTCTGCCAGACACCACACGGCCAATAAATAAATAAATTGAATAAATGGGGTAAATCGATTTGTTTCGTTTCTGAAAGTTTACCAGCCATTACTTTTCAGTGTGCGTGATGCATAACCATTTGGTAAACAAATACATTCGATAAGAAAGGTTTTATACATCTGGACTCTCTTTGACATTGACAGTTGTGTGTTTAAATTTTTGTTCTTTAATTTCATTTTTTTTTTATTAATAATAGGCTTGCATTTGACCTCAACTCACCTGATGGAAAGCGACGATGAGGTCGAAGATGTAGCATGCGTGCCTAGAAGATACCTATTCACTCTTGATTTGAAGACCCCAAGGTTATACGTATCGGGGAACAATGACTCAGGTAGAGAGTTCCAGTCCTTTGCAGTGCGCATAAGAAAAGTGGATGCAAAACGCTTAGTACGAGATGGTGGGACATCTACCATAAATGGATGACGATTTTTTGTCCCCCTCGTTGTTCGATGATAAAAAGGGCATGATGGAACAAGGTTCCCAACCTTAGGACCGATGGCATAGACTAGACTATGATCCGTTTAAGCTGACTTGACTTATTTGGTTAAGTAAATAATGTATTTAAATGGATAATGTGCAGCAGTATTAGTTGAAATTCACATTCTATGTGTTTCTTATATAATTCTCGACATCTATACACAATATACGTAACGTACTCTTCGTGTGATGATGACATACAACATAATAAAACCACTTCGTGTCCAAACCAGCTGTACAAAGATGTCGGATTCAGCGCGCAAACACAGCGACAACGTTGCATGTTAATTTGTATCGAACCCACATTGTGTACCGTTGGGCGTTTAAGGCGAACGATTGAGGCATTTAAGTACTGATAACCGGAGCCATTGTTCTTGTGATCCATGTGGATCGGACCGGCTGCCATGGCACGGCTGCATACCTTTCCGTTCGATGGAGCGCTCAGTAATAGGCACTTTGTAGAACGTCGATTGCTAGTTAGTCCCGGGCCGACCTTGAAACTGCTTATTGGTTGTCCGAAATACACTTTACAGGCCGGTTTTATCGTTGTGTTTTTAGTTGACGCGGTCCTACTCTGCCTGTCATTGTAGGGTGCAGTCCTGCTCTGCCTGGCATCGTAGGCCGCAGTCAGTCTCTGACTGGCATTGTTGGGTACGGTCAGTAGCTGCTTGGCTTTGATGGGCGCAGACCGTCTCTGCCGGGCATTGTCGGCCATGGTCTGATTGTGTCAGCCACAGCCGTTGTCAGCGTGGAGTGGGTGGGTGTGTTTAGGCTCTGAAGCGACTAATATGTGTTTTGTATCCCTAGCCTATATATCGTTCGATAATTATATTAAATGTATCTTACTTTTGGGGATACACATAAAATTATAAATGTATAACCTATTTACAGAGAGAGGCAAACGAGAGAGCGGGGCACCTGATTATAGGTAGGTAAGTGACCGCCGCCACTGCATACCTATAGTTACCTAGTCACTTCGTTGCCATTCCTCCTGGTGTTACGACCAGGAGGAACGACATATTGCAGTTCCTATCACTGATAGATTCATTGCTATTGCTTACAACAATAGTAGGTAAGTATAGCGATAGACCTACTAATAAGACGTTCTCATTTGACACCACTGCGGTGTAGCGGATGTAAACGATACAAAGTCGGTCCAGTGAAACGTAATAATCGGGTACACGTATCGATTTTCCGATAATCGATTAAGCTGACCGCGACAATCGATGGTGTAGCTAACGTGCATTACCTATGCGTTTGGATACTCTACGTAAGGTTTAAATAACAAGACCTATATTGTTTAATGAACTATTGGGCATAGACTAGGGCTAATAAAATATTTTTATTGGACTTCACAGAACGTCCGATTTGTAGGAGTCGTACCGCAAGGTACAGTGTTCGACCCCAGGGCTAGTGACTTTTTTCTGAGTTACGTACATTAGCTAACAATAACCGATGGGAAAATATCGTGTCGTGATGTAACCTGCACATTCGGAGGACTGAATGGAACCACGATCCAATCTGGTCAGGTTGCCCTGTTAACAAGCTTACAAAGGTCAGATGGCAGTCGCTCCAGTGAAATTACTTGATCTGCCAAATCCGTGTCAAATTTATCATGATCGGCGGATCCTAGACCCTAGCGCGCACAACCGAGAAAATAACGTCAAGATGACCACACCAAACAAATCTTTTCTTATCAAGGTTCGAGGCACAGTCACACGGTGTAACAGCAATACTGCATAGAAAGTGAGTGGTTTTCTTTGAAACAGGGGTAAACTGGTGCCGCTCAGATTCATCCCGCGAATTCAGTCGACCACAGCCCGTTGCTCTTCCACATTCCATAAGTAATTAGTAGGTACAGTCAGAGAGAAAACCTGCGCTCCATTTCCTTGACCTTACGGGGTGCGGCAGGGTTACGGATAAGAGGCCATGCCTCTCCTTTTATAACAAAATGTACGCTGTATAATAGCAAAGCAACACGATATTGTAGGTGCTTAGGTATACCCACATACAAAACGCCTCAAGGGAGGTAAGTCTTCGAACGTTGTTTACCCAACAAATGGATACAACTGTGATTCCGAGCATGAAATGGGAACGAGAAAGTATATCGTACGAATAGGATATAAATACTGGAACATGTTGTTAGAGTGACTGCAAATAACTTTGGGCTGGTTTACAATTTCTTAAACAATAGCAGTCATGGTATGACTCGTCAATTCGTTGGAATGACTGACTTAGCTATTTGAGAAGTTAAAACAATTATGTCTCAAATAAATTTTGAAGACATTTTCCACATCCATCTTCCATTTAAGTATGACAAATTCACTAACACCACGGCACATTTAAAGATAATTAATATTGTGGACAGCGAGCGTGTTGATATTAAGAGTCGATCTAAAGATAAAACATGTAAAAGTGAAAGACAGGCCAATATGCCAAACTGATTATGCACGAACCTTTCACCAATACGAAAAATTACATTGCCAAGAATTTATTTATTTATCGTATGGCTTTTAAGTTCCCGCTGGCATTTAAATTTTCAATTTACATTACGTCAAGTAGGCGAGAGCTTCGGCCGAAGCTAGAAGAATAAGCATTGATATAATAAATAAACAAAACCGCGCCAATCACCTTCGATCGCCGACCGATCACATAACTATCGTCACACATTTAATCTAACTTTTTCTTTTGGCTCTCGCGCACGAGGGCCTAGGGTTCGCCTTGACCATGATCCAGGATTTGGCTGATCATGTATCTAATTACAGTGGGGCGACTGCCATCTGACCTCCGTGACTCTGCTACCAAGGGAACCGAACCAGATTGGATCACGGTTACACATTCAGTCGCCTGAATGTGCAGGTTTCATCACCGTTATCCCTCAAAGTTCAAAGTTCAAAGTCATTTATTTGTAACATAGGTGTGTATACATAACTTAGTTGTTAGAAAGTTGAATGTCTCTCTATGTCTAGCCCTATTTTGGGCATACAAATATTAAATTAGTAGGTATATAAGCATATTTCACACATTTCACAAAATTAATAATTAATAGCACTTATAATATTAATTTATCACTTTTTTCTACAAAGTCTGTGTCATTTTGACCATATTTTTATAATTAAAAAATTCTTTAGTATCATAAAAACAATATTGTAGAAGCCATTCAGTTAACTTTACTTTAAACTGCCTCTCCTCTAATATTTTAATTTCATTCGGTAAATTATTATACAAGATTATGCACATATTGTATACATTGTTTTTATATATAAAAGATTTGCATGGAGGTTTATGCAACAGATTTTCGTATTGTGCCCTTTGAGTCCTGGTACTTACTTCTGAGACTGTCTTAAAATACTCTGGATAACTCTTTGTAAACATACAGATATTTCGGATATACATGCATGGCAACGGCAAAATCCTTAACTTAAAGAACAATGGTCTGCAGCTGTCTCTGAACCATGTGTTTGTAATAGCACGAATACATTTCTTTTGTAACCTAAATGCTCTTATTACATCAACTGAATTTCCCCACAAGATTAATCCATAGTTTAACACTGATGAAACGTGTCCATGGTAAGCTGTCAACGCTGCATCTACTGATACGGAACTTCTTAATCTACTCAGCGCGAATACAAAACGATCCAATCGCTTAACAATGGAATCTATGTGGTCTTTCCAATTTAGATGTTTGTCAAGTATTAAACCTAAAAACTTTGTGCTGTCAGATTCTTGTACTAAAATGTCATTATATTTTACATTTAATTTAATTGGAATAGAATTATAAGATTGAAATTGTATGAAATTAGTTTTTGTCATATTAATGCTAAGATTATTTTTGTTCATCCATGTTACAAGGTCAGTCAGGGAATTATTTGTATTGTTTTCATATTCACATGGCTCTTCATCTCTTACTATGACAGTCGTGTCATCGGCAAACAATAAAGATTTGTGTTTAGTAACTTGTGGAAGGTCATTTATATACAAGAGAAACAATAATGGTCCCAGATTGCTTCCCTGTGGTACTCCTGAAGTCTTTTTTACAAAATCTGACCGATAGGATTGTTTAATTACATTATTTTCCACATTGACCAATTTACTTATCTCTGTACACTGTTCCCTATCCTTTACATAAGTTTTAATCCATTGTAGCGCATTACCTCTCACACCATAATTTTCCAGTTTAGAAAGCAATTTGTCATGATTGACATAGTCAAAAGCCTTACTCATGTCGAGAAATATAGCCGTGACTGGCGTCTTACAATTTAAGGATTCAGTGATATACTTGACAAAGTTAAAACATGCTCTCTCCGTAGAGTAACCTTTCCTGAACCCATATTGGTCTGGCTGAAGCAGGTTGTATTTGGCAATAAACTCGTTCAACCTAACACACATTGCCTTTTCTATTATTTTAGATATAATAGAAACTCTAGTAATTGGCCTGTAATTATTTGGGTCTGTACGATCACCTTTTTTGTATATAGGAGTAACAATTGAGTGTTTGAGCTGCTCAGGGAATATTCCTTGAGTAAACGACAAATTTATGATATGTGTTAGTGGTTTACATAACCATTTAGCACTTAGTTTTATTATATTTGTAGTGATGTCATCTATACCAGTGGCTTGGCTGTTTTTTAATTCCCTTATTATATTAATTATTTCATTTTCGTCAACTGGTCTTAAAAATAAAGAATGTACATTATTCTGTGATGTGTATGTCAAATTTGGATTATTAAATGTTGTATTAGTAGGAATGTCATTGAAAAAATTGTTAATTATATTACAAATTTCAATAGGATTATGGCATATGTCATTATTTGATTTAATAGATTTAATGTCATGTCTATGTATACTCTCACTCACGGTCTCTGTTATTATGTTCCACGTGGCTTTGCACTTATTCTTGTTGGAATATATGTATTTCTGGTTACAATTTTTTTGTGACATTTTGATACATTTTTTTAGTATCTTGTTGTACTTATTAATTTGGTTACGATTCATTTGGCTGTTGCGTGTTTGTTTGTTCTTTAAATGTAATTTTCGCTTAACCTTACATGATTTTTTTATTCCCTTTGTTAACCAATTAATTTTTTTATTTCTGTTATTAATTTTAATTTTTATTGTTGGAAAACATAGGTTATATAGCAAACAAAGTACATCATAGAATTGACTGAAAGCGTTATTTAAATCGACACTATTATACACATCAGAGAATGAAAGGGACGCGAGAGCATTTTGAAACTTTTGAATATTTTCAAAGCAATAATCTCTCTTATTGTCATACCAAGTTGTTATTCGTAGTCTGTTGCTAGTTTTTAAATGTAGTGTTTGCGCTGTCTCATGATCTGAGAGACAAAGCGTATGAATTTCTGCTTTTGCCCTCTTTATATTACTTGCAATTTGGTCCAAGCAAGCGTTCATCCTTGTAGGAGATTGGACATGAATAATAAAATTGAAATTTTTTAGCGTGCTTATTAATTCTTTAGAAAATTCATTATGTTTTAAGATGTCAATATTCCAGTCACCGCATAGTACTATTTTATTCTTTTTAAATTTTGTAGTCAGATCCTCCTCCTCACCGTAAGAGTATCAGTTAGTATGCAACTAATGTACATAACTCAGAAAAGAGTCGTTGGTACATGGCCGCAGTGGCTTTCGAACCCGGTATCTCTTACCGACGCCCCATATTAGCTGGTTTAGCTGATTATAGTTATGTGGAAAAGTAAACTTAATAGGACTGAAAGCATTATTTTTAGCCTATTGACCGGTCAAGTCAGCACCAGACTTATAGCCTGGTAACGGTTGAAAAGACACACATAGCTTTGTGACAGGTAGACAGATACGACCGAAGCATAGTACGAGGGTTGCCTTTTATATTTCGGGATTGGACAACCCTAGTGGTGCAATCTGGCAACTGACAGCTGTATCGTAAAGATTGACATTTTTGAGGTTATACGTACTCAGAAAGTTTTGACATACGGGCGCTATTTGTGTTGTTTACAGTAACTTAAAAGATTCATCTCAGCCAAAACATGGAATTAAATCGTGAACATTTTCGTGCGATTATTTTTTACAACTTTCGACGTGGATTAACTCAACAACAGTGCATCGATGAACTTAATTTAATTTTTGGCGATGAAGCTCCATCAAGGACCAGTGTTTATCGATGGTATGGTGAATTCAACCGAGGTCGTAGTTCAATCCAAGACGAATTTCGTGAAGGTCGTCCAAAATCAGTTGTTGTTCCGGAAACCATTGATGCTGTGCGCGAAATGATATTGCAAGATCGTCATGTGACCTATCGTGAGATTGAGGCAACCTTAGGCATTAGTGGGACCAGCATACATTCAATATTGCATGAACATTTGACTGTCAAAAAAATTTGTTCGCGTTGGATCCCACACAATTTGTCAATCGCTGAAAAAAAGGCTCGTGTCGATTGGTCGAAAGAAATGTTAAAAAAATACGATCGCGGTGCTTCGAAACACGTCTATGACATCGTGACAGGTGATGAATCGTGGATTTACGCGTATGAGCCCGAAAGTAAACAGCAGTCGACTGTATGGGTGTTTCAAAATGAGCCTAATCCAACAAAAGTTGTTCGCGCGCGAAGCACTTCCAAGCAAATGGTCGCCTGTTTTTTCAGAAAAACTGGACATGTCGCAACCGTACCACTAGAACATCGCAGAACAGTCAATTCTGAGTGGTATACAACCATTTGTTTACCAGTTGTCTTCCAAGAAATCAGGAAAACCAACCGCCGAAGACGGATCACTCTTCACCACGACAATGCGAGCACTCACCGATCGGCTCAAACAACTGCATTTTTGAGCACTCAAAACATCGATTTGATGAGTCATCCGCCGTATAGTCCTGACTTGGCACCGAATGACTTCTTTTTATTCCCGTACGTAAAAAGTAAAATGAGAGGTCAACGTTTTTCGACACCTGAAGAAGCGGTTGATGCGTTCAGAATGCATGTTTTTGAGATACCCCAATCAGAGTGGCAAAAGTGCTTCGACAATTGGTTTAAACGCATGCAAAAGTGTATAGATCTTAATGGGGAATATTTTGAAAAACAATAAAGCTATTTTCGATGATTAATATTTGTTTTTGTTCTCTAATCCCGAAATATAAAAGGCAACCCTCGTATAAGGGGTTTAGAACTCAAAAACCTTCCACACACAACAACCACATCACGCCCACGAAATACACAAACACTATTTCTGAAGAAATTCTATATTTCACTTCTGGAAAGCTGGGGTCCGAAGTGGCGAGAATAAAAGGAGATGTATGAAAAGAGTTGTGGACATATGCGAGGCTAGGGAGTTGTGTCAGGACAGAGCAAAGTGGCGGTCCAGTCTCTGCCTACCCCACTTGTGGGACACAGGCGTGAAGCTTTATGTACGTGTATGTATGTATGTACTTCTGGAAGGGTACCTTATACACTCTGCATATCAGACTAGGATGTTAACTGCACCATACGGGTCGCAACACAACAAGTGAAGCAAGCAACAAGCTAACAAATAACCTAACACTGAACTAGTTTGGTCACGTATTGCGTCACGTTACAGGTGTCCCAGTGTCCTAGTGCCACTGAAAGTAGTTTGCAGATTACGCAACTGACATGTTGGATAATCATGGAATATTTATTACTAGCATCCGTTAGCGTGTGCGTATTGTCCGGTGGCCGTGTGGTAGTCCGGTAGAGTAGAGTTGAATGTATACATAGTATAAAGTGCGCTCTACATGTTCGCCGAAACTTCCGGCGAAACTTATGCCGGGACTTTGGTCGACCCTCTACATTTTCGCCTATTAGGGATGTGGTGGGTGTCAAAACGCGCGACATTATATCGATTCATCGGTGTAATATCGCTAATCTGCTGTAAACAGGGTCACAGAAGTGATGGCAGTTGCTTTACTGTAATTACCTGAATTAATATCCTGGATCATGGTCAAGTGTACCCCGAACCTGTTACGGGAAAAAGCGCTAGAAATATAAATATAAAATCGATCGAATCGAGACGACAACAAACTATCTCTACTTTGTCTATGAAATAGGCGAGACATGCCAAACATGCATGGGACTACACGAATACTCTCTCTACATTCTCATGTTCCCGCGGAACTGTCCACATGTGGAGTGCGCTCCTTGTTTGTTGTGATCTGTGAGTGCGCTTAATACAATATGGCATCCCGCCGTCTGCCCCTATGTATGAATAAATGTACGCTTATATCTTTCAAACTACGCAACGGATTCTATATTAGATAAGAGTGATTCAAAAGGAAAGTTTATAAGTTAGAAAAAAGGTAGGTAGGGGTGAAGTAGGTGCATACTTATACGGATTGATCGATGTACAACACAAACGCAATTCTACCTATTCGCGATTCTACACAATATGGATTCCGCACAACTGACATTCAACACATTATTTATTCCACACAGTCTTCAATTATACACAAACGCGTTTCTTCCTGTTCGCGATTCTACACAATATAAATTCCACACAACTGCAGCCATTCAACAAATTCGCTATTCCACATGTTTTGTCAACGCTGGGAACCCGGGACTGGCTGACTTAAACCTGGACCTAAGTTTAGTGGAACCAGTAAAGGTTGACCTTGGTCAACCCTATTTAACAAACCTGGTCCAATGGTTTGTTGGTTGACTGGGGTTGACCTTGGTCAACCTTTACTAGGTCGACTAAACTTAGGCCCTTGTCTTATCTTATTTTTCATCTTTTTTTATTAATCTTGACCGATTTGTTTCACATCATATCCAATCAAGACAGGCTCACTCAAATTAAATTGACAAATGTATCAATGCAATGTAATCATATCTAAATGTACCTGTGGGTTTCTTGCCGTTTCTTTTTCCTACAGGTGGTCATTTTCCTAACTGACGCGGCATACTGACAGACAGACGACATTCTTTTTACTTATTTGTTTCGAGCTCAGGGGGCGACGCGGGTAGGCCGGCTGATGAGCTCCCTTAACTTCCCTTTGTTTTCCGTTAGATTTTTGACTTTTGAAAAGAGTTCAATTAACGTAATCCTAATTCAATAAATACTTATTCATGTTCATGTTCATTTTCATTTTCATTTTCATTTTCATTTTCTAGTTGTAGCTTGTAAGCTTGGGTATACAGAGTTGACCTTGGTCAACCTTTACTAGGTCCACTAAACTTATATAGGCCCTGGTCAAGTTCTACGCTTAGGTTTTAATACAATCATTGTCAGGGTGCCCAGCGTTGAAGAATGTGTGAATGGCAGTCCAGGGTCCACAGCGTTGACCAGGTTAGTTGGATCACAGTTATTATGAGACTTCTAGATTGGTCTGTTAGTGTAAATTAACAATACACTAATGGGCCACCTGCCCTTAAAAACATGGATGGCCTAGTGGTTATAGTATCCGATTCGTAAGCGAAAAGGGGCCGGGTTTGAATCCCACTGGGGCCATGTACCAATGACTCTTTTTTGAGTTATGTCCATTAGTTGAATACTAACCGATGCCCTTAGGGGGAGAGGTGACCGAATGTGTAGGTAACCATGATTCAATTTGTTCAGGTTCCTGTGGTAACAGGTCAGATGGCAGTCGCTCCACTGTAATTACTTGATCTGCCAATCCCGGATAATGGTCAACGCAGACCCCAGGCCCTCATGAGCGACAAGACAACCGGCACATTAACGCCAATATGATGAGATGATTTAAAATATGTAACGAATATGTGGAATAGCTAATCTGTTGAATAGCTGCAGTTGTGTGGAATTAATATTGTGTAGAATCGCGAACAGGAAGAAACGCGTTTGTGTATAATTGAAGACTGTGTGGAATAAATAATGTGTTGAATGTCAGTTGTGCGGAATCCATATTGTGTAGAATCGCGAATAGGTAGAATTGCGTTTGTGTTGTACATCGATCAATCCACTTATACCACTAATCTCCCAAACCTAGCAGCCCAGTCGGTCCAGCTTTCTTGAATAAGGCCGTAGAGAAACTACCGTAAGTAGTTTGATAAGCACGTCACTTTTGTATCCCACATCAATCAATTGTCTGTCATGTTAGTTAAGTTGGTAGGAACGCCGTGGGCTGGGTATTCATCCCCACTACGTAGACCCTCTGTTGGTCACCACGCGAAGGTTTGAAATAACGTTTCTCGCTCGTACGATTCGGATGTGGAATGAGCTCCCAGCCACAGTGTTTCCTTTGGACTATGACATGGGATCGTTTAAGAGGTATATTAGAGGTCTCTTCAGAGGCGGGCAACGCATTGGTGTCTCCCCTGGTGTTGCTGATGTCCATAGGCGGCGGTGACCACTTTCCATCAGGTGGCAAGCATGCCTGTTTGTTAGCCGGATAACATAAAAAAAAAGGAATTCATGTAGTTTAATATACACTACTGGACCCGGCGCGACTTCGTTCGCGTACACCTACTTTACCCTGACCTATGTACCTTTTTTTCTTACTTATAAACCTGCGTCTTGAATCCTCTATTTATTATTGATAATTGCATTAAAATAAGTTGTATACATAGATACATAGGGACAGACGACAAGAAGCGCCTTTGTTTTATTTATTTTATTTTATTTATTAGGAAGACCAACAGCTTTATAATACAATAGTTCTTCATATAAGAAATAGAATTTATACTATGTATGTATTGTAACTTTGACTATTGTAACTATGATTGTAATTTTTGAAGTAATTTAATTCAGCGGGGACCTTTTTACGTAACGATATAAAGTACGTATTTTTTCCCTTACGTATTTCTGAAACCAATTATTAATTGTGAGCATAATAAGCATGGGTACAAATGACCTAATTAAAGGCCTAAGACCTTTGTACGTATTGTTTAGGTGTAAATTGATAAGCTATCGATATACGTTTTGTCGGCGGACGCATTTCCGTTTCGCTTCACCATCAGGTTGATTGACAAAATCAGGTTAGCGATGCAGCGCGCATGTTGAATAATTCATATCTGTTGAATTCATCAATTTAAAGAACTCGACATGTACCTAATATTCAAATAGGTATGAGGAAATATTTAATATGCAACTTGTGTTTTGAGCTCAGGTAGACGTAGACTGTTGACCAACAGCAGCATTGCCATTACTGTAAGTATCTATCGACTGGAGTAGGTATTGTAGTGGCATATTGGATTGGAACGAATCATAGACAAAATAAACTTAAACTGAAACTAAATAACATTTATTACACATACACTCATGACATAATGGGTATATTCCAACTATAGAACAGGAAAATTGACGTATCGCTACCCGTGCCATGGGAAGGGTCATATACTCGGCTAAGCCATGGCTGGTGCTATGGCGCGGGTTTTTAGTGCGTCCTTCAGTGAATCACTGATATAAATATAATACAATTTAATTATATTAAGTGCGTGAGTGTGTATGTGGTGTAAACCTCGGTTCTTTTATATTGGCCTGAGACGGTTTTTGGAAGCAGAAACCAAAGGATAGTGTCCTCAGAAGAAAGCTGCAAAAAAAAAATTATGCAGTGAGACAAATTCCGAGTAATAAACTAACGCATACGTCTCGCGTTACTCGTAATCCAAGCTTCTAGATAAATTCAATATTGAGTAACTATTCTGGTTCAATCCATTTTGGTTCTAATCTGGTCAGGTTCTGTTAACATGTTAACATGTTCACGAAGGTCAGATGGCAGTCGCTTTATTGTAATTATCTGATCTGCAAAATCCTGGATCATCGGTGCAAAGCCAGGACATTAACGCCAAGATGACCAAAATAGATACTAATAATTGAATTGAGCAATATTACTTGCTTGTAATATTGATTTATTGATTTTATGATATTTTATGTTTCAAAGATACTGTTTGATCTTGGATAAACCTTCACATAACTATAGTGATTACCATTCTAAAAGAATTTTAAAATTAGACTAACGTAATAAAATAATTATTAAAAATAAATTCATAGATTGTCTTAAATTTCAAACACACCTTTCCTTTACTCCAAGTCCTCCAATGCTATACCACACTAACGACCACCCAAGACAATTAAATAGGCAGGAAGCTCTTCCTATTGACGTTATCACATCAATATCCACAATACTCAAACACATCGTCATCCATCGCCGTTCCAAATGGTCATTTAATTGCCACAGTTTCCACATTTGCTGAAATCGAAAGCGTTCTGGCTGCTATACCAAGTGGGTCAGACCATTGTCGGCCTAGTGGAGTTGTGACGTGACTATGGGTGTGAGCGTCACAGCATTGTTCGCTTTCAGCAAAATATTGTGGGAACGTCGGATGGTTACACAAATACACGTTATATCACGCCACATATGGCTAGGTAACTTTTGTTCACCCTTATGTCGTGGATCTTCCAGCTATACGCGCGAGCCGCTTTCGTTTAACCTTCATAACGCTTACGGCTAAGGAATGGAACACGTTGTTGTCGCGTGTGTTCCCTGATGATTACAATTTGGACGCCTGCTAGGCTAGTAATAGGATGTTCCTAGTATCTTCGACCGCATCGTCACTGAACATTAGGTGAGATCGTGGTCAAATGGCTTGTCAAATATAAAAAGAAACCTGTTGTTAATCATAATATACTGTCACGGGGTGTCAATTGGCTCCTAAAACTGTTCGACCAGTCTCATGCTCCCCAGCGGAAGAGCTTGTTGAACCACGCTTTGTCAACGGTATTGGGAGGTACACCTGACGAGTGGCGAGTTCGTTGCGGTGTTGAAGTTCGACTAGCCACAAAGTAGATATCACCCATCCAGCTTCCGGACTCTGCGAGCGTTGCTTAACCTTGGTTATGTATGTATGTATGTAAACTCTTTATTGCAATTAAAAAGAAATACAGTAGGTAGAAAAATATCATTTTACAAAGCAAAGGCGGGCTTATCCCACAATGACATTTCTTCCAGCCAACCTTAGACTTGAAGGAGATCTAAAGAGCGGTGGAGGCAATATTGAGCACTTATTACTAAATTACTTTTATACGGTCTCGCAAGCACGCTGCCACTGGACCAGTGCCGCTATGTTTACCGGAGATATTACAAAGGGTCATTATTACTATGACGTACTCGTTATCACCTCATTAAAAGAAAATATACTAAGTTTTGTTTATATCCGTGTTTACAATATTCATTTTGTTAAAATATGAGCCTTATTGTGTCATATTATATTAAACACATGTTTATAATTAATAGGAATTAATCGGAAATGTTATAGTTGAAACTTTTATAGATATACTTTTTGCACGTTTAGGTACAATGAGAAAGTATTTAATCAGCATTGTAGTATTTAATCATTAAGGAAAACTGCGGATGCGATTTTTAGAAAATAATATTAGTCAAATGTATTCCATCGCCTTGCACACAGTGTTCGAAATTGAAGCCTCGTTTCATGCGGATGCTCAAGCTAATGCAAAATTCAGTAAGCACGGTCAAGGTTGAGTCTTTCATGAAATAGAGACAAACGGTTAATTTTAAAACTAGATACTGTTACTGGGTTGGAATGATGGAACACATTTGATTAATTTTTATTAACCGACTCACCGTGCATTTGACCGCCATCACATCTAGTGGTAAGTGACGATGCGACCGAAGATGGAGCATGCCTGTCTAGGAACAGCCTATTCACTCTAGCGTTGAAGGAGTCCAGATTACAATAATCAACACACACGCAGGCAATACGTTCCATTTGTTAGCCTTACGCATTATAAATATTGAACCAAAGCGGCTCGTGCGGAGACATGGAAGAAGTGGAATATCCACGACATAAGAATGAAATGACCGCCCGGACCGCGATGCCCGATAGCGGATTGGGTCCGGCGTAATGAGGTCGTGCAACTGCTTCGCACTCTCGGAAATGCAACCTGCAGAAGAGCAATAAGAGCACAACCCTACGCCGACGCATCGCATCAATCAATTGCGGGTTACAAATTATACTCTCTGCACGTTTTTCCACCGAATCCAAAGCCACCAGTTGGTATTTGGCTGATCCACCCCAGACGTGGCAGTAGTACTCCATGCAGGATCGGACTTGTGCTTGATATACCTAAATGCCACCAGATGGCTGCGCTCCAAATGGAGACTGCCTTGAGAGCTTCATTCAAACGACCAACCATAGCCTCTCGACAAGATTTAATGTCGTCCCTGTTGGCTTTCCTGTCCGCGTAGCTAATGGTGCCTAGATACAAGCAGATCATTAATATGCAGCAGGCAAAGAGCCGCGGAGTGAACCGATCCCTGAGGAACTCCTGCGTCGCTCGCCTAAAGATCAGACGAGTAGTCATCGAGAACTACGCGGATTTATCGTCCACTCAGAAAATCCGATATCCAATATTATTTTCAATAAATGGAATCAGCGTCTTTGCTCTGCGTATGGCATAAGAACTACCAAGTTAAGGGTAGGTAAGGTAACGTACAAACAGGTTTCTAAATTCGTTACTTGCCCGCAATTTTATTTATGTACGCCACACAATTAAGTGTTATCTTCTGCGAAATAAGGCAACAAACAATTGGACAATTCAGCTGGCACCAGTTTTGGTTCGTTAACTCGAAGAACTGGTCGTGCCGTGTTTTTGTTTTGAGTTTTTGAGTGTTGTAATTGCGGCACTTACCGTGATGGGTGACCCGTAGTTCACGTAGTTCTCCTGCAACAAGAATAAAGTACTTTATTTATGTAACTCCCGACGATTGGCAAACTTTAAAACAATGCTATGCGCATGTATAATCATTTTACGCTGCAGAACTGTTTTATTGCTGACGGTAGAATGGCTACCCATGAATAAATAACTATAGAATGTGTACCCTCATCCGACGAGTTATCTGCAACAGATACTATGCAATATTTTATGGGTTTCTGGAAGCTTCTTTATCATAAAATAACTGTATATCTTGAAAATATTTATTGATACGCGTCACGACGTTGTAACACGCTCTTAACGCTTCAATTCAAGATATAGAAAAAACATTCGGTTTAGTTATAGGACACTCTGACTTCTTCAAAAAGAGGGCTCACTTTTGATATGCGAGTAATCGTAGAACGCAGAATCGTAGAGATGTTTTGTGATGGTGGTGGTTGTGGGCGTACCTACAGGTTTGGCGCAATATTAAAAATTAAAAATTTTCTCTATCTGAAAATATTCGTTTTCTGGCCGGCACTATCATATTTTTGGACCCTTTCAACAAGTTTGTCTCGCGCCAAAGCCGACATCAGATGCATTAGAAGTCGTGACTCACGACCCGAGCGGCTCGTGTCGGTCCACAGCGAGCGAGCGTGATCCGCTCTGAATGCCGGTGGGGAAAAAAGCATTTAAATCGCACTTGATGTTGCGAAATTCTACCGTAGAATTGTCTCTATTCATTTTCAGTATAAAAGAAAATCTCCCGCCGCGTCAGCCTGTCTCAATGACAAAAGGCCTTATGGCTCAATTTGACGACGACCGACTGCCGTTTCGCCGTATTTTTTTTCTTCTTTTTTATTAATAGGCTTTACGAGTATAATAAAGCACCGTATTGTGCTAAACAATTGTACTTTGTACGTAATTGCTTGAAGCATTTCATTCGCTGCTTCGTTCGTCGAGACACCGTAAACAGCCAATAACTCCACTAACCATCCTAGTCCCAAACTCTACAAATGAAAATAAAAGTAAGACCCCGAATGTGTCTGATCCGACGGATATTGCGGTTTGAGCTATTCGAGGCATGGCCCCCTCTAACCATTTTTAAAAGAACCCTAGCATTTGTATAGTTACACGGAGAGAGAACTAGAAATAAGTGTTCTACTACATTTGCGCAGATCAAGATCTATTGGCGAACGTATACGAATGACTCTTCAATGTCAAGGCAATGGACGCATCAAGATTTATGGACAGAATTTCAACGGATTGAGCGACAGAAGATTAAAGAGGCGAGATCTTTATTTGAAAGTGATAAAATTGGTGCAAATGGCCAAGGTTTAATTTTTATTAGAACGACAAGAGGACAGCTGAAATGAAGTGTTCATAACGGCTGTAAGTAAAGTAAAAGTGCCTGAGATAGGTAAACTCGTACGCGATTTCATCCGCGACAACGGTCCCTCCCTAGTCGAATTCTTTGAAAACACTGCCTTTAAACATGTACCTAAAGATGTAAAGAAGACAAAAACATGCAAATGCTGGAAATCCATAACCTTGATACCGTTTGAAAGGGAACGCGCCGACTTGATGGCGTCACATTACGCCAGAACCTTTACAATAATAAAAAAAAAACTCGATTGCACAGACATTAACCTTGGTATTGAATCATTTTACTGTTTTTCTGGTACAATATACAATAACGGATGGAATTAAAGTGTTTGCGTTGCTCTGTACCTTGACATTATTACCTGCACGCCTGTCTGAAATGGTTTCCGCATAAGTTGAAACAATAGCAATGAACACGTAAAATATATAGCAACTATAAAGCACCAAATCGTGGTTTTTTTCTTAATTACTAATAATATTAAGAGGGAAAGTTTGTATGTTGGATGTTCTGGGTAAATCTCTGAATCCCTCGGTAATTCTTTCACTCTACATTCTTCCAAGGAAGGCAGGAAGCGATTGATTGTCATCGCCGACACGGATGCGAGAACCATTGGCCTACGCCGTGAGGATGCTGAAGACCAGGCGAAGTGGAGGAAGAAAAGATACAACGGCATAAGCCGGGTTAGACATTTTGGTGATGAGTATTGTTCGGCGAAACGAGTTGTCGGTGAGCCGAGCTATCGGTTTAACATTCTGTACAAATTTCAAACCGATAAAAAACGGATCACTTTATAGTCCGTGCGTCGGTCAAGAGCATTTTTCTCAGGAACGAGTGGAAGTATCAAGCTGAAATTAATATCAAATACTTAAGTGAGCAATTCCTTGTAATTTTGTGTGCAATAAAGAGTTAATCTATCTATCTATCTATCCTTGGAGCAGTCCTAAGTCAACGTAATCAAAAGATACGGCCGTTTATGTGGCATATTTTAAACGCTCGCAAGGGAATCAAATATAGGTTAGTTCCCGTCGACCTAGGATCATGAGGGCAAAAAACAATGCCATGTAGCACAAGTAAAAGAAAAAATTCGAAAACCGTAAGTTTGTAACTAAGTTTAATTGCGAAAAAATCATCGAAAAAAAAACCAGGAAAATCTTCGAGACTACACACATACAGACTTACATACCTACCTACATGTTTATAGGGTAACCTTCGGTGCACGAGTCCGACTCGCACTTGACCGTCTTATTGTCTTTGTACAATGTATCGTCTCATGGTAATTCAGAATAACGTTCGCATGCATTATAGCCCTAGTTCGACTGCACATACAGCAACTGTATCAGAACCAGCGTTGCGCTCGATTGCATTGTCTATGAAATGGATTGGTAACGAATTTGCGATCACTGGACCGTTGAAAATTAACCAGACAGCGATTACTAAATGTTGCCGTGTTTTCGTGAGGTTTTTACACAACTAATTGTCAGTGTAACATGTAACGTGATACAATGATTGAGCTAATACAAACAATTCCAATTAACGTGCGAAGCGTACGAGTGCGTTTTGGAATATCGTTCGTTTGCAAGTCATGCATGATACAGGTTTCAGGATTACCTAAAACGAGCGGCAGTAAAAAGTATTGTTTCGTCGAATGTATTAAATAGTCCCGTAACAGTTCAAATTACCTATAGATTAGATTCTTGGTGATAAAAAGGTAGCTATCTCCTTGTCAAATTTTATTACTTCAAAGTTACTTGCGCATTAATAAAAGTTTGGATGTGTAAATCAAATATTTTTAATTGTACATAAGTTATCAAAATTAATACTTGATTTCGAAAATAAGAATGTTTTGATGCCAGTAATCCCTAAATATAATTTTCTCAAGTTTTTATAAGCGTTTGTAATACCCCTTTTCATCTGCCGTCAGTGTTGCCTCTATAATGAGATTTATTAAAAGGGTAGTCATCAAAGTGAAATGGCAGTTAGTTTAATGTTGTCTGATTATACCTACAAAGTTTAATCGAAATCGGATAGGTCATTTCCAAGAAATTGTAAATTGTTTTGTATGAAAATTCCTCTTTCAGTTATTTTTGCAATAAAAACGCCAATTTCATAGATAAGCACCTAATAATAACACGGACACGACGAAAAAACACTCAGATTTCGGAATACCTAGTAAGAAATTCGTCAACAAATCAACAGCAGAGACCTCTTTTAATCTAAATGTGGCAAACGGCCAGCCGTGACTGATGACGGCTTGATTAGTTTTCGGGTTGCGATTGAGTTGCGCGCGCGCAGCTTGTCAAGCCAAGGGCAAGCGTCGACCGCTGGTAGATCCTCTATGCTTTTTAAACTACTATGGCACAAAATAGGGCAGCATTTCGCGCTTTGTGGCTGGTGGCAAACATGCTTTGTGGAGTGAAGTTTTTAGAAATCTCCGCCTTCCGTCGCAAATCCGTCCGCAGTGTTTGGTGTCCTTCAGCCGGTGCGGTGGATATGTGGAGTTTCATGGCATGCACTGGTAACAGACTATTCTCTCTAGCTCAAGTTTGGCAGTTTATCAGGGCAAATCAGGCAAAATATCCTCGAAATAACTTTTTTTCTCAAGAAAAGACCGCGTCCGTAACGCCAACATTTGGTATCTTTCAAGCCCATGATATCGCAGATAAGCTGCAAACGTGCCGCCTTCGATGGTATGGACAAGTATTGCGCAGACCGGCAAATTACGTAGGGAACCAATATCTGGCCCCATGCTATTCCCGCCAGGTACCGAAAGAGAGGCCGGCCTAAGAAGCGATGGCCTGACGTCAACTGGCCTGGTAACAAACTCATTACCAAAGCGAGTGAAGTGCATAAGGAAAAACAGGAAAACGGACCCCGGACCCTTGCACGCGATGATATGTTAGCACCAACACGCCACATATCCACTGCAGCGCTTTCATATCGTTGGCGTGGAGTTCGCAAACGCGTTTCATCAGCCATAAAGCCTAATCGCTGACCTAATAGTTATCTTGAAGAGAAGACCCTGCGAATTTATATAATTCGAAATTTGATCTACGCCAGCATTTCGGTTGCGTAAACAGCTCTCTTAATTTATTTATGCCGAGACTAGTTTTGCAAAACAAACAACGCTCGAAGCGAATGTAAATTTTGGCGTAATTATCTCGCTCTCCCGCCTAATTCCATAGACAATATTAGTTTCAGGGAGATGCCATAATAGGCCGCAGGCGGTCTTGCCTCGGCTCAATCAACCGACACGCAGGCTGACATGAATTTGCGTTCGAAAGTGGAATTTGATTGGTGCTCCTTGGAATACCCGTAATTGGCCACCTTCCGAAGAGGAATTGAACTGGAAATCTCTACCCACATAAAGGGCCTTATCATAATAACGTTTGTTATTCAAATGTTTGCATTATATTACCAGGATTTAATAGTGCCGATTAAGTAAATGTTAGTCAATTAGGAGGTTGCTTGTAAAATTAGATCCAATCTCAGTAAATTGAAGCTTCAGACAAACAGGTAAGCGAGCCACCTGATGGAAAGTGGTCCACGCGTGGTGGTTTAGGTTTCAGGAAAACTGGATAACGTCATATTTTTTTATACCGCTAACTAAGGTGGCAACAAGCTTACGGCCCGCCTGATGGTAAACAGTTACCGCAGCCTATGGACGTTTGCAATACCAGGAGTATCGCTCACGTGTTGCCAACCCTGCAAAAGCCTGTCATCCCTTTCTTGAAGAACTCCATGTTGTACTCTCCAGGCAAAAGGGGAAGCCATACTACAGACAAACAATAAAATACACACAAATATATTAATTTAGGTATCAGAATTAGCATAAATAAAAATGAACGTGTAAAGTTGGCGAAACGACTCAAATATTAGAATAAGGGAATGATTTTAAAAGAAAAAAGCTTGTAAAAGAACACAATTAGTATATAATAGATATTAAATTCCCTTGACAAAAAGCGAAGCCTACGCAAACTGTTTCTGAATGGCAAGTTTGATAATCTCTAATACATTATTCATTTCAGAGCTGTCTTCGCCAGAAATTTATTTTCCCTGAAATGGCAATAAGCTACGGTCTTATTTACAATTTGAATAGCTTAGCGGGTAATCCCAATAGACACAATATAATAATTTTCGAGCACCTCAACGAATATTAAAATTGAATTATTCATATTACATAGTTTAATATTTATTAATCTGTCAGCGCGAATCACACCTTGGAGCCAAATTGGTCGCGAACTGTGCGGTTCTAAAGAAACTTTCTCCCACGCAAGCTAAGGTTGAGGAATGTGCTACTTGGAGAGGTTTTCAAGAAAGGGGTGAAAATGTTTTTACGGGGTCGGCAACGCGTGGGTGATGGCTCTGGTATTGCAACGTCCATAGGCTGCGATGACTGCTTACCATAAGGCGGGCCGTAAGCTTGTTTGCCACCTTATTGGTTTATAAAAGAAAATGCACCCAATCTACACAGATGCATCTGTTCCCGTAAGAATTGGGGTATTGCATGCGGTTCTGATAAGCTACATGGCTTTTTAGATTAGGATGAAGAAAAATGCCACATTAATCTAATTTTTTTTTACATCACATATTTGATTTACAATGTTTTGCAAAGTATTTGAATAAGTAATTGTAAAATGTTGCGGTGTTATAAAACAACGGCTATAGCATATGTAAATCGAATGGGTAGCATACAATACCCACATCTGAATGACCCGTGAGATTTGCCAATTTTGTGAATCCAGAATGAGTAGCTATAGGCATGTACGAGTATGTCTGTCTGTAACATCGTAAGTCCCAGACAGAGGAGGCATTCTTTTTAATTGAATGCCAGATTAACTGCAATGGTTAAATTAGCCTTGTTCCATCATAATATGTCGATGTGAAGTGTTATTTCTTGGCATAAGCAACCTAATTGCTTTGATGTAGGTAAATGCTTTTACCTTCGCAAAAGTGACTCAACTGGACGGTCGAGAGCTCCATCTTAAAGAGCCTCTTTATTTGACAACTAGCAGCTGCCCCGGCTTCGCACAGGTACCACTACGGGTACACGGGTATATAGCCTATGTCACCCGGGGACAGTGTAGCTTCCCAAAGGTGAAAGAATTTTTGAAATCGGTCCAGTAGTTTCGAAGCCTATTCAATACAAACAAACAAACAAAAAATCAAACATTTCCTCTTTATAATATTAGTATAGAAGTATAGATTAATTGACAATTACAGTCCTTTCGCAAATTACATAAACTTCGAAAGAAAGACAGGCACGACAGTTTCGTTCGGGTTTACGTCAGCTGAGAGGAATGTTTTGTCCTTTGTGCACGATTTATAGTGTTTAGCGAAGTTGAGAAGTACAGCGAGTAAATCATCATCATCTTGCCGTTAATTTCCCGGTTGTGCTCTCGAGCACGAGGGCCGGGGGTCCACCTTGACCATGATCCAGGAATTGGCGATGAGATAATTACAGTAGAGCGACTACCATCTGATATCCGTGTCCCTGCTACCAGGGGAACCTGACCAGATTGGATCATGGTTACAAATTCAGTTGCCTGAATTTGCAGGTTTCATCACGATGTTTTCCATCACCGTAAGAGCATCGGTTAGTTTATTCAACTTATGTACACAAATCAGAAAACAGTCATTAGTACATGGCCGCAGTGGGATTCGAACCCGGTACCTCTCGCTTACGAGTCGGATACTCAACCGCTCGGCCACCAACGCTCTCAAGTACAGTGAGTAAGTACACTGGTATAAACCGCTCGGACAGTAGCGAGTCAACTTCGCTTGTAAGCTGCCTTGCAAGTGGGAATGGGAAGTGCACCCTTCGAGCGCCCGCTCAAAACAAAGAAGAGACTTGTCAAATGGCAGTGGAGGGAATTTCGTGCAGGTAATCGTATACAGCGCAAGTCGAACTACGTGACCCGCCAAGTCTCTTCTTATTTGACACTAGTTATACAAACAGTCAAATTTGCTAGGAGGAGGAGCTAGACCTGCTGGACTGCAAGATTGTTTGATATTAAAAAATTTAAACCGCAGTTTTGTTATTGGCATTGCAACCTTGAATTGTACAATTATAACTAAATTTTATTGCTGTAAAACTGTATGGTAATAAATAAATAAAATAAAATAAATTTAGTACAGTGTTTAGTAGCCGGCCGTATGAAGAGAACAGCCTTTTCTTTCTTCTCAACAATTTTGAATGGACTGTTTTCGAGAGTTCTGCTGTTTAATGTTAATATACCTTTGACCTTTCTACTCTATTCTAAATGTATTCTATCATTTCTTAATGACTAAATCATTTATGAAAGAATGCAGACCTATCCATCATCATCGTAAAAAAAGCTTATTTTGCACAAAATTGTTATTTGTTGACGGTGCTCGTAAAGGGCGACAGAGCAATGGCACTCGACTCGCTGTAGTGTAAACAGTCTGTCTCTCTGGGCGCACGCCACTAGCCACAGTACTTGAACTCACCACTCGCCACTGTCCTTGACCACGCAAATCGAGCAAAGCAAAAGGGAAAATCGCAAAAGCTGGTATTTATTGCGAAGTGGTTCGCATTCAATTCCCTTTAGCGTTGTTTGAGAAGCTTCTTATTACGGTTGACCTCCGAGACGGTATTAATCCCGTAACAGGATGTCAATTGAAGTTTGCGGAGTGTTTTGAACCGTTTCTGGAAGCTGAGCCTTGGATAAAGGGGACGGGATTGGTTAAATTGCGACTTAGTAACGTCTCAGAAAACACTTTGTTTGTGTTAAATTTAATGGGCGAAGCAATAAATATAATTATGTTTAGTTATTGAGTAGCTTCAACTGGGGTATGAATATGAAATAAGCAGAAAACATGGATTATACATATAGTTTGGGTACTTCTTAAAGGCTGACTACTGACTACTCCTGCAAAGGACGCAAACGGTATTATGTAAAAACCTGATAATTATTTGTGAACGAAAATAAATTGTGTACCTCTTTATCATAATGGTATTTTTCCCCTCTTTCAAGTGTAAAATAATGTCATGCAAATTGAATTCCAAAACACAAGTGCGTCGACATCCAGGTATATGCACCAAGTAAGCACATGCAATTACGATTCATTAGTTGATTGCATAACGAGCCACGCCAGCACGCGTCGTAGTTAATAATCAGACACTAATTACCAGTAATCATCGGTGTGTTAGCGTGTGCTGTGAGAACTTAACAACAGAGGCGTTATAACACAACATGAAGACACGTATGTAATCCTGATCGGTTGTGCTTCCTGCCATAGTAATTTGTTTAAGGGTAAAGATGGAGGGGTCTAGCTAAGACACCCCCGCCTGGCACGGAAAGGAGAGGCCGGCCCAAGAAGCGATGGCTGGACGTCGGTAAGAATTACATGCGCGCCAATAAGGTCACCCGAAGACAGAGCGAAGTGGGCCAAGAGGAGTAGGAAGGCGGACCCAGGGCTCCCGCGTCCCGCCCGAGAGCGAACCCAGGTTTTAACGCCAGAATGATGGTGATATTGAAAGATAAAGATAGATATAGGTGGTGCGGCAGAGTACAACACCAACCCTTGACGTATCGGTCACATCACTGAAGATAAAAACCAACTCTAACAAATCTAAAACTAATCTCTTCTACATTTATTTGGTTGGTGCAATATCCGCTGCAGGATGATTTCAAGTGATTTGCAAAAAGTTGTTTATTTTGAAACACATCAAATATATTATTATAATAACTACTGACTTAGACAAACCAGAAACTGAGCAACGGCTTTTGCAAGTTAAGTACGAGTATATTCAGTAAATCTAGTAAAGTATAATCTCAAAACTGCGCTCTTAATGTCGCCAAACAAAGTGTCAAGCGTGTCATACTTTCCACTGTATAATACCTCGGTATTATATCTCGATATTGCTTATGATTATTGACTATGCAAGGGAAAACAGAGTTTACTGTTTTTTTAGTCCTGATAAATAATACAGAGATGGGTGTTCTGCAAAAATACCAAGCACTCACTAATTCAGCATAGATTGAATGTCAAATCACTTATATACGACGATTCCAAAGAAGCAGACCTCTAGAGACAGACAGTCATCCGATGCGGGTCAGTACCAGAATTTCGATTGACACAATCTACCTTAGAGCCAGACTGTCAAGTGACGGGACAATGCAACTGAAAATAGCAAATGAAATCCAATACTAGGTCAACGAGAGAGACCGCGGTTTTTGTCCAATCAACTGTTGATTTAACGAGCTATTGTCACGTCACGGCAACCGTGCCGCGGTTGATGACACGTGCATGAATCTCGCGACGCACGCGATCACTTGCGCTTGCGCATCTGCATTATTGGTGGTTTCTCAACAGTGGTGTTGGACAGTAATTTACATTTTGCGGTGTCGCTGCAGAGCGTCGGCGGCCTAGTGTTTGAGGAGTTCGACAGACTCATAAGCGGCACCGAGTTCGATACCCAGTACTGCCATGTGACCTGTGTCTTGGCAATATTGGACGACCATTCACATTTTGCAGTATATCTGGAAGGCGTCGGCGGCCTAGTGGTTAAGGAGTTCTACCGAGTCGTAAGCGGTACCGAGTTCAATCCCCAGTACCAAGTACCTACCTATGACTTTTTCTGAGTTATGTAAACATTAGATAACCACTAACCACTGCTCTGACGGTGAGGGAAAACCACTGCACATTCAGCCGACTGAATGTGTAACCATGATCCAATCAGGTCAAGTTCCACCGTTAACAGGGTCACGGAGGTTAGAATCGCTCGACTGCAAAAACCTAATCTGCCAAATCCTGAATCATGGTCCCCGGGCCCTCGCACACGAGATCACAACCAGGATATAGACGCCAAGATGATTATTGTTAGTTTCTCAACAGTGGCGAATGGCGATATTAGACGGTAATTTACATTTTGCAGTCTTTCGAGACCGCTGTGTCGTTAACCCAAACTACTTGGACTATTTGTTATGTCATGTTTCGCACGTGTACCCACACCGACAGTGTAGAACGTCAACTCGCACTCGAGCAACCCATTGTCTCAGTGACGGGCCGTCCTGAAGCCACCATACGCAGTATACATTTAAGTAGCGTTGCGAATTGTGTTTTATCAACACTGTGATCGCTATCGCTCGTGCCAAAAGAGTAGAGATTATGCTAAAAAATCGCTCTTTAGGCTGTTTGGCAGGACTGACTATGGATCGACCACAAAACCTGATATTCGCCTGCGGTGAGGTTGGGCGGGAGGGGGAGGTCTCTGGGTTGTTTCGGGGCTGAATGCGGGGGCGCGGGGCAGGGAGCTCAAGTGTTTTTTCGAGAAACGTCGTTAAGTGACGTCATGCGAAACAAAATGTTTACTGCCCCGCGCCCCGCTCCCCGCGTTCCTTACCGAAACATCACCCTCCCACCAACCTCTTGCGGTGCAGGCGAATATCAGTTATGGGGTCAATTTATAAGGTGACCCGAAGTTCCAAAAACAACAGGTTAACGTTGTTTCTAACTTTCTTGCTGATAGTTAGTTATTAACTAGCAACAGGAACCGTACCATATGACATATGTGATCTAATTCAATACCAGATAATCGTAGCGGTAGTAATAAACACTTCCTACAAAGGCTGGATCGGCGTGTTCCAGTCTTGCGCAAACACTTCCCGTAAGCCGAGCGAGACTGTGTGAAGACTAAGTTCTTAGTTTACATCCTGCACCGTTGGACTTTACCATATGTCGTATTACTATTATATGCTGGAGCTTACACAACGTAGGTTTTGTATTGTATACCTACGCTATATTAAGTGAACAAAATAACAATCCTCCTTCTTAAAAGTAAACTTATTGAATTTAGCACGATATTATTCATGATACCATAGCATATATAATCATTAATATTTAATACTGGCTGGCCTGGCGCAACTTCGTTTGTTCAAACACTTAGGTGAACACGGATACAAATTTAGAATAGCCCCGACTGCTTTCAAGTTAAAATTAAATAACATTACCGCCTACTTGTTTCTTTGGCCTATATCTCCTGGTTGACTGATAGTTAAGGATATTTTAGCTTTAAGTCCGCCTTTGTACTATTTTATGCATAAAGATTTAATAAATAAATGCACTATATTTATTTTATTACTTAACTTACTTACTTTTGTTTTTAACTTTTTTGTTTTTTAATAGCAATCAGGGTTTTTAGTTTTTGTATGTACTACTTTTTTATCGAATGTTATTTCGTCGATAATACTTCGTTCCACTAGTAGTGTGACCGAGTCGAACATCATAGTAGAGGCAATAAGCCGTGGGTTCTTCCCACGAGGTGTACGAGCTGGGTGCCGGATTATCAGCAACACCACAACCCGATCTGACACCTTGGGAAGTGGCTGCTGCACTACGTAACTGTATCTAGACATTTCACGTTAATCGGGGCTAGATAACGGTGGGAAATGCTGATTTATCTGCAACATGTCACGCTGAAGTCATCTGTGATAATACGATCGGTCTTGGAACCTCGACAATTATGATATCAGCACATCTAGTTAAAAGGGGAGGCATTATCTTCCGCGACAGATAAAAAATGCATGAATGCATGACCTTATGGGAGGCATTAGTTAGGTACTGCTTTCCATTAGGTGGGCTCGTTTACTACTGAGAAGAATTAGAAATCAACTCGATGGACTGATCTGATAAAGCAAGCTACAGAATCCAGCATGGTCCAATGTACTCGCAACGTCTCTAACCGGCAGAAGTGCAAGTAAATCACTGAAAAGGCAATCCTCGGGAAAGTCTGCGACCCAATGAACATCTCTCCGGGTACCTCGTCTACGCAACCATGACCACTCCAATAAGGGTGTCTGTCCGACTAAGAAGAAGATGAATGTAGAGGAACACTTGCTGCGGGACTTATTCGTAGTTGAGCGATGTTGCTAGAGTGTCGCTCGAGGAGTTCGGCCGACATGTCTAGCGTGACGTGTCGTGCGGCACTCGAGACGAGTGAAAACAAAACACGACACTGTCAAGACGAGGTACAGACAAGAGTAGAGGTAGAGGTATTAATTATAATATCAACACTTTTCCTAGGAATTTCATGCATTACCTAAACAGGAACCGGAAATGTGTTAATTTCACTATTTTATTATTACATTTGTCAAAAAACTAAGGCTGAGGCTGGACATTGGTAAAAGAATCAAGCGAAATTGATGTTTCACAAATTGCAACCGCTCCCTACATGCAGTTCTAATTGTGGTTCTATAAGCTTAAAAGTCTCGCTAAGCTAGTTCTGAAAGTGCTACCTTCCAAGCGAAAGCACAAGCGTGTAGAGTTTCCAACTTAAAGTATAAACTCTATGAATAAATTATACCGACGTAACTCGGTAAGAGGATAATGAGTTTGGTATTAGATTATAAGACGCCATTCAATTTCGTAATTAGCTAAAGTTCTGCGCAGAGCCATTTGAATACTTAGAATTAAATCACTAGGCGAACTGATTGAGAATCAGTTGGCTGCGCGACTGAATCTTTAACTGCGCAGAAATATCCCAAGGTAACTTAATTTTTAAACGGGATAATCTAATATGGATGTATTATATTTCAAATTGGCTGTTCCTCGAATTGTGCTGTCTTTGTAGGAACTTTTTTTGTGTTTAAAGGCTTTTATCGTGTGGGACTAAGATTACGCCAACGATAAGTAAAATGATACAACGAATTTTAAAGATTAATATAATAATTTATGTAGGTACTTAGTAAGGATTTAAACAACGAACGATGCAGATCCCAAGATGCGAAGTATTTAAGTAGTTTATCAGTTATCTAGCACCCATAACACAAGCTTTGCTTACTTTGGGGCTAGATGGCGCTGTGTGAATTTGTCCACGAATATTTATTTATTTATTATTATTATTATTTGGTAACCGAGTTAGCTACGAATAATACCTTATTTGTATAAAACCAGTTATCACACGGGAACAAAGGAGTTTAATTCTGTTCGAGCATGACTCAATCAAACTATCTTACAACGTTCATGCTAAACTTCGCCGCAATATTTTGTATAAAAAAGCGATTACCATAAACGCAAGCACCAATTACATGGAAACCCGAAACGTGGAAATGATTCGAACACAAATTAATTAGCAACGAAGTTAGTGTAACCGGATGTGAACATGGTTACAGCACGCTAGAAGTGTTATTATTGGGTACTAATAATACACGTACAATGCAACAGTATAAGTGATGACCACATTAAGGATTATATTCCTGTGCAGGGGCGATTCTCGCGCTGCGATATCTCAAATACGAAATTTTAAGAGAGGTAGGGCATAGCGGGGTATCCCGTTCGAATTGGAACCGCCAACTGGGGAAGTACCTCCACCTTACAGAATATCGCAGCTAAATAATACTCTTTTAAATAGTATTGTGTTTCTGCCGGAGAGTAAGGTTTCCAGTGCTCCATGGGGTGGGGATTTGGGGAACCGTGGCTTTGGCAGTGGAGTGGCTTTTGCCTTTTTACTGCCAGAGCAACGTGTTATAGAGGTGGGCAACGCATTGGCGATACTCTTGGTGTTGCTAATGTCTATAGGCAGTGGTGACTACTTCCCATCAGGTGGCCCGCTTGCCTGTTTGCATATCGTATGTCATAAAAAAAAATCTCTAGCAAAAAAACCATATTAAAACATCACAGACATTGATTTTCGATTTTCGACGACTGTCGGTGATAGTTGAAAAAATATTTTTGGCTGCAATAGACATTTGGATGTCATTATTAATGAAAATTTGTGTCTAGAAAATATCGAATTATATCGAATTTGAGATATCATAGCGCGAGGAGTAGGCACCAGTTGTTAAGTGATTTTAATGGCATTCATGAATTAAATTTTTATTTATTACACAAGAATTACCCTGGGGGTCAAAGACAAATTCTTTGGGCCTAAGAGACAGTTGTACCTTGCCTACATGGATGCCTGGTTTAAGCGTCGCTTACCGGAAACGTCGGAAACCTGCACATTAAGGGGACTGAATGTGTACTTAACCATGGTCCAATCTGGCCAGGTGCCCCTGTTAATAGGGTCACATAGGTCACGCGGCAGTCGCTCTACTGTAATTGCCTGATCTGCCATATCCTGTATCACGGTCAAGGCATACCCCTGGCCCTCGTGTGCTAGAGCACAACCGGGACATTAACGCCAATATTTTTTGTTTTTAGGTTCTTACCTATGAAATGAGAAGTTTTCCAGTAGGTATAGATAGTTGGTTTCAAAAAGCATCAATAGATGGCGCTCCTACAATTTTGGTAATCTTTTTATAATCTGTATGATGGTGGCAGTGATTTAATGCAGTCAACTAATACTAAACTTAAAAATAAAATGTTTTATAATATAAACATAACTGTTAAAGGTTGAACGAAGTGTAAAAAGAAATATTTAAAGAAGTTAGCACTATGTTCCATTATTATTACAAGCTCTAAAATGGTTGAAAACTATTGACAAGTACAATATTATTCAATACAACGTACCCAGTGTTTATATCCTGTTTGCTAAGAACCTATTTCAAGCGATTATCAATTGCCAAAATTGTCGGGGCGCCATCTAGTGAGTGGTTAGGAATGCTTTAGATACCTATTGGAAAACTCCTCATTGGCCTTGTGTCCGTATGGCGAAAATGACATAAACTATAATTTTATACAAGCTAATTTTTCTATTTCTTGGAAATGGCAAATCCGATTACAACAATTTTTTTTAATGTACGAATTAATTAACGGTATTATTATTATTATTATTTTTAGCCATTCCTGTCACACTGCAGGGCAAAGGCCTCCCTATCAATCTTCCATGACTCACAGTCGGTGCTTTCCGGATGTAGGTATAATCTGACAATATTAAGCGAACTGGTGCATATCATATACTTAAATCCCCTGTTAGTATGGAAAAATAATAATTTCATGCCGGTGAGATCGCCGGTAACAGCCCTAACAGCTACCAGCCAATGTCAACCAACTACTTACATAGGGCGGTCGTTGCGCTAATGACAACAATATTTCATCGGTGCCCCGGCCATCTGCTCCAGTATTTAGGTAAAAGGGCCACGCTGAAGCCAAATGGGAATGAAGTGCTAAAGAGTGTATAATGAGGATAAAATGCAATTAAAATTATTGTCCCATGCAAGAAAAAGGGTTGGTTATTGAGTAATGCCGTGCGAAGTCCGGCCGAGACTTGCATCGAAAGTAGCAGTTTGAGGTAGAGTGGATACGACATTTTGAGGTAGTGGTGTAGTCATAGTTACAATTAATCATCTTGGCCTCAGTATCCCGTTTTTGCTCTCGCATGCGAGGCCTGGGGTCCGCCTTGACCATTGATTCAAGATTTCTCAGATCAGGTAATTGCAGTGGAGAGAGTGCCATCTGACCCCCACGACCATGTTAACAGGGGAACCTGACCAGATTGGATCATGGTTACACATTCAGTGTGTGTTTCCTATTAAACAAACTTTATCTTACTTAACCCATGTCACGAGCATGCAATTATTTATTGCAAACAGCACGCACAGCCCCATACGACAGCGGTCCAAGCGTGAATTATGACTAAAGTCATTTGCATACGTTTCTTTTTTTGCTCGAAAATTACTCTAGTCTAGGCTATTTTCGTAAGAATAAAGTAAATGAGCCATTGTTTGGCGAGTCGTTACGTTGCGGACGGAACACATTTTGCGTTTATTATGTAGCTTTTTACATAACCGAATGTGTATTGTGTACCTACGAGTATGTATTTTGTTGTGTTATAGTAACGCCTCAATTGATGTCCAGAAGAATTATGAACATGGAGATCGTTGAAAAATGTTTTTTTATTAATTTACTCGTACGTGTACTCCTCGATACCAACCTACTTAACAGAGAACCTATATGGAAGCGTTTCAACGGTCTTCGGCTCCGTGATAGAGGTCTTCAGCTATTGTTACAGACCTATATATTTGCTATCACAAACCAGGGGCTGTTTCAAATATGCTGCAGTCAAGATTTGGAACGACTCTCTCTTCGGTAGGTCTGCTGTAAGACATTTCTTTTTAGAAATAAGCTGTACCTTTTGTGATTGTTATCTTTATGTTCATATTATTGTAACTTTCTTTGAGCACAATAAATGGTTAAATAAATAAACGATGCCTCCACCTATATGGTGACAGTTTGTAAGTTAGCTTTAGGTAGTTCTAAGGTAGGATTAAGGTTTACCAAATAATGTTATTTTACACGTAATTTTTTCTTAACAGTTTTAAATCTTAACATAATAATTTTTGTATTATTTTTATATTATATTTTTGTTACTAATGCTTAATCAAATCGGTTCTCGCATCAAATCTTGATTAGATTGCTTCTGCAGGACACTATAAAATCGGTATTTACATTCTAAAGAAATGTCAGGTCAAGAGTACCCTTAAGACTGTACAGTCAGCCCTTAGCATTCATTAAATGCATGGCAGGGGGTCAGTTCTCTCGAGAGCAGACTGTACAGTTATACTGAGAGCCGGGCGAAGAAAGTGGATTATCAGTTTTGACAATTCTTTCTCTAGGCCTGCTGGAAGAAATTTCTTTTTACAAATAAGCAGCGTCTGTTGTGTACAATAGTTAAATAAATAATACTTCCCGTGTAACCGAAATATCGCTGACTGTCGACTGTCAGAACATAATTGCAAGGGAAAATCGACCTTGTTGCTTTATGACGTGCAACTGAACCCTACGGTGCTTAAAGGTAGGATAAGGCTTTAACCCTAAGGCTTTAACCCTTAACCCTAAGGTACTTAAGGCGATAAAGCAAATTCCTGACCGTGTTTACTTGAAAAGGTTTCATAGAACCGTAGTATGTGTAACAATGTAGAACAATCTAACCTCCCGGCGTTTAAGTTCAGAATGTCCAATGACCGAGATGTGACGACTGCATAAATATCCCACAGTCTTGCCCAAAACTAAGGATCTCTCCTGAAAAACTCCGTCCAGAACGAACGTTTTTTGGAGTCTTGTGTGGTCAGCTACATAGAACTTTATACGATATTGATAGGCCCCGCCTCCCGTGCCGAAAAATAACGGACGGGGTAGGTACCCTGAGAAAACCAGCGCACGATCCGGTTGCTTCCGTGGGCAATTTCGTACCGGAAGGCCCCGGATCACGTGAAGTCGATGCAGTAAAAATTCATATATTTGATCAATCATATGCATATGAAAATATGCGAGCTCAAGCTACGGATTAAATATTTTATTTATTATTTTATTTTATTTTTATTAACATAATAATAACAATCCTACGAAACAGAAAGCCAATTACAGGTCTTCGCTGATAGACTTTGGAATACAAATAAGAAAATCGGTTGATACACCTATACCGAGAATAAATTGGACACTTAAAACTAATACAGTACCACAGTATTACTACAAATAAATTATTAATGAATGAATAAATTATAATATGAGGCCGTTTTTTTTCATACGTGTAATTCCGGATGCTTATAGTGCGATCCATAGTCCGAGCTTTAGCTCGACCCGCACAATATTATTTATTAAATATTTTTTTTTTTTTGGAATGGTATTAAATCCTTTTAACAACTTCACAGTAAGTGCACTTATGCTCTTGTATTGTACTAAGGTATATGTACAATGTACATAATACATTGTACATTATGAGCTTTTGAAACAGGAAAAAGCCTACAATGCAGCCTTGACAGTGTCGCGCCCCACGGCCATGGCGGGAACCGGGTCAGGCGCAGTGATCCAACATGGCGGCCGGGATTGGCACCAACACGGTCGCGTGGGATAGGATGTGCAAATTGAAAATTATCATATTGCATCACACGCTTCACGATGTGGTAAATTGAATGAGATAAACGGGGATGTCGATGAATTGTGGTCGCATCTGTTCAATCACTATCACTACATATTATAGAACGAAGTCCCACGCCGCGTCTGTCTGTTCGCGATAAACTCAAAAACTACTGAATGGATTTTAATGCGGTTTTCACCAATAGACAAAGTGATTCATGAGGAAGGTTTAGGTGTATAATTTGTTAGGGTTGCTGTTACTACCCGTGTGAAGCCGGAGCTAGTCGCTACTTCGCTAGTAAAACAAGTATGCCTGTATATGTACATTAAACAAACCTTTATAACTAACCAGCGTTTTTCACACAGGTGTAGCTCGAAACTCTATTATGTGAACATTCAACCACTATCCTGGGCTGCGGGATCATAATATTACTTTCCGTGACAGTAAACAATTCAGCCCATAAAAGTACCTTATCACATGTCTCTCAACATTATGCGGCAACCCTAATTCTTTATCAGTCATAGAATTTTAAAAAAAGTAGGCGGTAGGCACGTAGACGTTCTATGCAAAATACTCGTCTAACTCCTACATCAATAATGAGCTAATACAAATTATTGCCTACTTAGTTCATATTTATCATACCGTCAGGTGGTCAGCTAATTAGTTGTATGACTCTACCTAGTTACCTATCCATTAGTAACACAGGTAATGCTCGAAAGGCAAATCTGCCTCTGAAATTCGAGAGGTTTGTTTTAAAGCTTACTCCCTTCATTCCAACATACTTCTAATACACACACAACCCGAAAACGTTTAGTAGGTACGGTTTATATGGATCATAGTTAATTTGCAGCTAAGTTAAGGGGCTTATGCATGCATTATATAGGAGTTGCATAGTCCGGTGGTGGTTCAAGGACCGCTGTGGGGCGCGCCTGCCTCAAACCAGTCTATCCAGTCGCCGGATAGAGCACACCTTTACTATAGGTACAATATTATACATATTATGCAAAAACATAAGTCCATTACCGCTTTAACAAAAATTTACTTAGAAGCTACCTACAGCACCCTACAGGTTATTTTATTATTTGTTAGCCAAATAGCTGAAGTCACCCTTAGGTTAGGACCCAAGAACTCATCCTTGACACCATGATATATTTGTTTTAAACTAAACTCGCGTTCTTTACACATATTATTTATTATACCTCGTGACCACGGTGGGTGTAACCCAACCGAAACGTCGCGAAAACAAATTAAAAACTTACGTCGCGTGCGAGTCCCGTTTAATATAAACATTATATTTTTTTTAAACAATTATTTCTTTCATTAATTATTGCGAACTTAAATTATAATCAAGAGCTCGTCTAATTTAAAATGACGCGCCCCACTATCGCATTACCGCACACAAGCAAGTTTAAAATATGGACGCAATACATATACAGATGCCGTTGTAATTGGTCATTCAGTTGCCGGTAAGATTCAAACGTCAGAGCACGCGTCGTTCATTGGCTCCCACACAAATGAAGTGTCGTTATCAATATTTGCACTCAAACATCGAAATCAACTAACTAAGTAGTGGGGCGCGTCATCTTAGACTAGACGAGCTCTACATACAAACTCGTACTTACAAATAGGAATGTGTACAAATAAAAATATTATTTAGAAAAAGAGTGAATGAGCTCAGCCTATCAGGTACGGTAACTTTATGAACAAGTTTCCAATTGAATTTGCAGGATATCCTGTGTATCGAGTCGAGGGCCTGGTGATTACCTTTTATAATTTCACTTGTATGTTACTGATATAGAAAGTACCTGGTCTATCTCGTTCTTTACTACCTAGGTAGGTTAATTAGCCGTGTGGTATCCGGCAGAGTAGAATAGCACCAACCCTTACATTCATGGGTGTCGTACAAGGCGACTAATGTTTTCGAGGCTAAATATCGAGAGTCTCCGTAGTCTGGAAAATGGGCAGCAGCATTTTCCATTGTTATATTTAAACACTGCGATCTCCAACCCGCCTGCCAAGCGTGGAGATTATGGCAATAACCTCCCTTTTCGTGGGAGAGGCCCTAAGTCCTGCAGTGGACTGTTACGGGCTGTGATGATGAGGTTAATTTGACCGCACTGCCTGTTGGGAATCAACCAGCATCGGGTAAACGCTTTACGTAATCTGTTCAACAAAATTAACCGCCCTCCATTTATAACCCCCAAAACAAAAGGAGAGGTGTTATAATTTTGATATGTGTATCCCGAATGGATAGACCGATTTGAATGCGGTTTTCCCTATTTGAAAGCGTAGTATCGATGCTTCGCTCTCTATGTTGATGATATAGAGAGCGAAGTAACGATACTTCGGACTGTTCTCCTTCCTGCGTTATCGTTCTACCTACCCACCTCAGCCTTTAAAGAATGTATTATCACATAAACCTTCTGGAATAAATTCTCTAACCGGCCGTGAAAACCGCATCAAAATCCGTTGCATGGTTTAGGAGGAGTTAGCGGATATACAGACAGACAGACACGGAATGTGTCAACATTTTGTTGTGTTGCAGCCTTGCACGTGATTCTTTCCATCAGGTTAATCCTCCCTCTATTAGAAAAAAGACCTACCCACAATTAATAAATAAAAATTAATCGTCTTGGCGTTAATGTCCCGGTTGTGCTCTCGCATACGTGGGCTCGGGGTCCACCTTGACCATAGTCCAGGATTTCGCAGATCAGGTGACCCTGCTACAAGGAGAACCTGACATGATTGGATCATGGTTGCCTGAATGTGGCTAGAGTGAATAGGCTGTTCCTAGACAGGCATGCTCCATCATCGGCCGCATCGTCACTTACCACCAGCTGAGGTGGCGGTCAAATGACTGGCTAGTCAAATAATTTTAAAAAATGTGTATGTTTAATCACGGTATATTCCCTCGCCGTAAGGATCATCCGTTAGTATTAAAGTAATGTACATAACTCAGAAAAGATTCATTGGTACATGGCGAGTGTGGATTTCGAACCCGGTACCTCTGCCGTACCGTAACCACTCGGCCACCGATGCCCCTACTTACAATGTATCTAACCATCTAGTTATGTGCCATCTGATGGCAGCCCCCTCATAGGAGCCATAAATTCCGGATTCTGCCAGACTGCGCTTTCCCGCTCGACCTGCTCATTCTCCTACACTTTAACCGGGCTTTAGCATCCTCGCGACGTAAACCGGCTCTCGTATCCGATCCGACCCAGCGATGTCAATCCATCACTTCTTGGGTCTCCCGCGGGACTGGTGCTTACGCCACATGAAAGTGTTTACGTCCATAGCACGCGACCGAGCTAGCGCACTAGTTATTGGTATGCCCTATATATTGGTATGTTCTTCCAGTAACAATTGGCCTACATTACAAGTGGGCTTTGAGAGCGTCGGTGGCCTAGTGGTTAAGGTGTCCGACTCGTAAGCGAGTGGTACCGGGTTCGAACCTTAGTGAGGCCATGTACCAATGACTCTTTTCTGAGTTATGTACTGTACAGTGAGGTCAAACATCGTGATGAAGCCTGCACATTCAGGCGGCTGAATGTGTAACAACGATCTGAATCAGGTCAGGTTGTCCTGTTAACAAGGTCATGGAGGTCAGATGGCAGTGGCTCGTCTGTTATTACCTGATCAGCCAAATCCTGGATTACATGATGATAATGATTACAAGTTGGCCATAATTAAATTGAGTGTTATAATAAGTTCTACTTATGATGAACTAGATGAATACGTGCCTATTTTTTGTGGTCCTTAATAACAAAGGCTAGTTTGGACATCGCTTCCACATATTCACACAGCGGCGCCATCTAGTCCTAAACTAAGCAAAGCTTGCTAAGGCTGCTAGTAATCTATTAAACTACTTAAACCCTGTTTTTAATATTATATGCAATTCTTAATAATGTCACAGCTAACCCCGGAACAGAAATTCATATTTATCATTTAAATTTCTGCCCAGCTGGGAATTGAACCATGAACCTCTATATGCCAATTTGGTGGCAGCACGTCGACCACTCGGTTGTTATGTATTGGTTGTAAATTAGAAATACTTTAACACCATATTTTTTGAACCTATACACAATTATTTTTTTGATAATTTCCAAATTTTTAAAAGAAATATTTCACCATTTCACAACACACAATTAAAGACTTTCATTCAATAACATACTCGCACTACAAAATGGAAAACATGCACATATATCTTTTCTATTACTGTCTCAGTGTAACTAGACAGTTCACCTAAATACCACAAAGAAAAAAGAGTATTTCCTGCAGCGCTCACTGCACATCGTAAATACATAATTGCTGTCATCTTATCTAAGAAGGCCTGAGTAACATCTATGTGGGTTAATGGGAATTTCATTATGAGTATGTACAATTGCCGGATTCCTTTACGTTTAGATGAAAAAGAATATTCTTAGTATTTATTAAACTTTTTATGAGAAATGACAAATTTATTTATATCTTTAGATTTATAATAGCCTAAATTATCCAACTCCTGGGCAAAGGCCTCCCCCGATTCTTCCACTCTTTGCGATCAAGTGCCAATGTCTGCCAGGCTAATTTGAAGGCCAAATTATAGATTATAGATAAAAATTAAATAACTATAATTATAAAAATAAATACAAAAAATTATAAGTTTCTTTTTTTGTCTTTTTTAATACCTAGTCAGGGTTATGTTAGTCAAATCAGCAATAATCACTTATTAATTTAATACCTACTTTAAATCTTCCAGGCTTAGATGATTGCAACCACAAGTTTAGGCACAGATAATATATTATTATTCTAATAGTTTAGGTAAGTTTGGTCACTGGTTACTGACTAAGTAGCAAGCTATGATTAATAATTGTATTGTTACATTCAACACAAAGATTATTTAAATCATAGTCCCCATCCCTAAGATGACACTCTACCCAACTTTATTTATCTAATAGGAAATATACAGATAACTGAAATAAGGAATTGGATTTATTGCTGCGATGCTTTGTTCTTTAACCTTACATATAGTGAAAATAAACAAATAGGTTATCTAATATATTAAATAATGTTTATATTAATGTACTTAGACACAAAAAGGTAATAAAATTATTACTCACAAAATTAAATCTTCGAAGATTTTCGTTACCGATTTACACTCACAATGCAGTCAAACGATAATGCCACACTATTCGGTTAAAATGTTTATAACTTCTTCATAAACTTCATTTACAAAAAATACTTATAACAATTCAGAATTATAGGAATTTCTTGTTTTTTCGTCACATTTCACATCATTACTTTTTTGTTGACATTTTTTTACTAACAATGAATTTTTTTAAACTGGCTGTCATTTAAATTGCGATGGATTTTGAAGACATACAGCCAATATTATAAATTAAATTTAATAAAAATTAAATTCATATCGCATGCTTAGAAATGATTTGTATCAATGGTCATTAAGATAGGTTCTTGTATGTTCCAAAACCCTTTTAAAATGTTAATAATACAAAAGTATTGCTGCGATAACAAAACTCATTTCATTCATTCATTCTATAGTACCAACATCCCTCACGAGATGGAGCTTACTTCTACAAGCCATGGAATCGAAATAAAGTTTAGGCGAAGTAGTTCTATGAGGAAAGAAAATAGGTACTTGGATAAGGCGGACGGAAGTAGGTACTGTCGCACTGGGCGAGGAAGGTACAGGTATCGCACGGTTTCGTACGAAAGATGTTTGCATGGAACTTCGTAGGTTGGAAATCGTTCATGCGATTTGTAGATACAATGTTAATCGTACGAATACGGCCTAAAACATTGCTTGGAGCTAAGTTTTAACAAAACGTCTCACAAAGAAGTTTGTAGTTTGTAAGAGCTGTCAGATATAAGACGATAATTTGTTGTCTGTTATTGTACCTACTTATCTAAAATAAATAAAATAAAATAAACTATAGATAGGTAGGTACCTTAAAGGTTTAGGGAATTCGCTCTCGTGACAATGTAGGGTTATGATGACCCAGTGATGATGACCTTTTTTCAGATAATGGCAAAAATAAGAGTTCTTAAACGGATGTTTATTTCCTCTATGGCCTATGTATCAATGAGTTATTAAATATCAATTAGGATATAGTCCATACTCCATAACCGGGGGTTCATAAATTAGATATCACTAAAGATAGGTATTAGGTAGATAAGTTGGTTCAGTTCGGGATTCTTCTCCGAATTCCCACAGCTGCAATTCATGGCTATCAGCGGTGAGCCAAATTTGACGACGGCACCTTCAGGACAAGGACAACACAACCAAGGATAGTGCCCTAAGATAAGTTATTCCGCTTACATCAGTCCCCTTGTAATATACCTACTTAAATTGTTGCTAAATCTTTTCATGAATTTTTGCCCACATCTTTATTGTAGGCGTTCATTTTTGTTTCTGAAATGAATTTTTATTTTACGAACTTCCAACTCCTGTCTAAGTTTTGCAAACGTGAAGTTATTATAATTTGAGACTGCTTCTGGGGTGCAACGGAACTTGTTTGGGTTGTTTCATTGCTAAAGTATGCCGTATGTCAGACTTGAACAACTTGTTTCGTGTTCATCATCATATCAGCCAGAATACGCCCACTGCTTTGTATAGGCCTCCCCCAGAGATCTCCACAAAGGCCGGCCCTGTGCTTTCCGCATCCAGCTGGTACCTGCGATCCTTACCGTCGGTCCACCTTGTAGGAGGCCTCCGCACGCTGCGTCTTCCGGTTCGTGGTCGCCACTCAAGAACTTTACTGCCCCATCGGCCATCTGTTCTTTGAGCTATGTGCCCTGCCCACTGCCACTTCAGTCTGGCAATCTTTAGAGCTATGTCGGTGACCTTGGTTCGCTTGCGGATCTCCTCATTTCTGATTCGATCGCGCAAAGAAACTCCGAGCATAGCTCTTTTCATTGCCCTTTGGGTAACAGTGAGCTTAGATATGTGTTAGACACGAGCAATTGCGACCCCATCAACCCCTTTAAGTCACTGGTCTCGGGGAGTGACAGTGGGCAGGGCACATAGCTCGAAGAACAGATGGCCGATGGGGCAGTAAAGCTTTCAAGTGGTGACCACGTACTGGAAGAGGCAATGTGGTAATGATCACAGAGGTAAGAATTGAAAGAAATAGAACCCTTTATTTATGGTTCCATCGATTCTGTCTTAGAAACAGGTAAGTATAATAAATTAATAAGTTTGATATTTCGCGATGCATACTTTTAGATTACCTATATCTAAAAGTACTTAAGTAATTAGAGGCCAGTCGTTGTATCTAAATATCGAAATAAAGTAGGTACCTATCTACCTACTCCTGCTTTCGTAAGTCTAAATGGTACTTAAGGCATAACATGTATGGAAAATTAAGTATTAACGCTAGCCTTATCAAACGTAATCACAGAAGATATAGCTATAATAGTACCCAACATACTCATAGTCATAGTCATAGATAGTATACCTACAATAGCCACGCTAGTTAAGCTATAACCACCCAAGTCGTAGGTACCTAGCACCTACGTCTATACACGTAAGCAGCGATAAAACTTTGTCGAGTTCCCCCCCATTCTTTACATTCGCTAACACCTGTCTTTGAGGGAAAAATTCAATACTCACTTCCCACGAAATAATAGTGGGTAACCTAGCAACCGGCCAGTCGATCAACGCTTTTTTACGCATAACTTAATAAATCACAGTTTAACTTGCCTTTATGTGCCTCGTACTTATACGGTGTGTGTAGTTATAGACCAGATATACGGGAAGAGTGAGTACAATATAGTTGTTTCTTTCTAATTTGGGTAGAATGCGGCCGTTTTGCGTTTTACCAAGCGTATGTATGGGGTGGGTTTGTTCTTTGCCGAGCTAGCTTTACTAAATGTTTTAGCAGCGCCTGAACATTGTAATAGCAAGAGAGACTCAGATAGATGTATCATTAAAGTAGATTGCTCAAATAGTTTCAGTAGGCGGTTTTACGTAATATAAAGCAGCTTTCTAACTTCGCATTGCAGTGAAGATCGATTATGACTTACTTACTGAGATTAGTCCTACTTACTTACTATACATCTGTTTATTTAAGGATATCATGTGACATGTTCAATATGATATGTATTCTAATTTAAGATACCTACCTAGTCTGATCATATGAGATAGTTATGTAAGTAGGTAGGACCTACTTTTTGACAAACGAAAGGTCACAGCAAACACAAAATAACCTGTCCAGTGATCTAGTCTCTTCCAAACAAAGCGACGTAATTTTATTTCAGTCCACGACCAGAACCCAACAAGCAATTCCTGTCAATCGCTATCAGTAAATTGTCTTAGACCAAATACGAGTCAGCAATGATAACATGTCATGTTGCGTGATACGCCATCGGATTTGCATCCAAGCCGGGCATGCAGGCACGCGGGCCTGGCCCTGCATGCCGTGTGTGGAGAGATACCATCTAATGCCCTGAAACATGTGAACTATGTTCGATAGTCTCTAATTATGTTGAAATGGGTTTACTGGCATTTGCGCGAATGTTAATTTGTGGAGGCGTGTTTTAAAGAGTATGGGAAGGGAGGGTAGATTAGGTATTTGTTTTTAATTCTAGTTCTTGAAACGGAAAGTTGCAAGGAACTTAGGACGTGTTCAGAATAAATGTAAACTTATTGCCCAGTTTTATATAGAAATAAGGATGCTTGAGTGGAACCACTAGGTACATATTACTTAATGTTTGGTTGCTTATCGTTTGGAATTAAGTGGATAAGTAGGTACCTAACTAAGACTTCATAGTAGATTATACTCCAAGGGGATAAAGCAGTGTCTTCCGCCATGGGCGGCGTATTGGATCCTGAGTGTAGCGAAGGTCTCTAGAGTTAACACCTGAGCGAAACGAGGGTGTTATGGAGAGTCCTGAGAGAAGCGAGGGGTTCAAGCCGCCCAAGACTGTTTTATCCCAGTGGTGCATATTCTACTTTTCATACCATTTGCGAAACAAAAAATAAAGCAATTACCTACAGTGTTTGATTGAGCAAACTCCAAAGTTAAAACAGTATCACTTCACGACATTTTAGTGTAAATATTTTTTTTTATTTGTAATTGCAAACTAAAATATGTAACACTAAACACATTTTATTATTTCATATTCATGTTTCCATATAAGCAGCTTGCCACCATACTGTCTAGTCTTTGGTCACAGTCCTTGCGAATGCGACTTAATTCTTTTTATTTGTAGTTAAAACAAAAACAAAATTGGTGCGATTTTCGAATAAAATCTCCTTCAAAGCCCGTATGCTTAGTGTTTTTATATGCCATTAACATTCCAAATTCTAATCATTTTACTCCCTTGGGAGTTTTATACAATATTATCTCCCTGCGGATAACAAGGTCATACTTTACGGTGACATTTCATGATACATAATTGGACATTGTCAAGCAGGAGGTGTGAAAAGGAATTTATCCTTCGTTATTCAACATAATTAAAATCATAATATTTTATTTAGAATTACATACCATCACGAAGTTTAAAAAAAACCGTTGAAACAGGCATCTAGAGAGTACCATACAGTAACAAATTAAAAGACAAATTAACATAATTCCAACTGGATTTCAGTCGAGTCCTACTTTTAAATATGCTGCTGACAGAAAACTGCGTCATGATAAAGTGCCTTCCGTGTAGAGCTCCAAGGTACTTGAGCACTAAATCGTGAAAATCCATAGCTACCTCCCAAAATGAACCATTAAAACGCTTCATGGTTAGACGAGAGTTCCCTTGGTGTGAACTTTCGGCTCAAAGTTCCCAGCGCAGCGTACATTATCAACACGTCGATTTTCAGCGAAGTTTTATCGGTATTCTGTTGATTAATAGTCGGCAACACGAAAGCCTGCGATCAGATACGCTAATGAATCCAAACTTCTTTAGATCGGTTAAGTTGGAAAGTGTTTACTGAACTTTATACAGCGTGTTGGATACTGTACCGATTCCAAGAGCGCTATTGTGGGATTGAAGGTTTTATCAAATTCTGTAATAACTCTTTTCTTGAGTTCCATATTTCGAGCAACGAAAGATGAGATCCTATGCACGCTGAGGTGCCCTAACAGCCCGAGTAGGGAGGCACATACTGTGGTGAGGCAAGTATGTATAGCGAACGACTGCTTTGAGGATTGTCTTGATGCAGTTTTTTTATGCTACGCGAAGACAAACGAGCAGACAGCCCATCTGATGGTAAGCGACAATTGTCGCCCATAACATCTACGATTCGTGCATTTAGGTTGCAGCCGTGGCAGGCAAAAAAATGCAGAACCGCACTTGCGCTGTCACTGTTAGGGCTAAGATAAAGTGCCATATGACTGTAATTGCGCTGGTTCCGAAAACAACAATGGAAGCATTATTGCTTGCCGGCTGAAATTAATAAGGCGATGATACTCACCCAGGCTGACTCCTCAGACTTGACAGAGTCCTACCACCTGATAACCAGTTAGTCTACCACCTTTCCCCGTCTTCCCAGCCAAGAATGTCGGCGGAAAACAAGCAGATCAGCATGGCAGCCAGCGCGATCGCTCTGCGCGGTGTGCGACTCTTCCTAAGCGGCGGTCGTGCCGCTGCTGAGCGGAAAGCGACGGCGCCCCCGCCCCGAGCCAAGCCCAAACCACCGGCGCCCAGCAACAAACTCTCGCCGAAGAAGTTGGACGCCTTGCTCAAGAGCTGCAGGTTTAACAAGTAAGGATCTGCCGGCTCGCACGGACTGGAAGCGTTATGCTGTCGGGGTTAGAGCGGACGAAGGGGGGACCAACTTATTTTGCGGACCTTAAATTTCACGCGCTTAGGTTTAAACATATTTATTCTCATAAAGATTTCTATCTTAAGCCTCTAAATGATGTTCTCATCACTTACTTATATGAGAAAAGAAAGTTCTTTTCACAGTTAATTTAGTATGTCGTTCCAATTTCGGGCGCTTCAAGGGGTTTTGTGTAACATGGCACAAGACAAGATGTGTGACAGTATCTAGCGTGTATTTAAAGTTATAATTGTGTTGTCCGAGCCTCCGAAAAGGGAGAGTGGATACATGAAGAATCTGTATGGACTCAAGCAGTGCGCGTGTGAAAAGAAGCCGCTGGCAAGTGCTATGCGCACCTCTCGTGATGCGGTTTGACCCTTTTGGTCTGATTGGACGGTTTTGTGTGGTGGAGGGTTTTGACTAGGTCTGGAAGTTACACCGTCTCTGGCTAGGATGCCACGAGTAATGTTAAAGTCTCGGCTCATCTTCCAGCTGTCAAGCTGGGGCTGACGTTGCCTCAACAAAAGGGTAAGCTATACCTAACTTTAAGAGTAATGGTCTATTGTAGCATAACCAACCAGCTCATTCATTGACAGTTGGCAGCAGCAGTTTCTGTTGAGGATTTACATCACTGCGACCTCCAAGCCGCCTGCCAAGCGTGGTGATAATGGTAGTAACCCTCTGCTAATGTGGAGGTTGGCTGTTGATGTAAAATCATATGACATGTCTCCTCTAAATCATATAATAATACTGATACCTGTATCCAGAAATATTACCAATTGGTCTCACAGTGTGCACGAACGCACAGGGTTCTAATTGACAATATCTCTACCTTCAACAAAATTGACCCATCATAAAGCCGTATTGAACGCAGTGCGTTCAAAGCTACTAGTTACGGGTATGAGTGGGTATCTAAATGGTATTGATGGACTTGTATATGTCGCAGCCGGATGATTAAATTAGCAGGTTAACTAAACGGCTAGCTTTTTGAGCAGTTATTTAGTTGAAAATTTGCCAGTTTCATAAGATTTTAAAGTGATGTTGAAAGAACGATATTGCCTCGAGTTTACGCAGCTCTTCTACACATTGTTCCAATGCTAACCTACCCACAATAACTTCAAAGTATAATAATAGTTTGCATTAGGTTTCTATTCGGTTAGTTTAGGTTAGCATTATGACAATAAATGGAAGAGCTCCATAAACTCGAGGCAATGTCGTTCATTTGACTTTACTTTCAAAGTTCATGAATTTGGCCAATTTTCAATTAAATAACTGCTTAAATAGCTAGCCGTTTAATTAACCGGCTAATTTAACCATTTGGCTTCGACATATACAAGAGAATTAAAGTAACTCTGTTATTCGACAGTGTAACGATCTAGCCGTGACGCCATAGTAGATATACTCAATTTGCCCTAAGTCAGCCTGTACATTGCCACATTCTAATCTGAGCAGGTGCTAGTGTTGCTGTTGTTTCCAAAAAAATGCCATTTAAAAATGACGATACTTAGTTCTAGTGTCGGCCACCGTTAAGCCAGTTAAGTTTGCAGCACTGTACAGCGATGTAGGGGCAGATAGGGACATGATAGACGGCCAGCGGCGTGTCAGTACTCAGTAGATTGATGCTGTCTGTTTTTAATCGCAGGGGCACAATTCCTTGGAGCTTTTGCCTTAATTGCGTCAATGTAATGCTAATTAATACCAAATAGGCGCGCAATACACAACGCGGTGAGGTTCGACACGACGACTGTGCGGGTGCGACGCGGTGACTGTGCGGATGGGATGCGGGCTTAGCGCGTTTGTTTACTAATGAAAAATAAGCTTTTTGTCCAATCATCATCATCATATATTCAAGAGTATGACTCTTGTTCTATCCTATCTACAAAGCTCTTCATTTCATCTCTTTATAATCCCGAGCGCTCACTTTTTCCTTCACGTCCTTCCAATATTCATATCTTGGCCTTTCTCTTCCTCTCTTTCTTTTAACTTTGCCTTCTATTATCACTCTTAAAAAGTTGTCCAATGGAAACCAAAATTGTATAAACATTTATTTGGGATGAACCATGTACGCCTGTAAGAGCGGCACTGGTCTAGTTGCAGCATGCTTTCAAGACGGATAACTAAGGTCAAGCAATACTCGCAATGTCCGAGAACTGGATTGGTGACCGTTTCGTACTATGTAGACCTCGATAAGTACCAGTAAAGGTTTTCGAACTTTTAGACTTTTTTAGTTTCTCGTTTAGAACTTCCATAGGGCCACAACAAATTTAAGAGAATTTAAACTTGATGATTCGGAGAAGCGGTGTAGTAGAAATCATGTTCAAAAATGAACTCAGGGGAAACTGCAAGCACTTCAGTGGTCAGAATTGCGAGAACTCATCATCGCCATTAGATATGTGATATTCGTTAAAACGCAAAATTTCACGCTCTTTACAATTACACTAATCTTGGCGTTAATGTCCCGGTTGTGCTCTCGCGCACGAGTGCCTGGGGTCCGCCGTGACCGTGATCCAGGATATGGCAGGTCAGGTAATTACAGTGGAGCGACTGCCATCTGACCTCCATGACGCTGCTACCAGGGGAACCTGACAAATTGAATCATGGTTACATATCCAGTCGCCTGAATGTGCAGGTTTCATCACGATGTTTTCCCTCACCGTAAGAGCATCGGTTAGTATTCAACTAATGTAAATAACTCAGAAAACAGTCATTGGTACATGGCCGGACGCTCTTTACAATTGTTATACTGTATCTGTGCGCTGAGGTGCACCGTAAAGAGTATATTCCACCGTTATCCCTCCAAAAACGTTTCATGTAGTTCAGCCAAATCAGATCTCAACCCAGCCAAGCCAAGCATCTACCTATACAAAGCCTAACTAAAGAATGGAGGAAGCTCAACTATATTAAACGACCTTTACTATAGATGTAGACACAAACAGACAGAAATTGTAAACTCAATTTCAGCCTATCCAATTTTTGAGAATGGAATTTCCTTTGTGACATGAAAAACCTTTGTTACTTTGTTAAAGTCACGCGGTGGAACACAAAAGTTCTGCAAGTCACGGAACATTTTTTTTCTGTAGGGTAGCTAGTGATGATAAGGTGTAGTTATGTAGTGCCTATCCATTTTGTAAAACTTTTGTATACAAGATATAATCATAGTTTGTAGCCGTGCAAGGATGTACTTGCATGGGTAGGTAATAAGTAGAAAGTCATGAAAATGGGCCATGGGCCATATAGACCATAATAATATTATAAAGAGGAAAGATTTGTACCTATTTTTGTATGTTTGTATGTTTGTAATGAATAGGCTCAAAAAGTACTGGGCCGATTTAAAAAATTCTTTCACCAATAGAATGCTACATTCTTCCAATTTGACATAGGCTACATTTCATTTTGAAAAAAATTAGGGATCCTTGGTAAAATTTGAACAATGTAACCGAAGGTGTAGAAAAATGAGTCTTAAAATGTCTTTCGTCGAATGCGCTGCCGAAACTATTAGCGATAGAACAAAATAATGTACAACAATATTGAAGAACATCATAATGTCTACAAAAAACTCCGCGGTAGCATATGTCCAACTATTGTAGTTATGTCACTACAACAACTTTTTTCATTTTAAACATTAATGAAAATGCTAACCAAATTCAAACCATGATATTTATGTGTTTATATTAATCCTTATCCAAATAAATTATTTTATGGTCAAGACCATTTAACTACCTATAAAATAGTTTTTAAATTATTTAAATTGGACTTTCCATTCAAAAGATATTACGAATTAAAAAATTCAAACAGTAAACAAAACCGCCATAGCGCCGTGGCCGTTGTTTGCGATGCAGTCTGAAAAGCGCGCCGGGCATCGCGGCGGGCGGGGTGGAGGGGGCACTGAAATACAGGAGTGGGGCGTGCACGTCTGTAAGATAGGTCCGCTAGCCAGTCCGCTCGGCTATCTAGGCAGCACGGGGTACGTACGGGAGGGGAGTCAATGTCAAGAAATACGGCCGTCAGGAGCCGGGTCGGCCCCTTCCCTCTAAAATGGTTGAGGAGATGGTTGGAACTTTTTTGATCGTAATATGGTGTCCTGTTTGTAACGGGACACTACTCAGTACATACTTAAGTATAATATAATTACTTCATATTATAAAACGAAGTCTCACGCCGTGTCTTACTGTCAGTGTGTTCGCGATAAACTCAAGAACTACTGAACGGATTTTCATGCGGTATTCACACACATACTACATAGTGCGGTTTTAGACAACGTGATTCATGACGAAGGTTCAGGTGTATAATTTGTTAAGGTTTACTACCCGTGCGAAGCCGGGGCGGGCCGCTAGTAGACCATATAGGTCAAGTAGAAACTTGATCTACACTTCTCACTATAATCATTTTGGCGTCAATATGCAAGTGGTGCCCTCGCGTGCGAAGGCTCAGGATTCTCGTTGACCATGATCCAGAATTTGGCAAATCAGGGGCCCTATTTTTGAAACGCTCGTCTCGATTCGTACGTTTTCAATTTTGATTTTCGGCATGAAGAATTCAATATTTTTCTAATTATATTGGCGACAACGAAAGCGAACGGTTTAAATTTGGAAAAATTAACATCGTGCATCAAATGTTCAAATGGAGCCTCAGGTAATTACAGTGAAGCGACTGCCTTCTGACCTCTGTGACCCAGTTAACAGAAGGACCTAACCATTCAGCCGCCTGCACATTAGTGCAGGTTTCTTCACAATGTTTTCTCTCAAACTACTGTACCTCCTAACTCATAAGCATCCTACTTAAAACACCCCCTTATTGCGTCGTGTGTAAAAAATGAGTATGGCTCTACCCGCTTTCTTTGCACGTTCGGGATAAAATCATCATCATCATCACAGCCCGTCAGTCCTCTCCCAATAGAGGGGAGGTTATTGCCGTAATCCCCACGCTTGGCAGGCGGGTTGGAGATCGCAGTGCTGCAAATACAAAAATGAAAAACGCTGCCGCCCATTTTCCTACGAAAAACGTTGCCCCAACGTTAGTCGGGATAAAATAAATTGCTTAAACTACTAACCACATTTCTGTGGCGAACTATTACAAGTTCGGTAACTATGTACAGGCAGGCTCGTAGTTACGGTGTTTCGGTAGATTAGTTCGGTAGGCTGGAGGCAGGCAGTGTGTGGCGGAGCGCTGGGGCGGAGCCACGCGATGCCCCATCGAAAGCTGAAGGACAAACACCTCGACGCACTTTATAGGAACACGCATTTCAGCAAGTGAGTTTGGTTGTGTAGTGTTGGTCGATAGAAAAACTGTTTGGGTTGCTTAGATGGAATGGATAGAAAAATGGGTTTTATTTGCCTACCGGTTGCTGAAGCAGCTTTACTTATGTATAGTAAATAGAAATTCATGTCCATATTTATATTCCACGGACTTCGCGGCTTTCCGGTATTTAAAATAGGGTAGTGTGTAGACACAAGTTTATGGAGTTTGTTTGTAAACTGTCCATTACAAAATGTCTGTTTTGGACCTGACGTCGTTTTTGTCTAATTATTCGTTAATTGTATTGTATACTAGCGATCCGACCTGAGTTCGAACAAGTGTAAAAAAAAATGTTTAAATGATTTTAAAATTTCTATTTATTTATTTACACAAAGCTTTCGTGAAAAATTATCTTATCTATAAAAATCCGTTGCGTGGTTTAGGAGTTACACACAGAGGCAGAGACGCAGAAGGAAGGCAACTTTATTTTTAATAACTAAAGGGTGTTTTTTAAAGACGGTGAACTTTAAATTGAAATAGAACAAAGAAAAAAGTATTAAGTAAGTAAGCAAGTAAAAGTATAGTTCGTATGTAATAAATTACATAGAGCACATGGAAAGTTCTTCGCTCGTGACCGCTCATAAATTTTTGAAATTCGAATGAAATTTTTTAAAACATAAGAAACTAAATCGTTGCTTTAAATCAGATTGGTTGGAAATTGCATGTCAATTGTTTTTATCACAATATGAAAAAATGCATAAAAGTTGCAAAAATGGAATTAACGCGAAAATATTTTAGGGCGATGATATTTTATGATTTTAAAAGTCTCCGCAAGACTGCACTTCGTGTCTTACAAATACTTTTGGGAGGAAAGCACCAAATTTGAGTACCATAAGGTTTATGCAAAATTTGATCGTGGCCGTGTTTCTCTCCATTATGAAATTCGTGAATGTCGGCCCTCTACTGCGGTCACTGACGAAAATGTGGCTACTGTCAGGCAAGTGATAGGAGAAAACCGGCGTATCACCCATGAGGATATTCGGGGACATTTGGGGATGGGTATGAGCCAAATTAGAAAATCTTACATTAACATTTAAAAGTTAGAAAACTTTGTTGCCGCTGGACTCCTTATGAACTCACCCCGGAACAAAAACGAACTCGAGTTGATTAGTGTAAAAAATGTTGTTAAACTACAATCACGGACGTAGGTACAAATGCTGTGTATGACATTGTGATAGAAGATATTGTTACATGCCCGAAAGAAAGCAACAGTCTTCTGTATGGGTGTTCGAAGGTGACAGCAAACCAACAAAATTAAGGCGAGAAGCGTAGGTAATAAAACGATTGCTTCTTTTTCTCCCGGTTGCGTCCTGTCTGCACGATCCCACTTGAAAAATAAAAGACAGTTAATGCTGAGTAGTACTCCACCATTTCTTTGCCCAATGTCTTTGAAAAAGTTAGGGAAAAACGACCAAGAAGTCGTATTCTATTGCACCATGACAAAAAATGGTTCGGCGCGAACAAGACAAATCGTTTATGGCTTCTGAAAAGTCTCGTCACCGATCCCGCACATAGTCCAGACCAGGCACCATGCGATTTCTTTACTTTATAAAAAATCAAAGTTTTGATTAGAGGTTTGACATTTACGGGGCCGGAAGAGGCCGTGATAGCTTTCAACCAGCACATGAAAAACATACTCTCAGAACAATGGACTTTAGAAACATTTTTTGACCTAATGACAAAGTTGAAGAATACTTCGAAAATTAGTAAATATATTACTTTGCATGTAAATTGTTTTATGAATAAGTTACGCAAAACTTTCCAGGTACATTAGAAACATATCAGTATTTCGTGTTTTGATTCACTTTTTTTTATGTTTTCCGGCAGACAAACAGGCATGCGGGCCACCTGATGGAAAGTGGTCACCGCCGCCTATGGACATCAGCAACACCAGGGGAGTCACCAATGCGTTGCCCGCCTCTGAGGAGACCAAAAAACAATTGCAAACATTGCAATGTAAAAGACGTGTACATCTTGCAATAAAAAGCGCATGTCTGAGATAGGCTTCTCTGTCAAAGAAGACGAACTAAAGCTAACTCACTAACATGTGAGCACAATCACTATGTGGGAAAGTGGGAACAGTATTATAATACCTACTTATTGACATTGACTAAATCAACAAGAAGAAGTAAAGTTTACCCAAAGAAGAGTACATTCTTGCACGGCTACTTCAAATATAGAAACCTACTATTTTGCATCGGTGATGACAAGCGAACAGACATTATTTATTCGAAGTGGGTTTTCATATTCTGTAATCACTGTCTGTCTGTAGTCTGTACTGTTGATATTCCTTACGCAAATGAAATAAAAAGTAAAGAAATTGTAGTACTTTTGACCTTGTTACATATATTTTGGAGATCTTTACGACCCTTATACGATTTATGGCTCTCGCTAGTTCCTACCGACTCTACATTCTTAGGCTTTATTGCCTCAGCGTTCTTTGATTTTTATAGCTCAGTTACTGGCTCTACTAGCTTTAGAGCGCCTTTTGTACTTTGTTATTGAATAATATTTTTTTAAATCTTGGTTATACAAGTTCCTTGGTCAACCCATCGACAGTCGGTGACGGTTCACCGCCTCCTCTGTTTGTGGCATAGCCTCCGACCGGATGAACCAATTTCGATATGGTTTCTTTATTTGCAAGCAGTAGGTTCATATAAACTTTCCCGGGGCATTTCCAGCATCTATCGGTACAGTCAAAAAATAAACTTTTTCATCATCATCTTGGCGTTATGTCCCGGTTGCGACCCCGCGCGGCCCACGAGGGTCTAGGGTTCACCTTCTGGGGTGTCACGGTAATAAGTTAACCTGTTCATATTCCAGAAATGAGCTCGAGGTCCTATACACGATGTACCGGCGGCTGGTGACAGCTGCGCAGGCGGCCGCCGCGCCCGCCGTCATGGGGCAGCCACCCGCTAAGATAGACGTGAGTACTATAGCAATTAGAATATATCTTCCTAGAGCAGCATTCTCGAGCTGGTACAACATTGGGGCCTCCAAAAGTCTAGACCTTTCTCAATTGGCAGCGAACGCGACCTTCCCCCCCCCCCCCTGGTTCTTTAACAATTTACTGGGCAGTAATTTGACAAGACCTCCGTCTCAAAATGAGGATGCGGCCAAAAATTGAGCATTCCTATTCAGATACAGCCTTGACTCTGACTTGAAGGATTCCAGGTTGGTACTCTTCGGAGAATAATTTATTCTTTAGCAGGCAAAGCGATCCATTCCTCAAACGAACGCATTAGAAAGAACGAGTTATAGCGGTTCATGCGGATAGTAAGGGTGGATTTTTTTGAGCCTTACCCACATACGCTGACAAAGATGGTCGGAACACTCGTAGTCGGAAATTACTCTGTGTCCCGCTACGAAGGTTAGCTAAATCGTCTAAGTCAATTGACATATTGGGCTTAACTTTACAACAGTATTCCTGAAGCAATAAAAAGCGAATAAAGTCTCAATAGTTTTACAAGAAACTTAAAAGACTTACTTGTTGACATGTCTTGTTACAGTATAGAATTTGTAGAGAATATCAAATTGTTAAAAATCAAATAATAAATGGAATAATATTGGAATAAGACGAACTCGATACCTCTTGCTTACCAGCAGGTTCCGCTAGCTGGTTACTAGCTCCAATCAGTGAGTAAATGGCAATTTTATATCAAACGGAAATAACGTCAAGCTGCCATAGAAGGAAGGTTATGTCTGCACTAAAGACATAAGTGGAGGCTATGGAGCATGTATGGAGCTATTCCGTATGCCCATAAAAATTGTATCGACTTTTGCTAAACGAAAATCGTCTATCGTTCTCTTGGTTATTCGGAAATTATACCACGTTATGTAATAAAGAGCTTTTATTTACTTACTTACTTACTTATGCTGTCGGCTGACCCTGAACTAATAAGGAAAACTGAAATACTGTTAACTGAGCCCGTATCACTTATCACCCATCAACAGACCGCCCACTGCTGGGATTGAGCCTCCAAGGTTGTATCTGGGTACCTATCAGTACCACTACTAACAAAATTGCAATACGTATAAAATTTAACACGATTTATGTACAAATAAAATAATTATAGAACATATGAAATACAAAAAAACACTAAAATTAAAATATTAAAAAATAAAAGAGACATCTCTTCCCACCGGAATGGCGCCCAGAGAGCTGGCTACGTTGCCTCGTTGGATAGCAAAACTTATCCTCGATTTATCATTTACTAAATTTCATAATTCATATAATTTCAGTTTGATGCGTTTTTAATGAACAAATGCCGTTTTAGACGTCAAATTACGTCAACTTGTAAAATTAATTGTAGTAGTAAAAAGGACTATAACACAGATCATCATTCATGCGTAGAACTAGGTACAATACAGATGCACTTTTCACCTTGCGCTAATAGTAAGTACACTATCAGAAGTCCGGGAGGGCAGTTAAAGTATAGATAAACTATCTGTAAGTACCTATTGTCTCTTTTATAGGTACACAAACAACGCATTATAGAAGATTGATGCCCCAGTAAATGGTTCGATCACGCAAACTATAACAATTGGAAAACTATAGTAACGGCTCCCCACAACCTTACTTTGTTAAATATGGAATAGATATAAATATAGATAGTTAAAGATATCAGGATGTCCATCTAGATTCTAGATACCTATAAGTAGATCTTGTATCAGATTTTCAAATTGAACTTGAGGTAGTGTGGTATAACCTTCAAGAGGCAAGTACCTAACCCATTTAGCGGGTAATTATAGATATGTATCGGTAACTTCTATAATAATCATCTTGGTGTGGATGTCGTAGGCCCGGGGTCCGCCTTGACCATGATCCAGGATTTGGCAGAGCAGGTAATTATAGTAGAGCGACTGTCATCTGACCTCCGTCATCCTGTTACCTGAGGAGCCTGACCAGATTGGACTGGTTACACATTCAGTCGCCTGAATGTACAGGATTCATCACGATGTTTTCCCTCACCGTAAGAGCATCGGTTAAAGTTCAATACATCTCTCATAACTCACAAAAGACTCATTGGTACATGTGGGAGTGGGATTCGAACTCGGTACCTCTCGCTTACGGTTACGACCTTAACCACTCAGCCACCGACGCTGCTCGGCAAGTACCTAACCTATTTAGCGGGTATGTATAGGTCATAGGTAATTTCTAACTTAATTAAATGCTTATTTGTACCCCGGCTGCGGCGACTCAAAAGGATGGGTTTATAATATGCAACCTATTAATTTGTGTTTAGCATAATATTTGTTGAAGTTGGCAGGCGCATTGGAGATGATGAATTGTTTGTATTGTAGTGTAACTTGCAGTTGTAGTGTAACTTATTAAAATTCCTTCTTATTAGGGAGAAGGTGTAGTAAACGAAAATGCTAGTGTAGCTCAGGATTGACTTCAATTTATTTATTTATTATTTATCATCGCCTGAATTATCATTTTAAAACCGATTAAAAATTGCTCGCGAAATTAGCCAAAATGAAATTAAAAAAAGTGGATAAAATTATATTAATACCAATTAAGGGCAATTAATAAAAATATTAATTTGGAAAATATAGATACTTTGTGCTCGATTATGCAGATCGGCTCGAAAATCAGACACCCTCTCAGTCGGTCAAAAATATATGGTTACAGTAGGTATTCTTCATCTGCAAACTTTCTTATAACCGCCAGGGCATCGACCAGTCCAGCTTCCGGGACGTCATGCACAATACCCTGGAGCTGGTCACCGAGGAGGCAATCATGGAGCGTGTCTGGACCACGTGGGAGCGCGGCGCGGGGGGCGGCGAGGGCGCTATCAAGTAAGGACCTAAGAATGTTCCCATCCGTCCGTATGCCAACAAGTGCTGCCTTGGTGGACTGGCTTATATACTCTTGCTTAAGTTTTAGGTGAGCTCCGGCCCTGGGGTGGCCAACATGTCCCTGTGAAGGACAGATCCTGCTTTCTTACCCCCAAAATCTACATAATCGTCAAAGAATTTTGACGATAGAAAGATATATTTACTTCCAGTTTCTCGTACGTTAATCTATTGTTAATCATCAATTATAACTCGTCATCCTTATCTATGCTGAGTTGTAAACAGAGACAGAAAGAGTTCTAATCGATAATTAACACTAACAAGCGTTTTAGAATCTGGGCGTTAATGTCATACTCAATAAAGAAATGATGAATTTTATGCAATTTTCTGCCTACCCCACCTGTGGGACACAGGCGTGAGCTTTATGTATGTATGTCTGCAAGAGGCGTAAAGCGATCGGTGTGGAAGACATGGAGGGAGGCCCATCCTCAACATTAGACGTCCTCCGGCTCAGATAATGATGATAAGTCACCACATTAATCATCCCCAGATTCGACCCCTGGGTGAAGGGTCTCAGTGTGTTGCTGAAGGGCTCCGCGGAGGAGCGCCGCCGCCATTGCTTCGCAGTCTACGACCTCAACGCCGACGGATACATCACGAGGGACGAGATGTTCACGCTCATGAAGTGAGTTTCCGTCGTTAACAGCTAGTAGGAGTGCAGAGCGCGTTTTCTAATTTTGGGCGTCTTAAATATACTGTCTTTTGCCATTAACTCGCTAAGAAGAAGAAGCTGGTGGGACTCTGTCAAGCCTGATGAGTCCGCCTGAGTGAGTACTGCCTTATCTATTTCTGCGGCCAAGCAACAATGCTTTCGTTGTTGTGTTCCGGTTTGAAGGATAAGATAGCTAGATCTCACAGTGACAACGAACTTGCGTTTCTACATTTTTGTTACCTAAATGCATGAATTTTACATGTTATGGTCGATAGTTACTCAGGTGGACGGTCTGCTTGTCACTGCGTAGGATAAAAAAAACTGCCCCCTTATATTCAGTGGGAACTCCGCATAGCAACCGGACAGAAATCGTGCAGTCTACCCTATTGAGACGCATACCACGTGGTCACTTAGCGGGCGCGGCAGATCTCTGATCTTCTGATCTCTGATAGTAGGTGGGTGCAATACGGAGGTTGTGCGTTATGCTGGCTCAGCGCGTTTTCTGGCAGATAATAAAATTAGCTTTCTATTGTATCATAATAAGATAGGTAATAAAACCATACGAATAGAAACCACAATGCAATATTGAAAAATTGCGGTGCCACTGATAGTATCCGTCAAATTTTCAAATTCAAATTCAAATACTTTTATCTTTGGAGATTACTCATTATTTTTAATGTGTTTATTTGTTTAATTTTTTTAAATTATATAAATTGTGTCGTACGTGGTGTGCTATGTACCTACCTAAAGTGCTTTTTCTTTTTTTCAAACTCTCACTTTCGTATGAGAGAGCCGGCGACAATACCATGGACTGACGCATCGATCATCCCTTGATATACGCTAGTATATAGAATTCATTGTCTCCTTCATAGCCGTGGCCCTCGGGTCCATAATTTGTCTAGTCAAGACTATTTATTTCGTAATATTAAACGTTTTACCCATACAGAATCGAATGCAAGCTTACGTATTCAACTTATGAATGTGCTATTAACACCATCATGGTGCAGTTATCACTGTCGTGACAGCGCATAACTAGCTATTCAAGGGTACCTTTTCGCAAGTCGTTTGCGGCGACATCTTTAAAGTAATTATGTTTTCGTTGTTTGTTATTGGCTCATAAAGATGTGTGAGCAAATTGTAAAACGTGCCATAATGTGCTGGTGAGGTCTTTATTTGTTTTAAAGCAGAAACCCGTCAACACCGACCAGCAGCAGCTTGAGATCTGGGGGTGAAGAAAGGCTACATTAGCGTTTTATAAAATTATACATTTTATTTGACACAAACATATCTTCAGCGTCGCTGTTGTTGACACTGACATGATAATTGACAATGGCGTCACAATATGAATCATAATATGAAATGCGAATGTGGCCTTTTGGACCCCTAGGTATCGCTGTAACTATGTAGGCCGTCTACTCGCTTCCACTACTGGACTTGAGGTTTTCCCATAATCTCCACGCTTGACGAGCAGGTGTCCTGCAGCGAATAGTTCATTACAAACCAATGAAGACAACAATACAAATTAACATTTATCCAAAACTGTCGATATATTCCCTCTTGACCGCCCTTGAGCGGGGTCCTAAAGTTTCTACAGTCACGGTAAAGGAATCATCCTAATCGGGATTGCGACGTGATGTCACTATTATCGGTGATCACTTGGGTATGTAGAGGCATACACATGAACATACACACACACGCACACACGTACACATACTCACGCATGCAGTCGATGTTGCTGTTTATCATTATATTATTATGTTATCCATCATTACTGAACAATTCGTGTTTTGGTATATGTACTAACTATATGGTACTCTTAGCTTCACTAATCCCTTTGTAAGTTGCAGTTTTGTAATTGGCAGTACTACTTATATCTATACTTTATTGTAACCAAATAAAATTGCTGTAAAAATGTAAAAAAAATAAAACTCATCACAACGCAATGCAATGAGGACATCCTCTGATGTCTCCTCAAGTCTCCTGTGGTAGAATCCTATAGGTTTAGCAATAAAATGTAAATGCATTTTCATAGCATTGAAACCAAAGGAAATAATTTTTGTAATCCATTTTGAAATGCTGAAGTTCTAAATAAAGGTTTGAAGGAAATGTCAAGGTCAATGACGACCTGACTGGTTCAGTAGGTTAACATGCCGGTCGCCGCGCTGAGGTCCCAGGTTCGATTTCCGGCCGAGTAGACATTTCGGGATGAATTTTAATTTCTGTTACGGGTCTGGATGTAGTATGTATAATAAGTTTGTATTTAAAAAATATATAAGTAGCTTATCAGTTTTTTACCGCCCATAACACGAGGCTTTGCTTACTTTGGGGCTAGATGGCGCTGTGTGAATTTGTCAAGCATAGTTATTATTTATTTATTAATGAAATATTTGCTTTATTAGTACGGCGATAAGCTTTACCGAGTGCGGAATAACGTCATCGTTCGTGACAAAATAACTTTAAAGATGATAATGGTGGTTGGTTGGTTGGATGGTTTAAGAGATATCGTGAAAATTTCTTCACAGTTTTTCTTTCATGTGGTATCATCTACTGAAAAAGTTATTCAGCAAAAATTGGGAGACGTCCTCAATCAATACAATGCAATGCAATTACATAACTTACTACGTTTTATTGATCACAGGAACTCGCTACTAAAGCAGCCAGGAGACGAGGACCCCGACGAGGGCGTGCGCGACCTGGTGGAGCTGGTGCTGCGGAAGCTGGACGTCGACAAAGATGGGAAGGTGTCTCCCGAAGACTACAAGTGAGATCTACATAACATACACTTACAAGCCATTCCGCCTTTGGAGTACAAGACGCTCATTTGAGAATTTGTGAATATTTTTGTTGCATGTAATAATAATCATCTTGGCGTTAATGTCCCGGTTGTGCTCTCGCGGTAGAGTGCCCGGGTCCGCCTTGACCATGATCCAGGATTTGACAGATCAGGTAATTACAGTGGAGCGACTGCCGCCTGATCTCCGTGACCCTGCTACCAGGGGAACCTGACCAGATGGGATCATGGTCATTCAGTCTGATCAGTTATGATTTCAGTCCCCTGAATGTGCAGGTTTCATCACGATGTTTTCTCTCACCAGAAAAGAATCGGTTAGAATTCAACTAATACATATCGGCGATGTAACATGCGTCCGCATGCGCATTAGAAATTCATACAATTTTAATTTAACAGCAAAACGCTACCTGCGTCGCCGACGCTGATTATCCACGCCTCATGTGGTCAGATGGCTAAAACTAGTTAACAAAATAAAAGAATAGGTAACCGTTCAACCAGTTATTCATAAATTTCAATTCCAGAGAAGCTGTGGAACAAGAACCTCTACTGCTGGAAGCCTTCGGACAGTGCTTGCCGTCTCGGAGACAAGCCACCGCCTTCCTTAAAACTCTTAATACAAAATTATAGGCCTAGCAAAATGATTATATTCTAAGTACAAATTAGATTAAGATAGTACCTGTAAAAAGTGATAAGTTGATAAATAACTAATGTTACCAGTAAATCCGGAAGAATGGAAAAGTATTTTGATTTTATAACCTTGCAGTCACGGTGAGTGCTATGTACTATGCCCATTGTAATACTGCTAGACTAGCCTCTAGCCAAAAGTCAACAAACAAATTTGTATTCTAAAGAACTTAAATTTAACAGAAAAGGGAATAAAGAGCATAACAATGAAACCTTGTCGAAGTGAACGAAACGAAATTACAGACTACAATTTTAAGGCTTTTCAATTCAAATTTGCATAAATAAATCATCACACAGAGTTTGGCCAGCGTATCTTTGCACTGTATAACTTGGGTTTTACAAACAGTTTGTCAAACTCAATCACAAAGCCGGTATATTTAAGCTATAAATAAAAAACAAGGTGATAATATGTCTCTCGATACTTCTACAGTGCATTAAATTGTTTTTTTCCACAGGTGTTACACATTCAGCGCAGTTGCGTCAGTATCGCATAAAAAGTGCGCGTATATGCTTGGGAAGTGGATCACCTTGCAGGACAAGTAGACACCACAATAAAGCTGTCTTTCGTTACTACAGACTACCATACTTATTTTGATCGTTATAAATATTTACCTAATCGAAGAGTTTACATTGAAATGGAATAGGGGTAGGTATGTACAAATTGTAACACAAAAAATATTAATTAAAAAGTTTGTAGAAAGGTTTCAATCAAAGGTACCTAACTCACTGGGTAAATCAGACAAAAAATATAAAACATGTTAGTGCTGGAGATTCAGTTTAGGCAACTTAAGTTAAAACCAAATAAACAAAATTTATAAATGCTTAAGACTCATCTTAGTCCACACAGTGACAACTGACAACGCATCTGCGTGTCTGCCTTTTTATTGCCTGCAACCTAAATGCTGAACAGCCAGGATCTACAGCGGCGACCATACACAGGACCTGAGTTTTGACACTCAGGCGCGCCCGAAGATTAGCTAATATTATCTTGGAACCCGCAACAAACTGAATTTAGAAGTAACAGGTTTAGGTATCACAGAGATTAAGTGAAAAGTGTTAAAATTTAGTTTTGAAAATTATTATATTATCTATTAGTCTATTGTTAATTTTATAAGTGGTATTGTTGGTTATATTATTTTGTTTGGCTATAATGTATTGTTTATTGTTTTTATAATTTTGTATGTTATATGTATTATATCTATGGGCCTCTGTAGCCTGATACAAATAAATAAATAAATAAAACTAATTAGGCCAAGTCAATGCCAGAAATCAGGAGAAACGCACCACGGACATACGGTAGATAATTAAGTTATGTCTAACAATGTGTTGCCAGTAATAATTATGACAGAAGCGCTTCAAAGCTTCAAATCAGATTGCCACATATTAAGCCAAAATTATGATTATACATTTCCGGGGGATTATACATACCATATGATGTAAACGAAATAAATTGTTCAAGATTAATATTTGCCGACTTCAATTCTTAAGCCAATAACCCAGCCTTTGTCAACCTGGTAATGGAGGCACGCAGAACGTTACACAATGATGTCAGATTAGCTGCTTTGCTTACCAGGAAACCAAAAAATGAATTAATGTGAAACTGGACTGTGGTAAAATTTATAATAAGTATTTATATTTAATATTAAAATTAATATTTAGATATTCTGTTTATACGTGATTTACTAATTTTAATCGATTTAGTAACAAGGTTTACCTACTTAGACAATGCCAGGCAGAGCCGGTGTCCTATATCTAGTATCTATACCTAAACAACAATGCCCTTCACTGATAAGCAACATCTATATAATATTCATCATAACAGCCCATCACAGGCCACTGCAGGACTTCGGGCCTCTCCCACGAAAGGGGAGGTCATTGCCATAATCTCCACGCTTGGCGCCTGCCTGGGTTGGAGATCGCAGTGCAGTTGATGTAAATCTACCCAGAAAGATGCTGCTGCCCACCTTTCGGATTTGTTCCTTAGTCGCCTCTTACGACACCCATGGGAAGAGATCGGGTGGTGCTATTCTTTGAGGTGGCGGCACCACACACCACTATATAATATTGGCCAATTTTAATTTATTGTTTTTTCCCGCTATACTAAATATGTTGGTATTGACCTCAGTCGCTCCTCATCCTTGTTTCTCTTTAATATTTTTGAGAATGCCAAACAATAGTCCACTTCCGTAATGAATATTTTAGTAAATATATTTTTCCTTTTCCTTGTACAACATTTTTCTATTCATTTCTATTCATTCGATTTGCAATTTAAAGTTTCTTAATCTTGTTTTTAGGATCGCTCGCTACTAACGTAACCTCTAGTCTAGGTCATTCTCAATAAAGCATTACTTATAGAATAAGTTCTCAAATGAAAAATGTTTTTTTATAACAAGCTTTTATCGCTGGGGTACTTCCAAAGAGCCCAAACACGATAGAGTAATCTTGTTGCATTAATTAGTTCCTTATCACCTTGCGACTCCAATATCAGACGAGCTCCATATTTTTTATGTAATACGGCATACACACATGCATGCGGCTACGAGGCATGATATTATATTAATACATTGTCATCTAAGTTAAATAGTTATAGCATGTTTCATCTCAATTCAAAGCCGGAAAGTGGGTCAAATTATTTGGATTGCAAGTTTCTAGAAGTTATTAGCTTAAGTAATAATTTTTGTACTTTGTTGTTTCACAATAACTTTCTTTGAAATGTCTTGTTGCTGATTTGATTTGATAAAGACATGTTATAGGGACCTAGGTCTAATATTTAAATACTCGCAGCTCGCCCCGGCTAGCCGGTAGCAATGTAGAAAACACTGGGTGAAGAATATACAAACCTTTACTGAAAAACTAAGGTATGTTTCGTACACTATGGAAACTTTAAGTAGGTACTGAAGAAAAGAGAACTAGGTACTTAAATTTCATCCACACCATCTATGATCTGTTTATTCTGACTTGTCCTATTTGGTGAACAAACAATGCCCAAAATCACGACTTGCCGTATCAATCACGCTACGTATATTGTGTATAAATGTCTTGAATTATACAAGAAATACATAGAATGTGAATTTCAACGAATACTGCTGCACATTATCCATTTAAATACATAATTTGCTGAACTAAATATAACAAGTCAGTTTTGACAGATTATAGATGCTTGGCATCCAACTAATGTACGGGCATCGCGAGCCTTTTTACCGCGCACGTGCAAGATATGGAATGAGCTCCCTTCCGAATTCTTTTCTATACACTATAACATGGGGTTCGTCAAAAGGTATGTCGACAGGTATCTTATATTACCATCAGGTGAGATGGCGGTTAAATGCCTGGCTAGTCTAATTAAAAAAAAGCATATACGAGCTCGTACATGTAACATAGCGTTCTACAAAAAACATTTGTACAGGTACCAATGACCGGCTTTTTTGTTTTCGCCCAACGCAAAGTACATGGGCTCCCTCTGTTATAGCGGTTGAGAGGGAGGAGGTGAACTCTCCTTGGTGCCTTACGGAGCATACGCTAGAGAAATTATAGCGAGACCCCAGAAGGGGGTCCCGCTGCTGTGGATTGGGATTGGGGGCCGACGGGGGCCCCTGAAACGGCCGGGAGGGGCTCTGTCGAGTCGGCACCGCATCCGCTCCCCTTAGGTTGCAGAAGGTTGCAGAAGGACGACGGTGGCCGCTTTCCATCAGGTGGACTGTCTGTGTGTCTCCCAAGTCAATAAAAAAAAAGTAACGGTAGGTAGCGTCACGATCACTACCGTTGTTGCCGCGCTCAATAAATTGATTTGTTTACTGAGTTTAGTAGTTATCAACGCACAGCGCAAACTACAACTGGACGAATCGAGACGAAAGTGGTGGTCAGGGTCAGTTTTGCTCTCGAGAGCCCGGGGTCCAGGATGTGGCAGATCAGGTAATTACAGTGGAGCGATCTGACATCCTGTTAACAGGGGAACCTGACCAGGTTAGATAATGGTTATACGATCAGTCGCCTGAATGTGCAGGTTTCATCAAGATGTTTTCATGGTTGATGATGTGATGGTTGATGTAAAGCATCGGTTAGTGTTCAAGTAATGTACATAACTCAGAAGAGTCATTGGTATATGGCCCCAGTTGGATTCGAATCCGGCACCTTTCGCTTACGATTCGCTCCTATCCACAATGTATCTATCTATCTAGTTATGTGCCATCATCATACTAGCCATCAGTTCAACCAGTCTCAGTAACGGTTGAGGAGTTCCATTGTCCAACTCTTGTCTCCATTATCACTCGAACTCGACAAAACTCAGCAAATGAGTCCAAACTCGACATGGTTGCTAGTAACTGTTGAAGAGGTCCACCGTTCACATCCTGACTCCATCATCAGACCCTCAAGTATCAATCATAATATTGTACTATCACAGGAGTTCAGTATGTATGCATAGTATCATAAGAATCGGTTTAGAAGAAGTACTTGAAAAAGCTGTCGCAATATAAAAAGATGACCAAACTAGAAAATGACATGCCTCGAAATTGACCTATTGAGAAAATGACCTGCCTCGCCAAAAGGGCATTAACCAGGTGGGTTAACCAGGGTTAACTCTGGTCAACCTTTACTAGGTCCACAAAACTTAGGCCCTAGTCTAGTTCTACTAGTCACAGGGTTTCTAGCGTTGACGAAGGTGTGGAATATAAGATAAATTATCACTTTTTCTAGGTATCTATTGGAGGGTATGCTCCGGCTCTGGAGCGGCTGATAGATATGTCATTGGGTGTTTCGTTCCTACTTTCCTATCAATATCGCATTTGACGATCGAAAGACATGTTTAATATCCTACACAACAAAAAAAATTGATTAGATTTCATTTGATTTGGTGCTTCGTTAGTTGGCCAAATAGAATCGCCAAAAAGCCAAGCCAATGGGGCCAAGAACCCATTATTTACAACCGGTTTTTATATTTAATAAATTAATATTTCTTTCGTGAATGCTGTAAAAACCTTTTAACAACTGCACACGAATTAAGATGGATTAAGATTATTTTTATTCTGTACTGTGCACGTTGTATCTGCGTTTCTTATGTAACATCTCATTTCTGTAGGCCTGCTGGATGAAATTTCTTTTTAGAAATAAATTATGCCTGTTGTGTCATTTAAAATTGTGTTTTTACCTGTATGTTTTACTGTGTACAATAAAATAGTTAAATAAAAATAAATAAGATGGGTAATGCCCTTGTTATTGGACAAGACTGGCTATTCCTAGACAGGAATGTTCCATCTTCGGCCGCACTATCGACTGTGAGATGGCGGTCAAATGCCTGGATTGTTAATAAAAAAAATCTACCTACAGCATTTCAGCTGGTGCCCTTAATTGTACTTAGATTGCGCGCAAGTAATCATAAAACGTAAACACGCACTCAACTCTTTAAGCAACCGTTGTGGAAATAGTCGAGAACAATATTTTGACTGTAAGTATTTCCTAAGTATTACAAACAAGTATAATGACGTGAAACATCGACGTCAGCGTTTGGCAACCACTGATCATCGCCCCCTCCCGCTCTCTCAGACCCCGCTCTCTGGGACAGAGCACTGACCAGCCCCACCGTGAAAGTACCGCAACTTGTATACTGCTGTTCATTGAAAATGGCCCGCAAGTTTGTCATCCATGCGAATGGCTAAGGAATGGAATACGTTGCCTGCGAGTGTGTTCTCTGATAATTGTATTGTAATCTAGTCGCCTTAAGGCTAGAGTGAATGGGCTGTTCCTAGACAGGCATGCTCCATCTTCGGCCGCAACGTCACTTACCAACAGGTGAGATGGCGGTCAAATACTTGGGTAATCTAATTGTAAAAAACAGCGAGCTGACTTATACACGAAACAAAGACACTAGATTCATGTTTTGCAGTTATTAAGTAAAACGTGAGTAAAACGATATATTTAGACTTTTCCATTACTATCCACTGGGCTTGGTATTCATAATGTCTCATATCGTTTAGAAAAATATTTATTCTTAGCAAGCTTTTATCGCGCATTCTCTATGATCAGTAAGAGTATTTATCAAGACTAATCAAACGAGCCCTAACTTGATGGATAATTATTTATCTCAATCAAGGGAAACAGAAAATAACCTGTCACAGCGGCCACTACACACCGACCGCACCGCACCAGTCAAACAGCGCCGCGACCTTGTACTAGAAATGCACATGCGACGCTCACCTCACTTTCGGTGGACATTCACCTTCAAGGTCACGACGAAGAACCGCTTCGCCGACGGAATGCGGCAGTGTACAGCGCTACCAACTTACCTTTTCAGTAGACAATTTTAGAACTACAAACGCCATTTAGCACTGTCATTCCACTAGCGTCTCCAGCGCCGCCGTCTATTGAAAATAAAAATTTGCGGCACTGTACGCTCGTTTAGAGAACAATTGACCAATTTGTATCATGTATAGTGTAGGTAATGACCGCGTGATGTCCAACAGAGTAGAATAGCACCTACCGCTTCTATTCACGGTCTTTTTATACATATAGTAATAGATAGGAGGCAAACGAGACAGCGTCACCTGATGAAAAATCCCGGGAATCGCTTCAATGGCAATCAATCTTTGATTATGGCAACTGATTACTCTACAGATTGACAATCATTACAGTCAGTGTCAAAGTGCAAGGAAAACAACGAAAAAGTTTGACCGGTTTAAAAAAATATTCCCCGTTTTTATACCGTTTCATGGGTGAGGTGACCTACAGGTGAGTAATGTCTAAGAGGCACACCAGTAACTTCCTCCGTACCTACACCAGGAAATGTGCAGCAGCGATATCTGTTAAGTATTTTCACCATTGTGATCTCTAACCCGCCAAGCAAAGAAATTTAATGTTATGGGGTATTGATATGTTATAGGTTATACCCAAACGTGCGACGCTAGGATGCCGAAAACCGGGCGAAGAGAAGTAGTCATTGACGGCAAGGGATAGGCCGTTACCCTGGACGTAAAATTGTTATATATTCTAGACATGGACAATACATGTACAGGTTCGTACTGATGAGGAAATCTGCTGAAAACTAGCAACAGTTCGCTGGTGCGGCAGCGTGCCAATGACGCGGTGCATTCGTATGAAACAATTGCAAACATTGCCGCGAGCCGTTGCTGCTACGTTGCTGTTCATATGATTTGGACGCACCAAAAATTATTGTTGTCTTTCTGACACATTGAGTAATCCCCATTGCATGTTTTTATCATAATATTGTACTATCACAGTTTAGAAGAATCGGTTTAGAAGAAGTACTTGAAAAAGCTGTCGCAATATAAAAATATGACTAAACCAGAAAATGACCTCCCTCGAAATTGACCCACTCAGATAATGACTTGAAACCAACATGACATTCTTCTAAATTGACTATTCGAAGTGGTGGTGAAAAATATTCTGCTACTAGATAGTTACTTTGATAGTTTTTCTCCGCAGACATCCCACAAACCTGTATTATTTATATAACCTGCGACGTGAATAAGGACGAACGAGGAAGGAAAACGAGGCAGAATCAGTATTTGGCTGTGTTTGGCTCTGGTGCTGCTTAAAATTAAGGCTATCCTTTTTGAACTTCCATACGGAAGTGTAAAATTGGTTGGCTATTTCCGCATGTAACCAAATTCGTACCAAGTCTGTATTTAGACTCTGTGATAATGTGTCATCGTTAATTAATTTGCTGCTGTGTTACGTTACCCCTTAAAAGATGAGACATGTCTGATAAGATCTTAAACCGGTCGGTTACTGTATCCATGACCTCGGCTTCATAAAAAACCGCAGATGCGTTGCAACCTTGTCTTCATTGACATCATTTAGGTCATTTATTTTCAGAATACAGACAGTCGATGGTTTGACAATGTTTCCCAGCGGTTGATTCGAGAAATCACCTATCAGTGACAAACAGAATCTTAAAAATGTGTAATATGTCAAATTTTACAAACAAAAAGAGTTGACATACACTTGAGTTACTGACCCACAAATCAAATACCTAGGGGTCGAAGACCATTTTTAAGATCAAAATAAACGTAACTTGAAGCATGGAGAGTAAGTACAACATGGAGTTCTTCAAGAAAGGGGTTAAAATGTTTTTCGGGGTCGGCAACGCGTGGGTGATGCCCCTGGTATTGTAAACGTCCATAGGCTGCGGTGACTGCTTACCATCAGGCAGGCCGCAAGCTTGTTTGCCACCTTAGTGGTATATAAAAAAGAAAGCAAACCATAATAGCTGCTAATTTGTCCAGCCAAGACACTGTTCAGCCGAGCATCCGTCAAGTTGCTCCGGAGAGTACCAGTAGTCCTATCTATGGCCCTACATAGATCTCTACTGTCGAACACTATCTTGAATATATTATTCATCATCATCATCACAGCCCATAACAGTCCACTGCAGGACTTAGGGCCTCTCCCACGAAAGGGGAGGTTATTGCCATAATCTCCACGCTTGGCAGGCCAGTTGGAGATATCAGTTTTATAAATATAACAATGGAAAATGCTGCTGCCCATGTTCCAGCATACGGAGACTCTAGATATTTTGTCGCGAAAACATTAATCGCCTTTTACAACACCTACGAGTGTAAAGGGTTGGTGCTATTCTACTCTGCCGGACACAATACGGCCATATATAATATTATTATGCCAGAAATAGGAAGATTCCAAAATAAACACTGATTTACTTTTATCGCACTTACGTTATTTGAAATGTGAGTACAAACAAGCTATGAGTGTTGATGAGTTAAAAGTTCAGCAGATAACCTTATTATCAGTAAACGTCACTTGTAAACGAATTCGAAGGGTCTATCTATGGTCCCGGAACAAAACTATGAATATGAACAGTATTGTATTCAAATAAAATATAATTCAAATGTTATTACACCATAATGTTGTTTTAAAATTCCGGTTATCTATAGTAGGTACTTCTTGCCTATGTTTACAAAAGATCTTTGGACCTCAATCCTTGGATGAAGAGATTTTTTTTTTATGTAGCTTCGTTTTTAATCTGTGAAAAAATTAACATAGGTATGTTAATTTTTTCACAGGTAAAAAACTAGGTACTAACGTAGTGCGTTTACGCCCGATTGCACTAAACTTAGGTGACTCCTAAGCAGTTAAAAACCGACGGGAGTTTATAGTTTATAGTTTGTATATTCGTATTCATATTCATATTTATTTATAGTATTATACATACATCGTCACAATAATAAATGGTATAAAATTAATAATAGTCAATTTCAACAATCAAAATAGAATTGAATAATTAAATTGCAAATAGCAATCACGTGCATGTCCAATCAACATATGCGAGTTATAATTCCGATTAAATTGATAATAGCTATGTCAAAATAATAATAGTGAGGTAGGTTGAATGCTTTTATTATCAGGAATAATGTAAATCGATTTAGACGCCGCCGTCGTCTAAAGTTCAGTGCAATCGGGCCTTAAAGACATTGAGCTTGGTACACACTAATGTGGTAATCTCAATCCTCCAGCTTCCAAATCAGGCGCCAGCGGCGACCTTGGCTAAACCCGTATTTAAGAAACCGTGTGTTCAAATGGTTTCGTTGCTATTGCCAACCGAGATTGACTAACAGTAACTTGCTTGAGTTGCAGTCTGATATAGCAATAATATCCGTCAATAACAAGCTGCCAGGAAATCTTTGCGCGATGGGCCAGCTCTGAAACGATTGCGTCCGTGTGTAGAAATGATTGATGATACTCGTAGTTCTCGTATCTGCGTACATAATCTGTAGGTACGGAGATTTGTAGCACATTAAAAATTACTTAATACGTAGATAAGTATTGTTACTTTTGAAATGCGTAGGTATTTGTTCTTGTGGCATGCTATCTAATAATAGCACGTGGATACTTGTGTTTTAATTTTTAATTGCATTGTGATTTCTTGACGTATGTAGCTCCCACTTTTTTCTTCCTTACTGCCTTATAACATCATATAGTTTATTTTAGGGCTTTCTTCAGATTTCTTCTTTCCCTCAATTCGGCTTCTTTTTAACCGCCGACGAAAAAAAAGAGGGGTGTTATGAGTTTGACAGCTTTGTGTTGGTATCTGTCTGTGGCATCGTAGCTTCAGAACGGATATACCGATGTGGATGCGGTTTCCTCTGTTTGAAAGCCAGTTTAATAGAGGTGGCCCTAGAGTTTTGTTTAATTTATATTAGTTCTGTAGTATAACAATATTTCAGATTAACCAAACTTGGTCGGCGGTTATCCGACTTTTTCTGTCGGTTAGGTTATATAATATTAGGTAGGTATATTCTTGAGATTTCTGTTTACTTAAGTTTTGTGTTTACTACAACAATTTTGGTGTTTGTTTATTTAATTATCGATATTTTGCATGTTTTCCTATGTAATTTTCGAGTTTCTTAACGAGTAGGTAGCCCGATATTTCGCCGCAGTTGGATACGCTTATCCAATGGCGTGTTGACATAAAATATACCTATCATCTATAGTATCTCAACTAGACAGTAATATAGAAGTAGAAGCTCAACTTGCAAACTTGAAGTCTGACCCTATAACTTACAAGCATTACTATTATTATTATGCTGTTAACAGAACAGCATAATAATAAAACACTCGTATTTATCGCGTGCTCTGAACCCAATTGAACATGAATCGCAAGCGAACATAACAACGCGGTTGGTGGCCAGTCTTTCCCGCCGGTAGCGGAGATCGGACGTACCGTGCGTCATCCGCCATTTGTAAAAAAGAAAAAAGGTTGTTTATAGTCGCACCATTTTTCGCAGCCAGCCGTTTTGCTTTTTAATTTTTAATCCGTAATTATGTAAGTATTTTTGGGGTGTTTTTGTATCTAATTTCACAATTAAACAAAATGTTTTAAAGCGGAACAGTTTTACATGGCATGTTGATGAGTTTAATAAAGTAGATAAAGCAAAATGTGGAGCGGATCAACATTGTGTGCGTTATAAGGTTAAAATGGGATACTTTTTACCTTATTTAGCTGCCTACATTACTGATAAGTACTACATTACTATGTACTTAATTAATAAGAATTAAAATATATGTTCTTAAATAATAAGTAGCAATGTGCAGACAGGTAGAAAAAAATTTAATCAAAATTTAGTTTTATTTAAGTACTTAATTGTATGGCAAAAATCAATTTAAATAACCCTAGGTATTTAAAATTTAGTTAAACTAGCTAACACCGATCCAAACCTAGTTCAGAGAAATTATTTATTATTATTTACCTTTTACTTCTTTTAGATGTAACATTGAAATGTATTCTACAAAGATTTAATAATAAAAAATTATTTATTTTATTTATTTATTTAAACATTAATTATCAAAATATTAGGAACTGTAGTTGGTCTAGGTAGTAAGTATAGGTTAAACTTAGACCCAATAACTCATCTTTACTTGGCACAGAAGATTTTTTTATTCACTTAGAAAAAAATATTGCAAGTAGGTACTTTTTAAATTAAAACTAATAAAATAAATAACTATTATGGGAAGTCTGTCCAAATAATTTTACATTGCAATAAAAAAAATACTGAAAACGATTGTGACTGATCCTTTTATTATTTTGAACAAGTTATCTATTTTATAATATCCTTTTGATCTTCTTTATTATTGTTCTTAAGGTGTTAATCTAGTATTGTACCTAAATTAATCATACCGCTAATTAAAATGGACATGAAAAGCAAAAAATATAAAATTGATTATTACGCAATGAAAGAAAAAATGATTGAAACCAAAGAAGCCTCTAAGGCAGTGCTCGTCAAACCGCGGCTCGCGACAAAGCATCCGTATTTTAAGAGCAAAATACAAAAAATTCCGAGCTCTCCGTTTCATTAGTTTAAGTTACTTTTATATGTTCACCTTAGCTTTTTTGAGCCAAAATTCGGAAAATTTAAGAATGCTCATTTTATAAAATATTAACACCACCCGCTTAATCAATTCGGATTTTAAGGACCAACATACCAAAAATTCCTAGCCAAACTAGCTGTACTCACTCATTCACTGGTTTAAGTCACATTTACCATGTCTTTCGATCCAAAATTCTGCGCTAGCTCATTTTTTAATTTCAATTAATGTTTTAACGAATATCTGTCTCGTAATATCCGAGCTTCATTGATTGGTTACTTATTACTTTTACTCGTCTTGATGTAAAATAAAAAGCGTGTGTTGACAGATTATAAAAAATGTCTATTCATTGGTGGTGTCTAAACGTCTCTAGAATGTGCAGCCCACAGTGATACCTCACATTGACCTATGAGGCAATGGCCACAAAAGTGTGACGACTACAGCTGCTCTAGTGCTATAGTCCAGCCCCTGCTATTACCTATCACAATGGACAACTGAATTTGACATGAAATAATGTTACACTACTCTAATTTTGTAGACGCTATAGCCAGTAGCCTACGTAGATCACGTAGTGTATAATTATTTAATGTTAAATTCAGTTGCCAACTGAGTTAGACAATGCCCCGCTGGGTGCACCGACTTAACCTCTTAACATGGCATCGCTCTTAACACAGCATTACGTTCATTGAAATAAACAACTTTAGTGCTCTGACATGTGACTGTGACTTTCGAAATAATAATATAATTTTTAAATGTGACATTTAATTTGAATTGACATTCAAACTGTTCAAAAGATTGCGTTACCTGAAATAAAAATAAGCTTTTCATTCGGTAGGTAGGTAATCATGTACCGTAAGAAATATTTTTAAATTATTGTTAAGCATTAATCAGTTTATTTTATTTCCAGTAAAAATGGCTACCACATCGGAAAGCAAAAATGGCGCTCCGCAAATCCTTACCGAAAAAGCACCTTGGTAAGTGTGAAAATTTTCTTCTTTGATTGTTTTTTAAATTATGTTTTTCAAATGTCTTATTACTACATCACTTTATCTTAAAAGGTTCGTCTTACAAACGCTAATATGCAGCATTCCAGCAAATTTCTTTAAACCTAAATAAAATAAAATAATGCTAATACTAAATTATAAAATAATATTAACAAATTAAAAACTTGCCTAAAGTCCCTTGTTAAAGAAATGTTTCTAAAAGACTGGCAGCATTAAACTAAATTTATAAAGTAGGTACTAGGCATGTTGTCTTTGTGCAAGGACAAATGACATCTCGTCATGAGATCGTCTGTAGTGAACTGCAAATTTCAATCAATCAATCTGATCTATTGATCAATAGGCTGGCAAGTAGGCAATTCTAAACAAATTCAAACCGATTTAGAAGTTCCAGTGATTACTTCGTTCTAACTGTCAAAATCACATTTACGTATCTACTTAAATTAAAACTAACCGAATACTTAGCTATCTGGTCGATATAAAAATAGCTTTAATGGAACTTGACCATGATTGTGAAATAAAGTGTAATAGTCATACAACCAGTTCATATTCATAAAGATAAAAATAACTATTTAGTAACAGACTATAGATAAGGAGTTGTTGTGACCCAACAACTATCAACCAAGATAAATACTAAGTAATTACTTATATATATTTAAGGTCATTCAGGGTCGATCTGAGTCTAAGGGCGTTCAGTGGCATATCTTAAGATGTTCTGTACCTAATTGGCTACAAAGTAGAAAACTTAAAAAAAAGAAATCCATCCAATTTTTTGCATAATCATTATTTGAACTTAACGTTTTTTTATATATTTGAAAACTAATACAAAAAAAAATTTGGGGGAACCACGCGAGCTGGTTGCAATTGTCACACTGGTCCTATGGCCAGTCCATTAACTCCAGTTCAAATGAACTGAAGTTTCAACAATAAACAAATGTCTTTTGTTGAAGCAAATAGCTAGGACTACCATTTTCACGTGGCAATGTAAATATAAACTGTTTATGAATATTGTTTTGTTGATGTAGATATGGTTAATCTATTATCATCATCGTTATCACCATCATCGCTCTGTAATGTTTCTACAGATTTTGCCACAGGCTTTCACATCGCATGTGTTAATTATTCACTGTACTTGACCGTGATTGTGCAATAAAGTGTAAATTTTTTTAATATTTTTAGTAACCAATCCAAGTATTTCTAGATAAAAACTACATGTATAATTATTTCGATAATACCTTGATTGCATTTGAGTCAAAACGGAATGTTACACAAACACAGAAAGGCCAAAATAATTTTCTTCCCAAAAAATAAGAATTCAATGTCAGTATACTTGACCATTAGTCTCCGATTTAAATAGGAAGCTTTTCTTTCGAAGAAATCGAGCTAGGTACTTGTAAACGGTGATTGATATTTTCAACCTTTGGTTTTTAAATTGAAACAATACAAAGAAAAATATTTTTAATATTAGTGAAATCGGCTTTAAGATAATTTTAAGTATGTCGTTTATGTTTCGATGGCCCAATCTGGATGACAATTTTTCATTTTTAAAACTGAAACGGCCTACGTATATACCACTAAGGTGGCAAACAAGCTTGCGGCCTGCCTGATGGTAAGCAGTCACCGCAGCCTATGGACGTTTGCAATACCAGGGGCATCACCCACGCGTTGCCGACCTCGTAAAAACCTTTTAACCCCTTTCTTGAAGAACTCCATGTTGTACTCTCCAGGGAAAACCTCTCCTCCGTATTTCGCTAATAACTCGCCGAATGTTGTGTTACATCGTCTCTGGTTTATCGGTGTAGACAGGTGACTTGTCATATCTCCAAAGAAAATGAATTGTATATTTCTATATCTTTAAACAATTTTAAGAAAATTATCACATGATCTTGGGGCCAACTTGAAAATTATTCGTTGATGCTCATTTTTCCTCCGCACAAAATTTTGTTCATTGATGAAGCTTAGTTTCAGTTGAATTTTTAAGTTTACAGTGGCCACTAGTCCGAACTCATACTCAAACATAAATCAAATTATCTTTCCAATAAAGCTAGTTTCACTGATGGTGAAAATATTTTTCTTTGTTTTATTTCAATTTGGAAACCAAAGGTATAGCTTTTTAAAAGAAGAACACCCTTTTTTGCAATACAAGGGCATGTGCAATACCATCTTCGGAATTTATTTGCGTGCAGTTTTTAAATTTTTTATAGCTTTAAGTACTTAAGTACGTATAGCATATGGTGTGGGAGTAACCAGATATTGTAATATAATAAAACGAATAAATATAGCAATATTTTTTTATTATAATGCAATGTTTCCAGTTGTCAGTGTTCTTTTTAAAAGTTATAATGATTTTGGAGCATTGTAATTGAATAGTTGTTTACACCTGCTAACCAAATTAAAAATAAAGTTTGAATTTAAGAGACGGTTTCTCTTATCTTTCTCTTACCAAAATAAGTTATCCAATATCATGAGTATTATTTACCAATTTTAGATATTTATTTATCTTAAAAGATACAAATTGTATGATAAAATACCTTCATACTCCTGTAGGTCTACTGTAGTACTGTATTGGTACGTTGTTAAAGGAGTACCTCGCCCTGTGGAAGAAAAAAGGTAGTGCAGTTGAAATAAAGGAGACTAAGGTCTGTTGAAAGTGAACAACTGGCAGCATCCGCGCTCCGTTACAAATCCTATATCCATTAACAGCCACCAGTATATAGAGTTCCATATCAGCAAAACAGATAGGCAGATACAACCTAAGCATAGCAACAAGACGAAATAATTACTTTAAAAGCTTAAAGAATAGTGTTGCCATCCGCACTACAAATCATTAAGAACGTATGACAACATAGAGAAAATATTTACTAAAGTAATAGGGGAGACACCGCAAGTACTTTCTTTGAACCACGCTTTGCGGTCCATGGACAACAGTGGCCGCAGTCAGTTCTGAGACATTGCGCGACGCGGGCCAATCTGACAGTGGCTTGGGTATTCAAAAAAACGCCATCTTGTGCATTAAAAACTGTACGAACCATTCGAGGGCCAAAAATAAAGAAAATGATAACATTTCATCGGTCCTTCTATAACTTAGCAGCCTCCCCCGCACCTCCCGCATGTGACAGGTTGGTACAATATTTTTGTTTGTGATGGCTGCTCTATTACGTTAGTAAATATTTTCTCTATGTATGACAAGCACTAGATTTAGACGCATAAAGTCTGCACTGTTCAAATAATACGAAAAAAATATTACTTAAATCGGGTTAAGAAATAAATAAATAAAGAAAAAATAGCTACAATAGCTATTTCCATTAATTTCATAAGCTAATAGACAATAATTATGTTATAAGGAATAATCAAATTTTCTGCGGAAGCTGTGGACAGGGCTTACTAGGTATTAGTAAAATAAAGTCGAAGCACCACTGAGTTACAAAATTATTATTAGATACCATCGTCATATAACCCTCTGTAATGTACCTATAAAACACTTCAGATTTATTCACTGGCTTAAGTTCATTCCGGAACTGACTTCACCTATCTATAGGTGCTACGGATACGAGTAGGTACTTATATCAACAAACATTTACATTGGGATAAACTGAATGTCAGAGGTTGGTGGCCGCATGTTCCGCAGTATTTAACACGATAATGTCAGATGAGGGCAAGTAGTGCTGGTGACCTTTTTTTCATAGCATTCGTGTCCTTGATTGAAATTTTTTCCTTGCGTCCTTTTACCTACACTTCAATTGTCAATAGTCCATCAATTGAAATGGCGGTAAAATGCCTACTAGTCCGAAAAAAATAAAACAAGTAAGTAGTTCAAAAATTAAAAACCTTGACTATTTAAAAAAATTTCAAAGTAAGAAACAAGCCGATTGTTGGAAGTAATTAGGTGACAATAGTGCAAATGTTAGATAAATTAAAACTTGAAAACAGTCGAGTCTATCGATCGGTACCCTAACTGTCGAAATCCAAGCAGCCGTTTAAAAGATACGAGGTGATAAAGAAATTTACAAATATACAAAAAATATACATACAGGATACGCGCGAAAAACAATACCCTTCAATGGCAGTCGAGTAAAAACTAACGCATCAAAGCATAATGATTTGTTAATTATAATATCAATATTCTACATCCCACCGCCCCAGTCTGCGTCCGCGGAGTTTGTGGTGGACAAACACTACACCATTTTTTGTTACTTTTAAAGACAAATGTCACCTTTAATACATATGAATGCTACCTGTCGAAATGCCAATTCAGCTTCAGACCGGCTGCAGCACTATGCACCCAATTTTTGCGCTGAGAATTTTCCAGGGTAGAATTGTTTTGGCAGTGTTCCTCGAGAGATAATCTCGTTAACGGCCAAAGTTCCAAATGTACATTGTAAGGTACACTGGAAATTGGAATTATCCAGGACATGTACCAAAAACGTTGTCAAAACCATCGTAGGCCAAACTAATCCCGTCCCGATTGCCGAAGGTGTTCACAAGGGTACTGTTCTTAGCCCTTTCCTGTTCTGTCGAAATTCCGGCCGTGTTTCCATGGCTCATAGAATACGCTTATGACATCGCACTGGTTCGCGCACAAGCGTAGGTCAGGGTAATATTCTTGAAGGAAGATCTTGAGATCAGGGTAAATGGAAGATCTTGAGATCAGGGTAAATACGTTTTTTTATACGAGGAGATAGTCCACCAAATGGTACGGTGGACGTACTAGAATACAGGGGTTTAAAGCTGGATGTCGCCAAAACAGAGTACATGGCTGGTTGCAGTGAGGCTCTTGAAACCATCCACTAGCTGTAAATAGAACAAAGTAATTAAAGTACCTCGTGCTGCATGATTCCAGAGGTTAAACAATACTAGGCCTATTTTAAATAATATTATGTTCCTGCCAGTGAGAAATGTCTCCAGTGCTCCACGGGTTGGTAATTTGGGTATCCATGGCTTTGACAGCAGGGAGCATTTGCCTTTTTGCTATCAGAGCATCGTATCGAGGGGTTTTAGAGGCGATACCCTTGGAGATGCTAATATCTATAGGCAGTGCCCACTTGCCTGTTTCAAATCGTAGTTTTGAAACAGACATGTGCCTATACTATTTGACGTAAAAAAAACTGCTAATTATGATACCTACATGCCATATTTAACTACATAACTACCCAGTAATTGCGGCGCCTTGATAAACCAGATGTAGCGGCATTGTTATCAGTCTCCGTTTCACACGGCGATTATTCCACAACTAAATATTAACTCTTCATTTGTATTTCCTGCAACTTAAATAATGTACTGCCTAAGTATAATCATAATAATTCATTAATATCAACAAGTGTTCATAAAAACCGGCAAAGACCAACCGCAACATAAATGTATGAATTCTAGATGTTATGGGCGACGCGCGAAACGGCACGAATGCACTAACAATCCCTTACCATCCAGGGCGCAATCTTATGTCTGCTCACTGTGTAACCGAGTCTGTCTTTCCCGTGTTGGGCACTACAGTCACCAGAGAAAGCGCAGTCACCACTTACCTTCAGGTGGTCTGTCTGCTCGTTTGCCATTGAATAGCAAAAAAAAAAGACGTGTCGTGCCACGTGCAGTGTAGGGTACTGTAGTTACCTGTCATAATATGCGTGCGAAAGAGGGCTTTTAAAATTACATTACAAACTTACAAATGCAGCTAGTTCAATTTTGTTTCCATGCAACTTGTATAAAATGTTTGCTAATCTAACTACATTTCATAAGTTGGTCAACTGTTACTTGTTAACTTGAAAAGTCCACTACGCTGTGATAGTTTTCCTTTTGGGTAATTATTAAAAGACAGCTTTGGTTGGGATTGGATACAGTATGGCGCTCGTAGTGCAAAATCGTTACCAGGACATCATGGCTAGCTAGGTAGCTATATGATATATATTGTACCAAATGTCTTCATTTTTTATCTACCAGTTTAGTTTTTATCAGTTTGAACTTTAGTCTGTCTGCGCTGATAAGTCCATGTTGGTAGTAATTATTGACACACAATTCAGATTATATCGTAGGTACTTATACGAGTACAATACATGTACGTTATACGTTCTTATCATTACGAATTAACAATAAAGGCCAATGACAAGAGTACCCGCAACCGGCGTAAAATGGTGAAAAGATGCCCCTCGACGCATTATAACCTAAAATCAATAGGTAATTGACCAAAACGCAAAACGACATGAAAAATTAAATTTATTTTATAAAGAATGCGACACCGAAAGCGAGAGGTTCAAAAATAGAGAAAAACAACGTTTTGTATTAAAATATTGATATTAAAAACCGTTCGACTTGAGGCGGGCGATTCAAAAATAGAGCGCCAAGTCGTTTTGCGTTTTGGTCAATGATTGGTTTAATGCCGTTATTGACCCATGCAACAGCCAATAGAGCCCTGACCGGCAAACGGGGGCAAAAAGGAAGGAAGCCAGTCCACCTGACGCATACAAGTGGGGTGTATTTTTGTAAACACACCAGAAACTGATCCGGTGGCGACGTCGCTGTTGTTGACAACGAAATCACACTTCAAAATGGGGACATTTAGTTCCACATTTGACCACCGGGTCAGATAAGTTTGTGACACTGTTAGACGAGGCGATTTGTGCGTCGCGCATGCGCAGTTGCCCAACCGGCGCGCGCGACGCACGTCTGCGCTGACATTGAACACCAGGTTTATGTCTTTCCAAGGTCGCGGGCGAGACGAATAGCCTTATCCTGGCGACTCGATGGGCTATATAAAGATTGGTTATGTGCCTCAGCGGAAAATTACGACAAAAGTTAGCTTCTGGCAAGGTACAGTCTGTTACCTTAGTCACCAAGCATATTGGTGGCCCATCATAGACTGCACCAAATAGGCTTCAATTTTGATTAAAGTTTTAAATCATAAAATTCGTTCATAAAATAAATATGTAAAAGTTAAATTGTTTAAATAAAATGACATAATTTAAATTACATTAATTTAAATTAGGTATTAAGTTATTTTTAATTCTAGGAATTCGTTGTAAGCTAAGGTTGTAAGAATAGAATGCGTGCTGAATACCAGTTTGCGGTACGTTTGGAATACCAGGGTATGACAAGCGTGTTAGCCGACTACGTATAATCGTTGCACATCCTTCCTACCAGGAGAACCGTGGCTTTAGCAGTGGAGGCGTGTTTGCTGCCAGAGCAACGTGTCCCGAAATGTCAGATGTGGGCAATGCATGGGTGAATTCCTTGGTGTTGATGTCTATAGGCAGCTGTAACTACTTTGCATCAAAAGTGCTAAATAATAGTAAAGTAGTAAATTCGGCAAGTTTGGCGCTGTGGCAGCGATGAGTTCGTATTCTTTAAGATATTAATAATAATCATCTTGACGTCAATATCCCGGTTGTGCTCTCGCGCGAGAGGACCCGGGGTACAGGATTTGGCAGATGAGGCAAACACAGTGTCATCTGACCTGTTAGCAGGGAAACCTGACTAGATTGGATCATGTTATTAGATATTCACTTTGTGTTGTGCATTCTTGATGGAACTCCATTACTTATATTATAGATGAAAACTCTTTGCTCACTTTCACGTTTAACACAAATTTGATGAAATCCTTAGCATTGAGGATAAACGACGCAAGGAGGAACATGAAATTAAAAATTAATTATTATTAAAATTTAATCAGAGGCTCTAGTTTTGAACCGTTCGCCTCGATTGGTACGGTTTTGAATTACCATAAAAAAGTACCTAATCTCTCATAACTCCTGGGAATCTCAAGACCCTAGGAAGTCGGCAAGCCCTAGGAAGTATCGGTGACGTCAGAGTTGCGATTCGGGCGGGTTCCGCGTAAACATTGCATAATTGGCAGCCGGCGTCGGCGTATGCGCAGTGAAAGTGCAGCGCTCAACGCAAGTGCATCTAAGTTAATACTGTTACGCCTAGACATTGCTCTAGGACTTTGCACTGTGATTTTTTTAGTTAGTACTCAAGTACAGACACAAACTAAAGTAATACGGCAGCTAAATTGTGATTTGTGTGTGAAATCCTAGGTCTTGTTACTCGTACCTAGGTATACTATATCTGAGTGTGCGAGCTACGGTTTTAGTGAAACTGTTCCTGAATATTTTATTTTAGTTTTTGTTAATGAAGTTATGCAAGATTAGGTATCTTTCTTTATAATGTAGGTACTGTAAACGCATAGTTCTGAGTAGTTTTTTAATAAGTATATTAGAAACGCTGGTAGATACCTATAATAGGACCACGATAAGTCAGTATTGACTGACAATAGTAAAAATTATATAATGTGGATATGGCAATAATCTGGGGATAATCTGTCATTGCAAGTCCTTGTCAGACCTTGTAAACATTCAGTTATTTGGTTTGAACTTGTACTTTTAGTTTGACTAAATTATTAATCATGCTGAAAATTATTTATCTCACTACCTTTTTAATTGTTTTGCCCATTATTTAATAATAGTCAAAACAATTAATAGAAATCAAATTGATTGTTATGTCTTTTATTAATGACGTTCTATTACTTTTAAAAAAGTTGTCATTAATTGCCATACAGAGATTTTTTTTCTTTTTCAATAAGTGATTTGGACTTAGCGTGGTCTTATTATACCTATCTAGTAAGCACTGAGCACTATCAGGTTTTAGGAAAATGATTTGAGTGTGATAGATTTGTTAGGGGTTTTGGTTTAAATAGATATGAATGTATTAGATTATGAAAGTATTAGTAAAAAGATAATAACTTGTTTCTTAATGTTTTAAACTATCGCGGTTATTATTACTCCATCGTCCCGTGACCACGATGCATGCAATTGTGTCGAAATATCGGGCTACTCGTCAACAAAGGTACGCGGTAGGAAACCCGGAACATACCCTTAAAACTTGTTTCTTAATAGTTATTTATACCTACTTACGAGTGACTTTATGTAAGGATTTAAGATTGGTAATTGTCGATCGACCACACAATTGATACATCGCCCGCGGTGAGGTAGGCGGGAGGGGCGACGTCTCGGGGTTGTTAAGGGCTGAACGCGGGGGCGCGGAGCAGGGAGCTCATGTGTTGTTCTGAGAAACGTTACGTTTCGCGAAACATACCATATGCATAATGCCCCGCAACCCGCGCCCCTCGCTTATCGCCGAAACAGCACCCCCCACCTACCTCATGCCCCGCAGGCGATGTATCAGTCAGTTGCTAGGCGATGTATTAATCTATTGTCGATCTACTTATTTTGTTCTGAAATCAATGCTGCTGCAAGTTTCTTTCCAATGTGTTATTAGCGAATTATGGTTCGTTTTGCACGGTGGTGATATTTATTAAGAAATAGGTAGAAGCTAAAGTCTATAAAGCCACCTTCGTTGAAAATGAAGTCGATATTGGATTACAAAAGTAACAAATTACTGTTGCGGGTTTCTGTTAGTTCTTCTTGCAATTTAGGTGTATTTGTTGAGTATTCACCAGGATTTTACACATACTACACATTTAGGTTACACATAAACCTAACTATAGTTTATGTCTGTTGAGTAAACAAGAAACCATGAAGTGCTAGTGCGGTTTCCCTTCAAACGAACGTTATGGCGCGAGTGAAATATGTGGTATAACAGAAACTTCGTGGTAACACATCGCAGGAACTCTGACGTGTTGAGTTTCGAGTGAGTAGCTTGTCTATAATAATATTAATAAAGAGGAAAAATTGATTTTTTGTTCGTTTGTTTGTTTGTATTGAATAGGCTTCGAAACTACTGGACCGATTTCAAAAATTCATTCACCGTTGGGAAGCTACACTATCCCCGGGTGATATAGGCTATATACCCATGTACCCGTAGTGGTACCCGTGCGAAGCCGGGGCGGCTGCTAGTTAGTAATAAATTAGTAATATAATATCCACCATTGTAATGCAACAGTGTGAGGTTGGGGTCGTCGTTGGTGTGAGGGATTGTTATGTTACATTGTCACTAAGATAATAACCGGTACTTTATTTTAACGTGTGTTTGTATATTTGGATCGTCGGTGACCTAGAGGTGAAGGTATCCGACTCGCAAGCGAAGGGTACCGGGTTCGAATCCCTCTGCCGCCATGTATCAATGACTCTTTTCTGAGTTGTGTACGTTAGTTAAACACTAACCGATGCTCTTACGGTGTGGGAAAACATCGTGATGCAATCTGCACATTCAGGCGACTGAATGTGTAACCATTATTCAATATAGCCAGGTTCCCCTGGCACCAGTCTCACGGACGGCCATCTGATGATGGCAGTCGCTCTACTGATATAATTACCTGATCTGCCAAATCCTGGATCATGGTCGAGGCGGACCCCGGGCTCTCGTGCACGAGAGCACAACCGGGACATTAAATATTATTACTATAGTTTGTATATTTTTTGACGACCTGGGTGGTTCAGTGGTCAACTGTGATTTGCCAAGCGTTTGATGCGGGTTTGATTCCCGGCCGGGCAAATATTGAAATGATAAATTTTAATTTCTGTTAAGCTTCTGGGAGTTATATGTATTTAAAAGTATTTAAGTAGAATATCAGTTATTAAGCACTACAAGCTTTGCTTAGTTTGGGGCTAGATGCCTCTGTGTGAATTTGTCCATGTTTATGTCCACGATTATTGAATTTACTTATAACGAAAGTAAATACTATACACATTTGAAACTAAAATTAACATGTAAACGTGGTATGCTCCTGTGTTATCATAGACCAGAGTACAAGGACCGTGTGAAGTAGCCATGGCTTCTTTCGATCGATAGCAACTAACTATCAGGCTTATGACAGTACCTATTACCTTATCTAAGGTATACTAGCTTATATACATGCGTAAGGTAATTGTTCTATTCTTCAGAATGAGGATCAACCACGATTTTTGTTTAGTGACTTTTCTATTAGCTTATGATATTATACCACATGAATGCCTGTGAAGAATTTTTCACGATATCTCTTAAATCTGATAAGATATATGCTTTAGAACACTGTGATTTTGACACGCCTTAGCCATGATCTAGGATTTGGCAGATCAAGTAATTACAGTGGAGCGACTGCCATCTGGTCTCCGTGACCTTGCTATAATGGGAGCCTGATGGTAGGGGAGATGACGGTATTCAACATTCTATTAGGTAATAGTCCATAACTGGCCGCTGGTGGACTCGATACTTCTCCATTTTAGTTGGTTGTAGGTTACCTACTACCGAGAACGTCCTTGCTACGTCGGCAGAGTCACGATCCTCAGCATTGAGGGACCGATTAAGGCTGCGTCCCCAGTAGGCAAACTGTTTGCCGCCGACTGAGTTAGCGGCGTATCGGTTTAGTATGCCCTTCCATATACTTTAAATGGAGTGTTCACAGTTTGCTAGTTTTGCGCTCAATCTACGCAATTTGCAGCGTTACGCGCGCCGACTATCTCAGTGGGCGGCTGACTCAAAGAAAAACCGGTTCCAGTCGGCGGCGAATTCGCCGGTGTGGTCGTGTTTTTTTGTATCGCTTACAACGAACGTAACTTAACTACCCACACCACGGAAAATCCAAATATGTCCTTTGTCAAAACAACATAAAGTAACTGAAGATTCAGTCGTCAGCGGCAGCTCGGAACAGTTTGCTTGCGACGCCCGGCAAATCGATCTGAATAAGCCGCTAAGTCGAATTTTAGTTGGCTACAAAGTTGCGGCTCACTCAGTCGGCGGCGAACAGTTTGCCTACTGGCCGGCCTGACGCGGCCTAAGGAGGAGGAGGTTACCTAGACTATAAGGGCAGTAGCGTTCTGAGTAGGATTTGACCCTATGTTTGACTTGTACCAATAAAAATATTTAGGTACAAGGTCTCTTTTCTTTTTTATACCACTGAGGTGGCAAACAAGCTTGCGGCCTGCCTGATGGTAAGCAGTAAGCCTCTGCTCTTAGTATCCGGTCATCACAGCTACAAGACATGATGGAACACTTCAGTTGTACATCGATTAATTATAGCCCGCTAGGTACATTATGGGCTTCCTCACTGAGCAATAGCTTAGGCAATGCGCTTTACCCAACTATTTGTAACGTTTTTTATCGTTGTGGTTTCACTGTTTTTAATTACTACTCAAGGTAGTATATTAGATGGGCCGGGTCGTAGAGATAGGATTGAGGTTTGGTTAGGTTCTTGGGTATTTAAAATTGCAAGTTATAGTTTACAACTCATAGTTTTCTATCATTTTCAAATACTACCGCAAGTAAACGGCGGCGGTGAGGTGGCAATCAAATGCCTTGCTAGTCAAACTAAAAACAAGCAAACAATAGATACAGGAAATCCGAAAATATCCATGCAAATATTTCCGGATTTAATAGATACCTAGATAGGTAGATTGCACATAATATTACAAAAAAAAAGAAAATAGTTGCAGGAAATCCAGAAAATTCTGGAATTGACAAACAGTCCATTATATAGACATGACTGTGTTAATCACAAACCTTTTTATCATGCTTTCATTTTTATTCTTAGCCATTTTATCTTGCTTGCATTTCAATTTCTTATCATGTTTATAGCACAAGTGCAATATTTGTAATTATCTAAAAATAAAACAAGCTGCTCATCAGAGTACTAAGGAGCTATTGACAATTAAAATGAAATATTATCATCACTGACGTACGTAAAACTGGTTCTGAGGGCAGCTGTAATTTAATATGATGACTTTAAAGTCGCAAGGTCGGGCAAGTAAGTTATTGAAGTAATTGACTATGCAAATACATACTACTTCCGCTTCTGCTTTAAAGTTTTGGAATAATAAAAAAAGAAACTTAAATAATAAACAGTAATTACAGTAATTTAGGTAACTAAATAAAATTACTATAATTCCCAATTAGTTTTGGGGTACACCAGAGCTACGAGCTCAGCCAATTTCCGTTCAACTTGATAGCTCAATACGTCATGATAGTCTCGGATGGTGTCTGACAATTGAGACACCAGCCTCCCGGCCGGCCATGTATGCTAATGATATCGCGCTGACAGACTGACAAGGGGCGACTAGTACCACGTGGGAATAGTGGAAGGAGTCACTTCAGAACGACGGTCTTTGAAGCTAAATTTGGCAAAGATATAGTACATGTCCTGCAACAGTGCAGATAACCTACAGCAACCAAAAGTCTAAGCCTGGGTATCCACGGCTTGGTCTAAATGGCGGGAGGTGACAGGTGTCATTAGTAACGCCAAAATTCCGGAATAGCTGAAGAGACCGGTCTATAAGATATTCATTAGACCAGTAGGACTAGAACAAGTTGCTCTCGCGCGCGATAAGCGAGAAAAAGCGCGACATAGGACTATCTCTTTTGTCTTAGTTAAATACTAAGACGAAAGAGAGAGAGACAAACGCTCTCTTGCGGCGCGAGCTTTGTCGCGGACACAGTTGTGCTAGGGCCACAGCTCTTCTATACGGCAAAAGTGAAAAATCTTTATTGAGTAGAATTAAATATCTCTTTCAATCGGCAGCGAGACTTTTCTCTTACTAGAACGGCACAAGTCGAAGTTGTGCGTCACGAAAATGAAGATGCTGCCGTGGAGGTGTGGAGTTTGACGCAAAGACCGCGTCCGAAGTGCCCACATTCCAGGTATCCTTGGCGTCCGTGATATCGCAGATAAGCTGCAAGAATGCCGCCTTCGATGTTATAACCACGTCTCGCTCAGACCGACAATGCCACTACCACCTGCCCCGGGGAGAAGAGGCCGGCCCAAGAAGCGATGACAAGAAGTCGTTACGGATGACATGCGTACCAATAAACTCTTTACCAAGGATGCCGACAACCGAGCGAAGTAGGCAAGAAAAAGTAGGAAGGCTGACTCGCAGCGCCTTACGCGCAGCGCGAGATCACAACCGGAGTTGACGCCAGTGATGATGATGACTCCTCCACGCACTGAACTGATTGTAAAGTAATCTTTCAGTATTGTAATTTAAAGCCTAACAAGGCTAGAATGTGGTTCCCGGGGGAACGGGTCCGGAACGTAATAACAAGTTTTAAGCCGACGAAATCGCACACAGAGGCTGTCAAGCTAGTAACGCATACGTGTGGATATCCGATTCACTCTATTCATTATTCATACTCAGGTACCAGCATGCATAGTTACATAATATTAAATACTCTAATAAACTGTGCAAGTACGATTTCATAATATTTGACTTTATCGGTACACCGCATATCAAACCCCGACCAAACTATATTTTTTGGCCTTTGGGCACAAAATAAAGTGCGTTGGGGGTACTTTATCGGCACAAATCTCATTGCAAAGTTCAAATTTTGCTATTCTCATAATACAGTGCATATTTGCGTCAATTTGCTATCTTATCGAATAGATATTATGCCATAGTTATCAAGTCAACAGTGACATTAATTCTTTATCGAGCCGGTCACAGTACATCGACGATTTACAATGTAAGTGCACGTTCAATTACCTGTTTAATTTATTGTACTTAAATGCCTATTTTATTAGGATTTGTATTGTTATATTTCTATTCTAGAGATTAATTTGTGATTGTGTTAGATAGATTTCCTAATTGATCAGTTCCTAGGTATATAGAGGTGTGATTCAATAGAAATGTTGTTGTCGGTTGGTTTTTCTTCAGTATACTTTTTATACTGTCGGCATGTAACAGCATTTTTTAATTTAATATTCTGAAATGACATTAGCTCAAAGAGCTAATAATATTCATAATTTATTTTAGTTCACGTTCAATAAATAATAAAGCATTTAAACGTAGTTGCTAGGACCATTTATCTATACATGTATAATACAAAGACTATATATTTTATACGTATTTAACTGCTTTTAAACTGTAAATTAACTAAGAAATAAATAAATAAATAAAAGTCGTTTCCCGCCGTCTGTATCTATGTACGCTTCGATCTTTTAAAATACGCAACGGATTTTAATGCGGTTTTCAACAATAGATAGAGTGTTTCAAGAGGAAGCTTTATAAGCAAAAGAAAGGGTAGGTAGTTGTAAAGAAACTGTACATGAACAAAATCGCGCCGTAACTAGTAAGGATAATAATTCGCAGGCAAAACATTCCATTCCTAGACCATCCAGTGTTCGCTTAGCCAACAACCCGAAACCTATTATTGTAAGTCCACAACAATTGAGTGCTAAACCAATAGTATGCTCAATTAGTAACGTCTATGATAACATAATGACGACTGATGAGCCACTAAGTATACGAGAAAATTATAATTAGCTACACACTTGACACTAGCAAACAAGTACTAGCAATAATGAGCGGAACAAATCAAACACAGTATCTATTATAGGAATTCCGTGGATTTCCGTGTATAGTCCAAATACATCTTCGTGACATGGTTGAATCGGTGGCACGTGATAAGCTTCGCGCTGTTTCCTCGACCAATAATTGGGCACTCGTGCTCCTAGAAGGTTATGTATTTTTAGTAGCTTGTTGCATACCTACAATGCTTAACCTCCATTGGCCATACTACGATAGTATCTTCTGTAACATTCATGTATTCCGAATGGGACCGTTCTTATTTTGCGATTCTTGTCCCCGAAAAACGCCCGGGGACGCAAAATTGTCGCACAACGTCCAGATTCAGTGTGTTCCCTTAATCTGGACGCCTAAATGTTTAGAGTGAATAGGTTGTATCGCATCGTCACTTACCCGGGTGAGATGCCGGTAATGTGCCTGTCTTTTGTTTTTGTACCTGTCTACCTGATGAGAAGTGGTCACCGCCGCCTATGGACATCAGCAACACCAGGGGAGTTACCAATGCGTTGCCCGCCTCTGAAGAGACCTCTAATATACCTCTTGAAAGATCCCATAGTCCAAAGGAAACACTGTGGCTGGGAGCTCATTCAATATCCGTCGTAATATAAAAAAAACCCTCACTACAATATTTTATTACACAGATTAAAAAAAGGTACCTAAATGGAAAGATTTTACGTCTCAAAAGCATTGAATGTATCGATTGAAAAGGAGCGTATTGATTGTAATAAAGATAGAGAAGTGTGTACTGTAGCACTGAGTGATTTTAAAGTATAAATTCATATGCTTAATTGAAATTATATTCGTGAAAGTATCTAGAAGAATCCTACAAAATACATAGGATACCTTACATCTAATTCAAATGGAACGCATTTTAATTAATACCTAGCCAGTGCTATGTGTGCTCGTAGACGCAGGCTAACAGCTTGCGTCCTACTTGCTCCGACCTATCTAAGCCTACACGCCTACATCCTACTTGCTTTAACCTACTTAGGGCCGATTTTTCAATCCTCAGATAAAACATATCAGTATGATAAGTTATTAAGCGACTAAAATAAAATTGTATCTTTTCTTCATATATAAGTAAAGGATTACAGATTGTTTTGATTTGGCAGTATATTACTTTATCGGGCAGATAAATTTTAACTGAGGATTGAAAAATCGGCTCTTAACCGACTAAAGCCCCGGTTACCCTACAGGAGCACCAGGCCAACCCGAACGCCTACTTAATTTAGAGCCCGTCCAAACATACGGCCTCCGACACCTACCTGTCTTAGAACCCGTCCTTACCTAAGGCCCGGGCACACATGCTACATCTACCCCGATTACGAATTTGCATTAAAATTCTATGCAAAAATACACGTCATGTCACGGTTAGTTTTTTACATGTCGTAAAAAACTCACCGAATGGAATAACCCAACTAAACTAAGGCGACGGGTCGAAGTGTTATCTAATTATTAGAGACACGTGTAAGGCCAATACATGCAACTAAGTATTATTTAAACAGCTTGATCAATTATGAAAACTACTACGTAATAAGGGCCCGTTTATACGGCTTCGCTTGCAAACCGGACAGAAAATGCGCACGCGTCACGCCCGCACAGTCACCGCGTAGCAACCGGCTACAAAACGTGCAGTCTGACGCGGTGACTATACGGGCGTTGTGCGGGCGCGGCGCGTTTGTTTACCAAGTAAACGTCAGTAAGCAAATAACGACTTAAAATTATCTACAAAACGCCAATCATTATTATTTTATTTTTTCCATTTAATTTTGTTTGCATAGATAGCACTTTAGATAAGTTATAGTTATCTAAAGTAATAGTAGGTACTTAGCACACATAAGAAGTGTTCAGTAAAAACTGACAGCTATTTACACAGTCCTAACAAGACAAAATACATGACAGTGAGTTTGAGAATATTACTTAGCAACTAGAAATTAAATTAAATTACAGCATTGTCTTCCTGTAAACTAGTAATTGTGGCCTATTACGACCCTAATAGACTAGGAAATACGTTCATACAAAAGCGGTCAAGTGCGTGTTGGCTTTGATAGAAAAGAAAAATAGTTCTAATAATTATAATAGATGGCGTTAATTAGACACAATACTGAAAAATAAACCAAAATGAGACCGATAGATGTATAAAATTGTACACATTTTGCGCTTTCTTGTCAGAAAAGGTACTAAAACTAAGTATATTATCACAAAACACCTTTCCAAGTAACTTCGGTTACCAGATTAAATAATTGAGAATGCTGTCTAAACAGCGCCATCTAGTGAGGCACAGTCGAATTATACTTTTTACTTTGTGTAGTAGGTGTCTGAAAGTTCTCCATTTCAATTAGCGACTTTTTTTCACCTGAAATATCTCTGAAACTTACTTTGGAATCTCATTTTTTGAACTACAGGCGGTAAACAAGCTTAAGGCCTGCCGGCCTGCGGTGGATGTGCGGAGTTACGCGACTCGATCGAATACATAACGAGTACATCCGTGGCAGCCTTGGCCTAAGGGATATCGCAGACAATATCGAAGAGGCTCGCCTGCGCTGGTTTGGTCACGTGTAGCGTAAGCCTCAGGGATACGTGGGAAATAGGTGCCTGGACCTGCCGGTATCAGGAAAGAGGCCCCGTGGGCGACTCAAGAAGCGATGGATTAACATCGCTGAGTCGAATGCGGGAGCCAACGGTTTACGACGAGAGCATGCCGATGACCGGGCGAAGTGGAGAAGAATGAGAATAAAAGCGGACCCTGGCTGAGGCCGGGATAAGCGCTAAGACGATGATGATGATGACATTTAAAAGCCAAAATGTGAAAATAAAAAAATCTAGCCTAACGCCCATCTATTCCGCATCAAGAAAAATAACAAAGAAAATAATAATTGAAACTAGCTTTGTTGGAATTAAATATATATAATAATTAAATGCAATTTATGTTTCAATATGATTTCGGCCATGTGGCCGCCTCGACTGGCGTGTATATGGCCCAATCTGGATGGCCAATTTTCACACGTTTTTAGCAACAAACGGCCGTATTTAGCTTTAGCCGTATGTTGTGTTCCATAATCTCTGGAATCGGCGTAGACGGTTCCCCAAAGAAAATATCCTAAACGAGTTAGGTCCGTGTGATCTAACTCGTTTCACGAATTATTCTTTGATATTCATTTGTTCCTCCATTGCTTCAAATTCTTGTTTAGCTTTGAAGACCACTTTTGGTTGGACGATTTTGATCTTTCCGTAGAATAAACATGCGGCGGCCACATGGCCGAAATCATGTTCAAACATAAATGGCGTTTCATTGAATTTGCATACATAGATTTAAAAAACTCACTACTCAGTTCAGGAGTTGAACCGACGAAAAACTTACGTTTCGATTTTGATTATGTAGCTTATAAGCAGTAAATGTTACTATGAAACATGTTATCTAAAATGTATGAAATGCATTGTATTTTATATCGTACAATTTAATAAAAATGAACATTATTTATTAATTATAATATGCTTAGTACAGCATAATTTAGAACGGGCTAACATTTGAAACTAGGCGCTGTAGTAACTTTTGTTTAACTCAAAACTAGCTACCCAACGATGTATTATACACAGGCGGGTAAACACAGAAAACAATGTGTATATAAAACATTATTTTGTACAGAATAACTCAAAACGGACTAACATTTGGAACTAGCGTCATACTACCTTTTGTTCAGCTGGAAAATAGCTCTCCAGCGACGGATTACACAAAGCTTTTACAATGGGTACCACAGTCCATACAAATCCTGGCATCGTCTAATTTAAAACCCTTGTTAAAATGTTCTACTTTTAAACGATATATTTAAACAAAAATCTGACTAACCACAAGCATAGATATTGGTTTCTGAGTCACGACTACCAAATTTCATTGGCATTGGCATTGATAGCGTAATATTGAACATATGATCAAACTACAGGCCGTGTGGGGCCCGGCAGAGTAGAATAGCACCAACCCATTACACTCGTGGGTGTCGTACAAGGCGACTAATATTTTCGAGACAAAAGATCTAAGCGCCTCCGTAGACTGGAAAATAGGCAGCAGCGTTTTCCATTGTTATATTATAAAACTGCGATCTCCAACCCGCCTGCCAAGCGTGGAGATTATGGCAATAACCCCCATTTTCGTGGGAGAGGCCCTAAGTGGACTGTTATGGGCTGTGATGTGTGTGATGTGTGATCAAACTACGTTTGTATGGAGCCGCTCGGGAAACACTCCTCTTATGGTATTAAAATAATATCAAGAAATTATACCTGCTATAAAGCTGGGGAAAAAATTTAAAGACAACAAGCAAATTAGAACCACTGGCTAACCGAAGGGACTTTGGCTCCCTGTGTGTGTTCTACCGGCTGTACAATGGGAAGTGTTCCGAGGAACTTTTCGATCTGGTGCCAACAGCACAATTCCGCCATCGCACCACCCGCCGTGGGCTGGGTACTCATCCCCACTACGTAGACCCTTTGTTGGTCTCCACGCGAAGGTTTGAAAGAACGTTTCTCGCTCGTACGATTCGGATGTGGAATGAGCTCCCAGCCACAGTGTTTCCTTTGGACTATGACATGGGATCGTTCAAGAGGTATATTTGAGATCTCTTCAGAGGCGGGCAACGCATTGGTAACTCCCCTGGTGTTGCTGATGTCCATAGGCGGCGGTGACCACTTTCCATCAGGTGGCCCGCATGCCTGTTTGTCTGCCGGATAACATAAAAAAAAAAAAAAAAAAAACAGTCTTTTTTTTAAAGTCGAGCCGCCTTACATTTCCATAAATAAATAATGGTCTATTTCCGTTTCCTAATCTAGGTCAATTTCAGTCGCCCATTTAACTTGATAAAATCAATAAAAATAATCGAAAAATCGTTGAACAATCACAATTGCTGCTATTAAAGTATAATAATGGAATGCATTAGTGTTCACAAACGCATGACATCATTGATTCCGCGATTATTCATTTACGTAAGGGCCGAGGCACACAGAGGCGGGAATATGGGAAATCGGTTGCGACGCGATACACTGGAATCGAATTGTTGCAAGCTGTATCGGAAATCGTCGCTTTTGAGTCATACCAACGCCTTCTATAATCAATTAGGAAATGGGGTCCATGGTATGATCGGGTCATATACTCTGGATTGTAAAAAGTGTGAATGACAACAACAAGGTCTAAGTTATAACGACTTAAAAAGCTGAATTACAACTTTTTCTTTCTTCGCAAACCTTTTTCACAGCTGTATTTATTTATTTATTCAAACTTCATGCACTGTTATGTACAATCCGGCCATCAGGATATGCCCATTTCACTTATGGACATGGAGGGATTAAAAAGCTCTACGCACAGATTTATGTGTAAATTGTACAATTATTAAGCTTATAAGTATCGCACCGCGGGATAGTCAGTCCACGGTAGTTTTACCACGTCACTCAGAGTCAATTGCAAAAAGGTAACCCAGAAGGTCGGGCTCGGCTTTTTCAGTCGACGGCTATGTAACCCATCATCCTCCCTGCGCAGTGGTGGAAAAGATGGCCGACAAAAGTTATCTTCGACAGCTTCAGCAATACAGCAAAATGCACATGTTCCTTATGGGAGACGCCAATTCTGTTGAAAGCTCCAGATGTCTTCAATCTCGTGCAATAGTTTCTCAGTGCCGCAATGACTTTTTCTAAGTGTACATAAGTATAACGCTAACCGATGCACCTACGTTAACGTTGAGGGAAAACATAAATAAATTAATCATTTATTATCAACTGGACGCCACAACACAACATTTATACAAAGAATTACATACATTTTTTGACACACACAATAATAAAAAAAAAAAAAAAACATTATTCTTACAATAAACAACTTGGCATTGCCGTGCTGTGGCCCTCCCGGTCGATAAAAGAAGTAACATCGTGAGGAAATCTGCATATACAAGCGACTGAATGTGTAAGCGTGATCCAATCTAGTCAGGTTCCCCTGTTGACAGGGTCACGGAAGTCAGATGGCTGATGCTTTACTGTAAATACCTGATCTACCAATCAGGAAACACCAAGGTAGTCGCAAATGCATTGCCGGCCTTGTATATAAGCTCGTTTTGACGATAGGGTTCTTTATTTAAATAGAGTATATTTTTAAACTGCAACCTATCTTGTTCCAGGACGGACGAGCAAGGCATAGCGATGAAGGTCTACGAGGGTCTACTCGTCTTCTTCGACGTGATGTTGCTCATCATCAAGATGAGCGTGACGTGGGCGCACGCTGTCTACCTATTCTTCATTCCGCCGGAGCCCAAGAGTGTGGAGGGGGAGATCGTTCTTGTAAGTCATAAATAAAAAGCTGGGGTTCGAAGTGGCAAGAATAAGGAGATATGAAAACGAATTGTGGATCTATGTGAGGCTAGGCAGTTGTCAGGGCACAGCAAAGTGGCGGTCCATAGTCTCTGCCTACGGATCTGTAGGACAAAGGCGTGAGCTTTACATATGGTTACTGAAAATAGTTTCTGATAGAGTAAAACGACTGTGTTATGTCCGGCAGAGTAGAATGCGCGCAATATAGTGACAAAGGAGAACCCAACTGATGGTTAGCGCTAACTGTCACTCATTAACGACTACAAATGTCTCTAGCTAGGCTGTAATTCAGCTGGCTACCTTATCATTAAAACTGAAACACAACCATACAAACAATGCTGCTTGGCGACGGAAATACAAAAGCTGTGGTACTCTTCCAGGCGGACTTCTCAGGCTTGCCAGAATCCTATCACCTCATTTACCTGATAGTGATACTGAGTTTATCTATGGAAGCGGTATATTGGGAGCAAGCTTGCGAGACTGATAACAAAGGTTTTAAGCAACTTCTGCCAAATCCAGGAACTGGATATGTGACCGTTTCGCACACGCTCGTCAAATTTCAGCATTGCAACAAGCCACTAGTTAGGTATACCTCGGCGATGTTGGCTAAGGTCAACCACAGGGGACCCTGAAACTCCCCTGACTATATATTTATATTATTATGTTTAGCATGGGTAGACCGACAACCTGGTAAAAATCGCATATACCAGCTGGATGCGGACGGCACAGGATCGGTCTTTGCGAAAATCTCAGGAGGAGTCCTATGCCCAGTAGTGGGCGTCTTTTGGCTAATGTGATGATGATGATGATTACCATAATTATTATTGTTTGTCCACTGTGGCCATGTACCTTAGACTCTTTTCTGAGTTATGTACATTAGTTGAATTCTAACCGATGCTCTTACGGTGAGGGAAATCACCGTGATGAAAGCTGCAAATTCAGGCAACTGAATTTTTAACCATGATCCAATCTGGTCAGGTTCTCCTGGTAGCAGGGTCACGGAGGTCAGATGGTAGTCGCTCCACTGTAATTACCTGATCGCCGTATCCTGGATCAAGGTCAAGGCGGACCCTGGGCCCTCGTTCTCGAGAGCACGAACAGGATTATTACCGTGACCGGGGATTATTATTTATTGTTATGTTTGCCCACCAGATCACAGGCACCGGCCACGGTATGGGTCGGGAAGTGGCGCTAAGGCTCGGCCGCCGCGGCGCGCGGATCGTCTGCGTGGACATCAACCCCACCGGGAACCAGGAGACGGTGGACCTGATTAACGGGGAGAAGGGGAAGGCGTTCCGATATGAGTGAGTTTGTTTACACTGTAAGTGATTTGGAGAGGAAAAGTTGTATGGAAGTTTGTGTGTTTGTATGTTGGGTGGGTCTGAACTCCGAAACCGCTGGACCGAGTTTGCAAAATTCTTTCACTGTTAGGAAACTACATTATTGCCGAGTGACATAGACTACTATTCATCCCAGAAAAATAATTGGGTACCGGGAGAGAGTTATGTTTAAAGAGGGTAAATATCGGAGGAACTGCTAGTTTTTTACGAATTGAGTGGCGACCACGAAATTGACAAATGAAAGAGCCGTTGCATTCAGTTTGACAGACGCATAGTGCCGATCGCTCTTAATAGCTATCACCACTCAAAAAGTTCCTTAATAGTTGGCAAGGTTAGAACGCTATGCGTTTGCACCCACTGTGAGACCCCATAGTAACGTTACAGACGTTACAGGTATAACACTAGCCCCTAAATCCGCAGATGTGACGTCACAGACCGCACAGCAGTGATAGCGATGGCCGACAAGGTCCGCCGCGAAGTCGGTGAGGTGACCATGCTGGTGAACAACGCCGGGATAATGCCGTGCAAGCCGATCGCCCACCACACCGAGAAGGAGATCCGAGCTGTGTTCGACGTCAATATTGTGTCGCATATGTGGGTAAGTAGAGGAATTATTTTTATGCTGATCTATATAATCTTGGCCGTGTGGTGTCCGGCAGAGTAGAATAGCACCAACCCCTTACACTCATGGGTCTCGTACAAGGCGACTAACTTTTTCGAGGCAAAAGATCAAGAGTCTCCGTAGTCTGGAAAATGGGCAGCAGCATTTTCCATTGTTATGTTTAAACACTGCGATCTCCAACCCGCCTGCCAAAAATGTTTGGGGGATTGTGGGGACCCATACTGCCATCCTCTGGGTCCAAGCTAAATCACCTCACTCAGCCCCCCTCGCCTCTGTCTGGAGGATAGACGATCGATGCTCTGGCGCACCGGCTTTTCCCGGGTTGTGGGGATCAGATGACACTGGCACTCACCGCCACGCAACATTGGCATACTAAAGGATTTTGTTCTTTAATAGTTACTGTAATAGCACAAAAACTAGTAGTAGTAGTACACTAAAATGTTGGGTAGGTTGGTTTAGTTAAGAACTGTTAAATATATTATCAAAATACGGACGTCATTGGGTCATTGGGTTCGGACAACTATGAGTAGCTGAGACCGTTCAATAGCATGGAAATATTTTGAAAACAAACCTCTATCAAGTGTGGAGATTTTTCCCACGTTGGAACCGTTGGGGTAGCCATGCCAGTGAATAAAACCAGGATGATGTCCAACATTCCGAGGACCTATTTTAAAAAATTTTTCACTTATAGGAAGCTACGGTAATATACTAGGTACCCCGGGGAAATAATAAGCCCCGCGGGAAAGTTGAATGTTGAAAGTTGAACAGAGATACGAAATGCAAGGGGGTAAAAGACGCTGAGAACGGCTATAAATAAATTAAGTACCCAGGAATTTCACTACCATCTTGACCGGAGAAGTCAATGGTAACGATTCTGAGGATGATGAACTTCACGATCATAGTTGTCCTACAGATAATAATAAATATGCTTAGACAATTCACACAGCGCCATCTAGCCCCAAAGTAAGCAAAATTTGTACTGTGGGTGCCAAAATACTGACAAATTACTTATATAGTTTTTAAACACATAAGTATGTATTTAAAAAAGTATGTATAATAAGTATTATACAACACCCGGACCCGTAACAGAAATTAAAATTCATCATTACAATTTCTAGGAATCGAACCTGGAACCTCTGCGTGGCATGTCAACCAACTGAATCACTCAGCGGGGCTATTGGCTAACTCAGTTGACAACTGTATTTGACACTAGATAATTCTACACCATGCAATAGCGTCTACCAAATTAGAGTAGTGTCAGATTTTTTTATGTCAAATTCAGTTGTTCACTGAGATAGCCGATAGGCCCTCGGGTCGCCGATAGATATCAGATAACTGAATCTTCACTTCTCCTCCTATAGATATCTAAATCTCTACTTACGTAAGTGATTTTATGAGATTTTTGACGATCAAACAAGATTGTGCGAAGTCACTGTCAATATGTACAGTTGTCGAGTATAATATCTACACATTATGTATATTTAACTTACAGCCGAACATAAACAATGAGTAACACTCACGGAGTACGTAGGTACCAACTACGGGTACTATAGGTACTCCATTGTTTGAAAGAGTCAAAGATCCATGATTTACATATCTGTAAGGTGTTTGATCAACCATAATTCTATTGTGTGCCGTGTGCCAACACGTTTCCTATATTTGGATCGCAAACAAACGAATACGGAAATCTTACTTGAAAATATTTGGTGTCGTGGTGGCTTGATATTATATAATTAAACAGTATAGGTAAAGGTACTAACTAGTACCTAACACCATAATATTATATAGTTCACCATACTAAACCGATTTAATGAAAGAGTTAAGACCATGTCGATTAAACAGGCTTTCAAATAAAGAAAACCGGAACGAAATTGATCCATCCGTTCGTCAGCTATGATGTCCCAGGAGACACAAGTCCACAGATACATACTAATACAACCCCTCTTTTTTCGTAGGTGGCTAAAATAATTCTGACGAGGATGACGATGGAGTTGCATATAATTTCTTTGTAGTTATTACTGCGCCCACTAAAATCATGCAAGTTAAATCAATAGAAGAAGGCGCGCGCGACTTTGTCCCCATGCAGCTCTACCGATAGACATATTTTATCCAAAGTATCTGACGCCTGGCAGTTAGTGCGCAGTACCTAGTGGCCGAGGAGGCGACGCTTTCTCGATAGTTTCACGCTCCACATGACATTTAGACATAGATATTGACATTTTGACATCACAAAAATCCATTAGAATTTTTTTATTATCTTGTTTTGATTTCTGTGCCAATACCAATGCAACCCAACTTTCCACTTTTAGATGATCCAGGCGTTCCTGCCCAACATGATGGAGCGCAACCACGGCCACGTGGTGGCGATGGCGTCCATGGCGGGCATGCTGGGGCTGCGCAACCTGGTGCCGTACTGCGCGACCAAGTTCGCGGTGCGTGGCATGATGGAGGCGCTGCACGAGGAGTTGCGGGAGGATCCTAGGGATTTCAGCGGGGTAAGGGATCGCGCGAATCTAATAACATCAATAACATATTTGTATTTCATTCTGTTCCGTTCCAGTCCGTTCCATTTCGTTCCACTTTATTTCGTTCTACTCTATTCTATAATTCTTTCAAGGCTACAGTAAATAAGCTATTTCTAGACTGGCATCCACCTTCGGCCACACCGTCGCTTCATCATCATCATCATCATCACAGCCTACAACAATCCACTGCAGGACTCCGGGCCTCTCCCCCAAAAGGGGAGGTCATTGCCATAATCTCCACGCTTGGCAGGCGGGTTGGAGATCGCAGTGCAGTTGATGTAAATCTACCCAGAAAGATGATGCTGCCCATCTTTCGGATTTGTCCCTTAGTCGCCTCTTACGACACCCACGGGAAGAGATGGGGTGGTGCTATTCTTTGAGGTGGCGGCACCACACACCACCGTCGCTTCCCAACGATAAAATGGTTGTCGAATACCTGACAAGTTAACTAATAAAGACGCAAGTCCGACTCGTAACGGTATGGTACGGTACCGAATGTGAGCCCCAGTGCCGCTATGTACCGAAGACCTTTTTCTGAGTTATGTATGTTCATTAGTTGAACACTTACCGATGCTAGTGGAACGAGTTCGTGGAACTCCTGAGAGCACTCACCGAAGTAAATTCGATACAAGACCGACAGACCACCGGGCTACCTTAGTTATTGGATTGCCTGAGTATTAAAACTGAGTGCCTTGCTGAATATTTTAACTGAACAACAGTAGCTGCAGATTTAGTTGTTCCTTCCTTTCCCTTTTGAAGCTTTGCACTTAAAATAACCTTTCTATAATTCCAGATCAAATTCACAATCATCTGCCCATACATAGTGGACACAGGCATGTGCAAGAACCCAAAGATCAAGTTCCCATCTCTGATGAAGATCGTGTCGGCGCAAGAGGCCGCAGACAACATTGTGGACGCGATCCTGAGGAACTACCTCGAGATCACTATACCCAGCTCGCTCTTCTACGTCAACAATGTATGTGTCTATCTCGTTCTTTGTACCACTAAGGTGGCAAAGCTTACGGCCTGATTGATGGTAAGCAGTCACCGCAGGTTTGCAATACCGGAGCTTCACCCACGCGTTGCCAACGTCTGACAAGGCCTTCGAGTGGATGAGTGGAGACAGCACCTCATGCTTGCGTTGTTGTGGTCCGGTTGGAAAGATAAGGTAGCTAGCGTTAGCGTTAGGTTATAAAATCCTACATGCGCACTACGATGTACAAGGGCTAGAGCATATGTTCAAAAGGAATCAGAACCACCATCTGAGAGGCCACTCACTGAAACTCGATAGCTCCGTGTGTGCAAGTAATCCCAGAAAACACTTCATGTCCAATCGCATATGTTTGGAGTGGAATAAATTACCCGAACACGTTATAAGCGCTCCATCAGTGAACTCTTTTAAAAATAGACTGGAGAAGTTTTATCAGTAACAATTTAAAGTGCAGTGATATACACGTATCAGCATTAGCTGCTAGTGTATCCATCAATAATAATAATAATAGCGTAATAACAGGCATGCACCATCTAATCTTAGTCTTCACCTTAGTCCACTAAGTTCGCAAACAAGCTTACGGCCTGCCTGATGGTAAGCAGTCACCGCAGCCTATGGACGTTTGCAATACCAGGGGTGAAACCCACGCGTTGTCGACCCCGTAAAAAACTGTACACCCCTTTCTTGAAGAATTCTCATCAACATCCTATATGAAGACTGTTCTGACATAACTGTAGTGCAGCTTGAAGTCGGGCTCGCAATGTGAACCACGACACGAGTGATTCGGAATTCTCATTGTATAGGTACCCTATAAGTATATATTCTACAGTTTTGCAAGCAAACTGTTCTGCGGTCTCCCAAACATAGACGTACTCTGTTATGTCTCGGTTGCGTGTTTGTATTCACATGTCACCGTCGTATAAAAATACAGAACGCTGTAAGAATCTGTTACCTACTTAGGTACAGTCAGCTGCGGAGTGAATGGACCCCTCTAATTATACATTTAATGTATACTTTGTTTTGTCCGCGACTTCGTTCGCGAAAAACTATAAACTTCCAGACCCATTCCCGCAGGAACCACATTAAATTTCGGGGTAAATTATAGCCTATGTGCTATTCTGGGATATAAGTTAAGTCACTGCCAAATTTCATCAAAATCCGTTTAGTAGTTTTGAGTGAGAGTGACTGGACCCCCTAGCATATATTAAATGTATCTCAGAGCTCTCTGCAGCCGACTGTACATCCATTCTGCAAACTTTCGCATTTATAATATTAGTAGGAATTAGGATAGGTAGGTACTCAAACTACGATATCCTCTAAAGCTAGATCAGTCGATTCAGATCTTAACCACCTAAGTACCAATCCACTAATTAGCCAAAATTCATGGCACCTACTTACTAATTTTTTTTCCTTTCAGTTCTGCCGCACCTTGCCCCAAAGAGTCTCGCTGCACCTAAAGGATTTCCTAGACTCGGGCGTAGAACCTCACAGCGACTGAAATATTGTTAAACTAAAAATATAATTTTAAATTACCATAATCAAGCAGTGTTAAGTACAATAAATTTCTAACAATCCTAGTGTATCGAATAAACAACATATGTACTGTAGGCAGCACATCAAGTTACACAATCCAGTATAAGATGATCTAGCATCTGTATGACGCGCATAGCAATATTAGCTCCATTATACCTTCATACATATCAGCTGAAAGACGCCCACTGCTGGGCATAGGCCTTCCCCACAGATCTCCATAAAGGCCAGTCCTGTGCCTTCCGCATCCAGCTTGTATCTGCGATATTTACCAGGACGGCGGTCCACTTTGCGGGAGGCCTACCCACGCTACGTCTTCCGGTACGTGGGTATTTATACCTTATACTGGGTTATATGTTATGTAGGTTGTGCTGCCTTCTGGACATAATAATGCGCAAGGCAACACGTCAGGTTACCCTGTTACATACCATAATTTCACATCTTTAAACCGATCCAATGTCAACCACGGCAAGAATGAAAACATAACGGCATATTATGAGTAACTTCACGTGTTGCCATGAAATGCCAATGGAACTCAGTATATAATAAAATAAATTCAACGACAAACATTTCAACAAGAGATCAAGAGACGGTCCGATCAATGCGTCTTTCTTGGATTTGGCCAAAGCTATCCACTTACTTTTACGGTATATGTCTACTATTACACACCGCGTACGAAACGCCTTGAAAAACTTGGAGCAGCATGTTGTCAAACAAAATGGGAAGACACATTTTTAGCTCGGACGCTACGCGCTCTCTACGCGGTGACTACGCGGTGACTACGCTGTGAGAATGCGGACGCCACGCTTTGACTACGCGATGACTAGGCTGACGAAGCGCGTTCGACACCTACGCGGTTTGGAGGAAAATTATAAAATAAACTTTCAGTTATTTAGTACTGTACTTACATTACAATATTGCAGCAAACTTAGTCAATGCAGTTACTCGGAACTTTGGTAGGTACCTGTTGCTAAATATCTGGTCTTTTGATGTATTTTGTCGTCATTATAACTGAAAATATTTTGTTCGATCTGACATTGTAACACTCTAAGCAAAGCCTGCTAGGCTTACACTAACAATATAGAGGACCAATTAAAAATAATACAGGGAAGAGGGCTTATTGTACAAAAAAATCTAAACCTAGAACAAAAAATTAAGCAAAAATAAACAAAAAGGAATTCAAAGCATAACTTTCTAGTTGTACTTACGTGTACAATGTAGTTGTTCTTGACATTCTTAAATAAAATATTTTCTATACCTATAAGGAACTATACCTACCACAATAATAAAGACATAGTACTACCACGTATACTATAATTAATCACTTAGGTATTTTTTCTACTGTAAAGTAATTTTAAGGTGAAAAGGAACACAAGTAAAATAAGGTATGAATGTGTTTGAAATATATGTGAAATTATGAAATTGAATGTATATAATTAAGATTTTAGTCATCATTTTAAGTTCTTTCAATGTAGTTAATTGGGTGCCTTGAATAAATATTATCAGACGTACTTATTGCACAATTAAATGATTTCATAAGAAATATAATACTGGATTACCAATTTCGACCACAGAACTGATATATCGCTCACGGGGAGGTAGGTGGGAGGGGGGCGATTTGAGACTGAACGCGGAGGTGCGGGGCGGGGAGAAGTGTTTCCCTGCCCCGCGCTGCGCGTTCGTCCCCGAACTACCCTCTCATGCCCCGCGGGCGATGAACTGTTTTCTGGTAGATCGACTAGTTAAGAAAAACGTGTCCAAAACCAATATAATACACATATACACACATATAGGTACACATTTTGTTACATTTATACTATGTACGGATATTATAGGAGTAAATGTCAAAATGTTGATTTTTTATCATTGAACATAGGTAGGTATTTAATTATAGTGCCATTACAATAATTTTCTTCTTAATTTCTCTATGGATGTTATATTGTACCATTTTAAAGTTTATGCAATAATGTATTGTGATGTTATTTTTTATATATTAATATTACTCCGTATATTTTTATTTAATGGAAACGTGTGCATTTGGGATGAATAAAATGTTTTGATAAAATGATTGCTAATAAAAAATAAAAAAATATTGTGTGTTATTGCTTCCTGTTTACGGTTGTGTGTAATGATATCCGTCAAAGTAAAATCTTCAATCCTTGTATCCACTTGCTGGTGTGGTCCAAGTCAACCAATATCTTAGAGGCAGATCAGCGACATGCCCGTCGCCACGCAGAGGTACCGGGTGTAGGATCTTACTTTGCCTTATGTAATACTTACGGTTATGAGGACTCCTGTTTAGACGTTGTTTTCAACACGTTGACAGTTTTATTCTTAATTTTTCCACCTTTATTAGTTTATTATGGGCATCTTTGGATCTGGCCCTTCAGGCTCTGATTGTCAATCATTATTTCCTGGAAAATATGTTAATTCTGTATTTGATGTAACTACGTTTTTACTAATGTGTTTAATTTAAATTGAATATAATAGAATATAGGGTTTTGCTTTGACTTGTGTTAGTACTTACGGTTATTAGGACTTTTAGACACATTTTTGTGTAGCATGTTGATGCTTTTTATTTATTAGTTTTTATGGGTATCTTTGGATTTGGCCCTTCAGGCTCTGATTGTCCATCATTCCTCCCTGGAAAATTAAGTTTATTCTGTATATCAGACTATGTTGATTACTACGTTCTATTAATGTTTTGATTCTAATAGATATTGGGGAATGTCCTTTTGATATATAGACACCCAGATGATAAAAGTAATGATGGTTTCCGAATGAAAAGCAGGGGGTAATGGCGTGTGTCTGGATTCTTACCTTCGTAACTTCTTGTTTTTTAAATATTATGGATCCGGACGGGCCCCAATGCTTCGGAAGGTTTTTTTCCTTCGATAGGGTTTGATTTATATATAGTTTCCAATACGAATTATACACATAAACCCGCATTTTTATTGGGAGCGGGTCCTTTCTGTTATTTTACTCTTGTCATGTCATTTGATGTCAAGTGGGAAATTTTTAATAGTCAAAGGAGATTTTAATCTTTTTTGTGCCTCTCTTATTTTGGATAACTGCTGGATCCAATTCCTCATCAGGTCGGCATGAATTATATTCTTGGCTGTCGAACACCAGACCGTCCGAAAATTAATATGGACCATTTCGGGAACTGGCTGGTTGACTATGACTACTGGCTAACAAGACATTATCTTCTTTTGTGCCAAATGGTTCTAGAAGGTGTTTAAACGAGGACCCGAGCCTTCAATAGAGAATGCAGAGAGGGATTTGAGCAGAGTTTTCCCGGCCTTCGGCCATGGAGGTGAATAGATTATAACGTGATGTTACTATGAGATATTAAATCGCCAAAATTATTATGTGTGCAGTATAAATCTAAAGTATATGCTACGATGCATCAAATTCTATCTCCGAAGACCCAGTTCTAAGAATATGCACCTAGTCGCATGAACAAACTCCTATCAAAATCCCAAGCTGACGTAGTCGCTTAACCAGTTCGCAAACCGGTACTTTCGGTCTGCGTTGAAAAGTGAAATAAGTGTTCCCGCCCGGACAGAAGGTTATGTGGACAAACTCTTTTTTATAACAGTTGTGCTTTTGTAGATTATTTTGATAAATTCCTTGTTTTAGATAGATTACAGATTATACAGATGGACTGAATACAATACCCACTACCCTGATTCTTTTGTTTTCTTTGCTCAAGGGGTCGGCTACCGACCTCCAATTAATCTCTCATAAAAATAGCTTGCTACTGACCTCTAACAGAGCATTCCTTATTTTACAACTGAACCTGACCCACTGCTAGGCAGTTTGTTACGTTACACGGGTTCGATTTCCGGCCGGGCAGAAATTTTAATGATGCATTTTAACTTCTGTAACGGGTCTGGGTGTAATATGTTTAACAAGTATATTTTTAAAACATATATAAGTAGTTTATCAGTTTTCTAGCACCCTTTGATTACTTTGGGGCTAGATGGCGCTGTGTTTTCCATGAGTATTTATTATTTATTAGTCGTATTCTTAATAATACGTACTCGAATTCATATTCTATTTCATATTTAATGAAATCGACCGGTTTATAAGAGTTTTCATATTTTTTCATGAGATAATGCCGGCTCTTGACCATGAGGTCAAGGCACGCTATTTCCATGCCAATACATTTGGCACGAACTATAGTAGGTAAGAATAATACAAGATGAGATTTCAAATCTATTTATTTCAAGGTATACATGTAACGGTTGGTAACCGTCAGTTTGTCTATACAAACTAACATTATATAGATAGACGACAGACTCCTACTTATACATCAAGAATATTATACTTATTCGTTATATACTTTAACATTACATTTCACTACTAGTACATTGACTCCTGTTTTGCGGCGTCGCCTGGCCTAATATAAATTATGTTTAATACTGTCGAAATTAACTTATTATATATACCTAAAGACTTATTCTAGTTTGCCCGAGCGTTCATTGGGAGCGAATAGAATAGAGATAACTGTTGAAGCAAGTCCCTGGGACCTGTACTAAGTAGTAAGTATAGTCGGTATGCTAGACAACATTTTTGCTATAATGCTTAGTGTTGTCTCTACATATATATTAAGGAAATATGTCATCATATATAGGGTCAGATATAATATAATCACAAGGTTCGGGTAATACAATTCTAATTACAATAAATGCTATAATATGAGTTCTGTCAAGCGCCGCCTTGCCATATAGGTATATTTGTCGCAGCCGGTTGGTTAAATTAGCCGGTTAATTAAATGGCTAACTCTATAAGCAATTAACAATTGAAAATTTTTCAAATACATTAACTTTTAAAGTAACGTCTACCGAACGATATTGCCCCGAGTTTATGAGCTTGTCCATGCATTATCACAATACTAACCTAACCGAATTAAAAGCTTATACAAATTATTATTATTGTTTGAGGTTATTGTGGTTAGATTGGCGTTGTGACCATGTATGAAGGGGCTCCGTAAACTCGGGGCAATATCGTTCTTTAAACATTACTTTCACATTAATTTAAAAAATTATATGGCCAGCCGTTTAATGAACCAGCTAATTTAACCATCCGGCTGCGACGTATACTTTTGTATATGTCGCAGCCGGATGGTTAAATTAGCCGGTTAACTAAACAGCTAGCTTTTTGAGCAGTTATTTAGTTGAAAATTTGCAAGTTTCATAAGATTTTAAAGTGATGTTAAAAAAACGATATTGCCTCGAGTTTACGCAGCTCTTCCACACATTGTTCCAATGCTAACCTACCCACAATAACTTCAAAGTATAATAATAGTTTGCATTAGGTTTCTATTCGGTTAGTTTAGGTAAGCATTATGACAATGAATGGAAGAGCTCCGTAAACTCGAGACAATATCGTTCATCTGACTTTACTTTCAAAGTTCATGAATTTGGCCAATTTTCAATTAAATTACTGCTTAAATAGCTAGCCGTTTAATTAACCGGCCAATTTAACCATTTGGCTGCGACATATACAATTCGTCAAGCCTATGATAATTCTGAAAGGTCAAGCGTGTTTTTAATAACGTTTTTGTTTTCAATTCGTCAAACATTTTTTTTTCGATTTGTCAAGCGAGTAAATATTTCCAATTTTCCAAAGCTTTACATTGTTCTAATTGGTCAAGCCTGTATCAAGTTCAGATTAGTCAAGTTGACAAGAAGCTGTATTGCTTGCATTTGCCGTCGAATCGAAACAAAAATAATGTTTGACGAATTGAAAATAAAAGTATAGTAAGATCATCAGGATTGAAATACTAAATCCCGATAATGTGCTAAGATGCGTAAACCATAGCCATTTAGTAAAGAACCCTCCATTTAAAAAAAGATTATTCATCAATTGTAGTAGTGTATTCATCAAAAATGTAGAGAGTTTGGTAAATGTAATCAACCTCAATGTAACCGTTTGTTTCTGAATAAAAAAAAAACAATTAAAATGCACCTGCCTATTTACTTATGTTCAGCAGAAGCATTTTAATGTCGTCTTGCATACTTTGTTTCTTTAATAGTAACAGTTACCTATAGTAAAAATTATATGCAAAATTAAGTATTAGGTATTTGCTGAGATTTTGACATAGGTGCATGATTTTATCGTACATTTAAGGATTCACAGTAACTAACTAACAATCTACCACAACACCAATAATTTACATATCTAGATTTTCCCGCTCATTATGCTGCCATACGTTATTATTTCCTAATCGAGCACAAATACAGTACTAGAAAAAAAAATACAGATTATTTCTTAACTATTTACCTATACAGTTGTAGTATAAAATGTCTAAAGTTATTTGTTATTTCGTTAAAAACACATTCAAATATCGAAATCGGAACCATCCCGCTTGGTAGAATCTTTGATGTTATTTATCTTCCATTTAATTACTAGAAATTGTACTTAAACCAAAATAATCATCTTTAAATAATGCATTTTATGTACTCAATTTTTATTATAAATAAAAGGCATTTTGTGTGTGTTACACAAAATGGTGACCAGTGAGGTTCAGAGAATTTCTTCTCGCTCCCTGTTTAGCTGGCCGTAGCCAAAGCCCCCGTGCACCCGACCGAATTCCTCGCTCATCTGGCCCACATGACCGTTGAGATGTTCTAAGGATAGTATACATCGCAGGGTGTCCTCGAAGCTATTCCAGAAAGCATTCTTTTCGGTAATAACACTTACTCTACCCTCTACTCTTTAAGATATTATAATGAAATTATTTACGAAATCCCGATAATGTGCTAAAATGATTAAACCATAGCAATTAGTAAAGAAACCTCCATTTAAAAAAAAGGCTTACCTATTCATTAATTAAGATGCACCTGCCTATCTACTCATGCCCAGCAGAAGCATTTTAATGCCGCCTTACACACTTATTTTCTATTATAGTTACAATTACCTACAGCTAAAATTATATACGAAATTAAGTATTAGGTATTTGCTGAGATTTTGACATAGGTGCATACTTACAGTTAAGTAAGTAACTAACAATCTACCACAACACCAATAATTTACATATCTAGATTTTTTTCCCTCTCATTATGCTGGGTCATATTTCCTAATCGAGTACAAATACAGTGCTAGAACAAAATGCAAAACTGTTTACCTATATGATTGAATAAAAATAGGCAATAAATGATCCTTATTCTTATTCTAAATATTTGTAGTATAAAATGTTTAAAGTTATTTGCTATTTCGTTAAAAACACATTCAAATGTCGAAATCGGGACCACCCCGCTTGACAGAATCTTTGATATTTTTTATCTGTCATTTAATTACTAGAAATTCTACCTACATCAAAAGAATCACATTAAATAATGCATTATATGTACTCAATTTTATTGTTGTATCTCATAAATAAAAAGAGTTATGTAGCATTTTGTGTGTCACACGATATTGCTAGTTGCGATGGAACCTGGCTCCAGATGGCTCGTATCTTCAGTTCGTAGACCGAACTCCTCGCTCCTCTAGCCCACGTGGCCGTTGAGGTGTGCACCAACCACAATCTGTTCGGAGGATGGTATACGTCGCAAGGTGTCCTCGAAGCTATTCCAGAAGGCATGTTTTTCAACAATAACTATTAACATTTTATTTATTCTTAATGGTATTATAATAAAATCATATTATTCACTTTAAACTTTGACTAGTATCTAGTCATTTTAACTACATAATTAGATTAAGTATATTTAAACGTTATTTAGAGTAATTTATTCACTTTAGGAATGTAATACATTCCAACAAGTTCCTTAAAGGTGCATTTATGCTAGTTCTTTCTATTCAATTAGTTGAAGCAACGGATTGTCGTACATAACAGTTTTCAACAGTGTTGTACGGTCAACAATGAACAATGAACGAATAGTTTTATTTTACATACATTCTACAGATAGTTACATTTTACATACGTTCAATAAACTGAATTACGTTTTCATTACTGCACTGAATTTTTCATTTTTCACAAAACGACCAAAAAAGTTATTTGTAGAAAAAATATTGTTGTATGAACGCATGTGCTGTGAGTACATAAGCAACATGTGTCATTAAGTCCAAGTTTTTAGAAGAGCCAACGCTGTTTCAAAAACTTTTTTTATTTTTATTGGACTAGCCAGGTATTTGCCCGCCACCTTACCTGGTGGTAAGTGACGATGCGGTCTATGATGAGCATGCCTGTCTAGGAACAGCCTATTCACTCTAGCCTTAAAGGCATCCAGATTATATTGATCAGGGAACACACTCGCAGGCAACGCATTCCACTCCTTAGCCGTACGCATTATAAAAGTCGAGCCAAAGCGGCTCGTGCGGATGGCTGGAAGATCCACGACATAAGGATGAAGCGCTCGCCCGGATCGCGTCTCCCGATGGCGGAAAGGGGCCGGCGGAAGCCTTAAAGGCTTCTAGCCTTGAAGGCGTCTAGATAACGTAAAACAGTGACGCTTTCAACATTTTTCTTACAATAATATCGCCCGTTGTTGAATAGACTTAAGACTAGAATAGACTCATCTTAAGAAAACAATGGAAGGGGTAATTGCTATAACGATGACATAATTGTATACCTACCTACTTAGTGGTTCAAGTATTTAGCTAAGTTATTACTTCTTTATTAATAATATACTAATATTTTATCAGCACTTCAATAATAGTTGGTCTCGGACAATTAATAAGTGGATTGGAGTTACACATTGAAGCAAGTATTTACACATTTTAAGTTATTTACTTTCAATTAAGTTGTGCGTTTCAAACGTGCGGTGTCTGGCAGCGTAGAATGTCTGTGCACCATCTGAGACATTTAGGACGACCTGAGTGGTTCAGTGGTTTACATGTCGGTCTACTACGGAAGGTGTAAGAGGTCCTGGGTTCGATTCCCGGCCAGTTTTAATTTCTGTTACCTACGGCTCAGGGGGTTACATAATTAGTACATATTATGAGTATGTATATAAGTAGTTTATCGATTGTCTAGCACCCAACACAGGCTTTGCTTACGTTAGAGTTAGATGGCGCTGTGTGAATTGGCAAGCATATATCTGACTTTGTATAAGATAAATGAAGGACCCGTTTATTTTATTTACGCTTACAAACCGCGGACGTGTAACAATCAGCTTCTCATGCGTCCGCGCAGTCACAGAACAGCGAACGCACAAAAGCCGGATAGCGCGGTGTCTAACGAAATGAGAAGACATCTTAGTAACGCGGATGCTATGCGTGGCTACTTGGATGTTATACGTAGCTATGTGGGCGCTACGCGTGGCTACGTGGATGCTGCGCGTGGCTATGCGGAGGCTACGCGGTGACTAGGCGGACACATCGCGTTCCCTGGTCTGAAGCAGCACGTGCGTGGTTTTGTGAACAGATTATAAAAGCTCACTGTCAGTGGTGCAGAATCCTAAATTATTTAAGAATTGCAGCAAGCTTCTTCTTATCAAGTCGATGGACTAAACTCTGACTTATACTTTATTCGCCCAGTATTCGGCGACGGATACAGCGTTTGAACTGGCCTCGAACAGGTCCTCCATGGTACAAGTTTTAGGGCACGCCGAGCATGAAACGAGGTGGTCCATAGTTTGCGGAGATATGCCACAGTCGCACTGAGAACTGTCATTTGTATATCTCCACTTAAAGAGATTCAGCAGCAAGCAAAAATTGCTTATGTACGAATATTGGAATGTATACCATTAGAATACTTTTTGGAAGTCTTCTAATAAATATTTACCTATACCTCTTATTACCTAATTTATACCAAATATTTCGCATTTTCTAACATTTCACTTTCGGTTATATTACCCTTATTTCAATACAACGATAATTGACTTCACATTTTTTATGAAAAGTAGAGACAACACTTTACGATAGAAACGTTAAAGAGATACGATTGTTCGTTCAGGATGGGTGTCCGCGAGCGGTGGTAATTACTCACCATCAGGTGACCCGCTTGCTGGTTTGTCTCTTTCTACCTTTATTACGTACTTATAAAAAATATAAAAAGGACGTGAACAATTATTTTAATAACGACAAATAGGTAGGTATGATTATTTATAGTTTTTGTAACGTAACAAATAGTGGAAGAAAAAAGTGGATACAACTTAGATACTTAATATTAGGTTATATATCTACGGATAGCTATATTGTACCTAATGTTTTAAATTATGTCCAATCATCTATAGATGAGTCACACAGTCATACAAAAACACTTCAACTGCATGTACGCCAATTATTCAATAAGGGCGTTACCAACTTCAAAAAACAGAGTGTAAACGATTATGGTTCATACGTTGTTTAAACACCTCATAAGTTTTGAAATCAGAAACGCATAGTACGTACATACATACACACACACTGCACATACACACACACACGGCTGTCAAATTAAAAACTTCTAATTTCATTTAGCGACGATTACCTCTCCCCCCGCCACAAATTGGTGAACAAAAACGTGCTGAGACTTTCTACTGGAAAATTGCTCCATGCACTTGTCTAATTACAATTATATGATATATTATCCACGATTACTTATGATAATTTTAACACAACTGTTTTATTATAGGTACAGCGCTCAATTCAGTAAGCTACAGAGGTAGAGGAAGCCTTGTATTCTTAGGGAAGAATGGACATCATGACAATTTTTTTTATTAAGTACCTACTTCATTGGATATAGTATAGCTTTATGAATAGTAATATAAAATTAGTTTTTGATGATTAATTGATATAAACGTTTCAATTCCTAATTATACCGAGAGGCCGATACAAAATCATGACGATGAGCCGACTGAGTGGAGCACTGTACCAATAATGATCATCAACCTCAAACCTGTATCAAACTCACTAAATAAAGTACATTTCATAGAAAAAGACAACACTAATAATGTATGTGGCGTAAAAAGGAACTAAACTGCTGCAAATAGGGAAACTACTGAATAAAGGACAGTATAGTAGATGCCATATGGTTTAGCGATAGCGGTCATTGGCTTCAACCAAGTCATATTGACAGTGTCACAAACGTATCTGACTCGGTAAAGGCGTTGTTGACAACAAAATGAGTTTTCAAACAACAGGGGTTGCTGCCACAGAGCCTGTTTGGAACCCAAGTGGCGTAACATGCATTTTATTTATAATAAGAAATAAGTTTGTGCCTTTTATGTAGTGCTTTAATTATAGTGTAAAACCATTAAAAATACATGCGTCGTTGCTTTTATGAATTGAAATGCAAATAAAAGCAATTATTTTCTTTTTTTTATTAATGTCGATTTTGAAATATTGAGGTGTGCTTTAAATGTAATTAATTTTAAGCTACACCTCTGGACTTTATGACAGTAGCTGGGGTCAATGGCCGCTATCGTCAATCCATATGGCATCTACTATAATGCCCCGCCCTCGTGGTCATTATTATTGTTGTGGCGCTCATCTGTTGTCTTTTTCTATAGAAACGTGCTTTACCAGCTTCACAATCATAAACAAGTGTATTGTCTCGAGAAAAATATTAATATTTTTTTCTTTATACCTTTCCTTTAACTGGTCCTACTTACCCTTTTGGAATTTTACGACTGTGTATGGTCAGCAACACATTATGTTACCCATTTAAGTAGCTACAGTTGATTTTCAACTCTATTGCGGCTCTTCTGAATAACTTAATGCATAGCCTACATACTACAGTTACAGCTACAATATCATTATAATGTATTATAATTTTAAATCTAATGCTTTTAGCAAACCCACGCTTTATATTGTTGGAAAATATTACTTACTAATTTTTTTTTAAAAAACAACCACTAACTAATTATTTATTAAAAAGCATTTTTAGATTTATGTCATGAGATGAGCAATATTTGACAAACTACAAAATTCGCAACGATCATGACTGAAATAGCTGGTTTTGGTCTCACATAGATTGAATCCAGCTGGAATTGTCATAGACCACTCTTCTTTAAACTTTAAGTTTATCTAATACCTACTATCGTTGTTTCTGCTTTCATTTTTTTCTAGTGCTGAAGCCTCAACAGCAATGTTACGCAAAAACCGACCTACAATCAAAGACGAAAACAATTTGTGAGCCATACCAGTACAGCAGCCTCAAGCTATGTCTGCATGGCCAAGGTAGTTCATATACCCTACTTATTATAATTTACCATTGAGAGCTACTGCGTCTACCCACATTGTCATTACAATATTTACCTACTTACATTTATTGATTTTAATATTAATTTTATTTTTAAAATATATTGATATTGATAGACACAATTTTACACAGAGGATTAATATATTTCATCATTATCATCGCCCTTGCGCTTATCCCGGCCTATGCCTGGGTATAAAGGAATAATTTACTTTATCTAGATCGTTTATTCTTAGACATTTACTTATGTACGTATACGTACTGGTGAATTTATTATAATAATCGATATATAAAATCTTTGTAACATTGTCACAATATAGCAAAGTATAACTACTATATCAATTATTAATCATATAATATTATAATTATTATGATTTAGATATCAATGAGTGTACATACAGGTATAAAACCATGAAACCCCTATACAAAACTAATATAACTTAATAAATAATGAGTATTGCTGATGCCTGATGGCAGATGTGATTATTCAGGCTTCACGAATCAGGAGCACTAAATATACGATTCGAGAAAGTCAGTTATCAGTTGCCTACCATAGGTGAATAACTATAACGAAGGTTCTCTTTGGTTATAAGTAGGTATCACATCGAAGACTACTGTAAACTTGGCCATGACTTAGCCTTAAGAAACGTGTCAAATAGAACTTGGCTCGTGGCAAGAAAACGAACAAATTTTGACAGTTCAATGTATCGTTGTAACATAATAGAATAGCGTAGGAGGCGCCACCATAGGATGCCAAGTTACACTTGCGCTGTACTTATCTTTGGTTATACTGACCTATGATCAAAATTAACGTGGGTACTTTTACCGTGTTAACAGAAATGAGGGTAGTCTTAGAAAATGTCAATATCCTTGAGGTGCTGATAGTTGCGGTCCCAGTAGCCTCCGTTGTAGAGCCAGTCCTCCTGTTTCGTGTACGGGTTTGTGCCTTGGCTGAACCATCTGACGAGGGAAAGTAGCATCTTGAAATTTGACTTAGAAAACATGCTAGATATTATTTATTTGCAGTTGCATGGAAAAACTTTTTTTTTCTTTTCACTAAGTACCAATTATATTTAAGCGAACTCTCAAGTGAATGCGTGGCACTGTACAAAGTAGATAAACTGTATAGCAGTGTGAATTACAAGTTATACAATAACGAATGACATACCTTGGTTGCCATCCATCTGTAGACTTTTTCAACTGCTTCCGAGTGGTCCGCTGCAAAACAATAAATTAAATTTAGCACCAGTTCTTTGAGGGCTCTCAGGTATTGCTGACACGTACGTATAGTAATACTCCAACAACATCATCGTCATCCAAACGCAAATCCATCGCTTCTTGAGTTTAAGGCGTTACACCAAGCGTCGGCGACGCAAGTTGCGTATGCTGCCATCTTAAAATTGTGTGAATTTCGAATGCGTCGCAGAGGCTTGATATAATCCATGCCTAAGGTAACGGCTCGCGTGACGAGCACGAGCTGGGAACAAATGTATGTTTCAAAAAGCGCGATCTCTCCGCCAGTTTTCTCCACTGACATTACTCAACTGTACCATGCTTTTGGTCACTTCCTTCATAACCACCCTTTAAAATACTCATTGGTCTCATATGTTTCACGGCGTCGATAGAACGAACTACATATCACCAGTCCCTAACAGCCCTTTTCCCTGTCAAAACCCTCACTGGCTATTACCTGCTTCTCTTCCAACCGGTTCTTCTCGGCAGCAGCGGCGTCGATGTCACCGCGCTCCAGCAGCCTTACGTCGGGCCGCAGCCGGCTGTCGGTCACTTCCTAAATAACCTCCCTTGAAAACCTGCTGGTTTAGTCTCACATGTTGCTCCTCCGTGAAGAACGACGTCCACGGTCTCGATAGAACGAACTACATATCACCAGTCCCAAATAACACTTTTGTCTCTTAAAACCCCCACTAGCAATTACCTGCTTCTCTTCCAACCGGTTCTTCTCAGCGGCGGCGGCGTCGATGTCGCCGCGCTCCAGCAGCCTTACGTCGGGCCGCAGCCGGCTGTCGGTGGGGCAGAGCTGACCGCGCATGCCCTTCTCCAGCTCGTTGAGGGACATCGCGAACTCCGTGAACTGGTAGTACTGGAATGGAAGCGTCAGAGAACATGTGATCATTATGGTGTACTACGTTGTACATAATCAACGAGCCATACCAATCTATTGCTGGAGTTGTGCCTCCTCCTCAGGAGGGTGGAGGTAGAGGGTATTGTCATGATCGTATTGCTTATACGCGGGTTGGAGATCACAATGTTTAAAATACACAAAAAATGACTGATCTACGGAAGCGCTTACTGGTTGGCCTGTCATACGTTAGTCGCCTTTTAAAAGCATAAATTAAAGGAAACTGTGCAATATACACTGTGTCTGACAACCTCATATGTTAGTGGAGACAGCGCCACGGTAAGCGTCGATCAGGTGGGGTGCAATGCAACAATGCTTGCCTTGTTGTGTTTCGGCTTGAAAGACAAGGCAACCAGCGCAATGACAGCCACGAGACATTTAATATTAGTCCTGACAGTGACAACGCACCTGCGGTTCTGCATTTTTGTTTCCTGCAACCTATGTGCATGACATCATAGATGTTAAAGGGCGACAGTTACCGCAAACCATCAGGTGGGCTATCTGTGTGCTTGTTTATCGCAGCGTAGCTTAAAAAAGTGATGATTTGCTGATAGAGTATGGCGCGATTTGGGGGCCGTTGTCCAGCTGTGATATTGGCTGATAGGGTACATTGGCTCTCGGAGGTATATGCCTAGCAGTGGACCAGTATAGGCTTATGATAATGACGAAGGAGCCTCACCTGCGAGCTGTTGCTGGGCCGCGGACTCGCCTCCCACAGCGTTACCGAGTCCGGAATCTCGATGTTGAGCGATTCGTCCGACTTCGGGACCTCTTCGGAGTTCTCGGGTTCGTCTGACTGAAAGAGAATTATTAAACTGTTAGTGTCCGCAAGAAAGTCCGAAAGAAATTGATAATTTGTGAGGGGTTACAATTTCGCTTTCAAAAAGGATGTAGCTATAGTAACTATAGAACACACACAACGATACGTCGCCTGCGGTGAGGTAGGCGCATGGGTAGTAAGTCCATGGGTAGGCGTGATGGGCGACCTCTCGGGGTTGTTCCGGTGATGAACGCGAGAGCGCGGGGCAAAAAGCTCAACTATTTTTCCGAGAAACGTCATAAGTGACGTTTATCTATCTCTGTCTAGTTGTACATAGATATGTATGTATAGTATTGTATTATAATTATAAGTTTATATTATATTTATTATATTTTATTTGAGAAGATAAGTATGTTTAAATTTTAGTATGTATTCTATATCGCGCACGTCGATCTGCTTTACTTATCTCATCTCTCTTCTGTAGGCCTGCTGGAAGAAATTTCTTTTAGAAATAAGTAGTGCCTGTTGTGTTGTCTATATGTATAATGTTTCTCTATGTATTTTACTGTGTGCAATAAAATGTTAAATATATAAATAAATAAATTATCCCTGTCCCGCTCCCCGCTCCCCGCGTTTATCAATGAGACATCGCCCTCCAACCTAGTTCTTGCCCCGCAGGTAGTTGTGTAGTCAATCTATGTTGCGGATGGTATGATCAAACTCACTGCAGATGGGAAGGGCAACTTATACTATTAAAGAGAATATAAAGTTGTCGAGTTGCGATTACATACCGGACGATGTATGGTAGGATCGCAGGTACCAGCTGTATTCAGATGGCATACAACTGGCCTTTGTGATCTACATGGGAGGCCTTGGCCATTTTTCTGCTGATATGATGAAGAATATTTAAATGTTTTAAGAAAATTTGTAGGGATAGGTAGATAAAGAACAAAATTTGGCGGTTCCGTGAGTTATATTTCAGAATACCACATATCTGGAAGTGCAATGTCGTTCCTGCGGGAGCATGGCATAATCTAATTATTCGTGGACAAAATCGCTAGTCGAAGTCCCTCGTAATAAATAAGTAGTGCGTATTGTACTCAATAATTTTTAATGGCGAGTTCTGAGAAAGATCCAACAACGGACTCTGGCAAAAGCCCTGACTAGGATAATAAGAACCGCTAATCATACTCACGTCCTGTATAGACATGGAGCGCAGCGCGCCAACCTTGAAGCTGTTGAGCTTGGCCAGCACCTTCTTCGGCGTGTGAGCCGTGCTGACCTCCTGCTCGCGCGCCCAGCGCTCCTGCGCAGCCGCCGAGCACACCTTAATGCACTCGGTCCACTTGCCGTATAGGAAGCGGAGTTTCTTCTTGCTGTGGGTTTGGGAGGTTACATTACATAATATTCGTTTTCATTTAAACCCTAAGGTCACAAACAAGCTTACGACCTGCCTTATGGAAACCAGTCACCGCAGCCTATGAGCGTTTGCAATACCAGGGGCATCACTCACATGGATAAGGTGTCCGACTCGTGAGGTACCGGGTTCGAAGAAGACCCTGGTGAACCTTGGTTTGCTAAGAGTATTAGAAGGCACACCTTATGAGTGGTGAGATCACTGCGGTGCTGATGTTCAACTAACCTCAAAGTACAAAATGGTCAACCGTAAAGTTCCCGGACACTGCCTGCGCGTGTTACTTAACTTTGGTTATCAGTTTCGCAAGCAACTATCCGGGGCCGCTTCAGCCCTTCGGGCTTCGGTAGGTTAAATATAGACATTTAGCTGTAACAGTAGTAACATTTGTCTATATTGTCTTAGTAACTTTTTTCAGTCGCTATCAGTTCAGCAATTTCTTTCAGTAAATATCGACCGGGTTAAGGACTTAAAGCTAGAAAAAAATTTTACCTATATGGAAAATCAGCAAAAGCTAAAACTCACTTGGCATCAACAATGAACCCGTCCACCCGATGCAGGTCCCGGTTGTTGAACCCTGCTGGCTTGAAGACCAGGTTGGCCTTGAGCCCAGCGCCACCGTGGCAGGTCACCTCCATGGCGCCATATTGCTCGATCCAGAGTTTGCCAACGATCACGTTGTGCACGCAGCAGTTCACGTTGGTCCAGGTGTACGCTTCGCCCCATCTGGAATTGGAGATTTAGAACCATTAAATAGAAGATTAAGCCGTGTGGTGTCCGGCAGAGTAGAGTAGCACCAACCCCTTACGCTCATGGGTGTCGTTCAAGGCGACTAATGTTTTCGAGGCAAAAAAGCAAGAGTCTCCGTAGTCTGGAAAATGGGCAGCAGCATTTTCCATTGTTATATGTAAACACTGCGATCTCCAACCCGCCTGCCAAGCGAGATTATGGCAATAACCTCCCCTTTCGTGGGAGAGGCCCTAAGTCCTGCAGTGGACTGTTACGGGCTGTGGTGATGAAATAGAAGATTACTGATTGATTACTGTCTATGTCTATGTCTAAGAAAAGGTTTTTAAGGAGGGCTTTCAATCGATATTACTCGTAGATTAGATAGGGCATAGCGGGACATCTTGTTTGATTTGGAGCAGCCCGACTGGGGAAGTACCTCCACCTCATAGAATACCACAACAGGGGCGTGGTCAGACGTCCGACCAAGGTCGGTTAACCAGCATGTATAGATCAAATACGGAAAGAACATCGGAGAAACATCATAGGAACGAAGTTTGATAATAATCTCCATATTAATCAATGAAAGCTAATGAAATTTTGTAAACGCGTTTTAGAAACCAATGTCTGTGTTTGTAGGTATCGTTTTAAAGTTAACTTTGAAACTATATATTTTAACAAAAATATGGCAACTTATAAAATTAATTTTAAACTCCGTAAAGTAGTATTTGAGTTTGCTCATTACGTCATTACAAACAAACAAACAACCACACCTTTTCTCTTAATGACATTAGTATAATAGATTACAACAATACCTTGGCAACTCGACGGTGACGTGCCCCTTGGGCTGTATCTCGACGCTCTTCCCGCAGAACTTGAGTTTCGGGTGCACGGATCCGTGGAACACGAAGTGTGGACTGTCTGCGTGGAACGCAGACACCGGCGGGTGGTGGGACACCTGATGATAGAATGGACGAATTTATAGAAGCTTTAATTTTTAACTTCACATGTATGTCCTCCCACAAGGCGGACCGACGACCTGGTAAAGATAGCAGGTGCCAGCTGGATTCTGAAGGCACAGGACCGGCCTTTGTGGAGATCTCTGGGCATAGGGCCCAGCAGTGGTTTTCTATTGGATTTGGATTCTTGCAAGCCTAATTTGACCCATTTTCCGGCGTTCAATAGAGCTAACATTTGCTCATAGGCAACTTGGATGACAATACATTAATAGAGTATCATGGAGCTGGTCTGACGATGGAGGCGGAAGGTCATCGTAGGGTCTAATGAACGCAACAAGACATTCCCATCGTGTTTGAACTCTTTGGAATGTTCTCGATAAAAGCAAGTCGTCATAAACTCAAACTAGTCACGCTATAGGTCGACAACTTAACTGGTATATCGCCAGCGGTAGGTGAGGTAGATGAACGCTGGGGTGCGGGGCACGGGGCAGTGAGCATTTTCTTCCGCGAAACGTCGTGAAACGTGGCGAGTTTGCGTTTATGACGACTTTATATGAATGCTGTTTAGCTCACCTGTTCGCAAACAGCCCGGAACTCCGTCCGCTCGAGCTCGTAGGTCTCGCCGAGGAGTGGGTTGAACGGCTTCCCGAGGCGCTCCCAGTTGGATGCCAATGCGCTGACCGCGAACGCTGCGAAATTGAGATTTAGGTACCTATTAGTAATTAAAGCGTCAGTGGCCTAAAGGTTAAGGGGTCCGATTCGTAAGCAAGAGATACAGAGTTTGATCCCCAGTGCCGCCATGCACTAGTGACTTTTTCAGAGTGATGTATCTACATTAGTTGAAGACTAAGCATGTGTCAGTCGAGGTTTTGAGCCAAGCCCCTCCATATTAGTGAATGAGTCATCTTGACATTAATGTCCATGGTCCATGACAATGATCCAGGATAAGGCGGATCAGGTAATTACAGTGGAGCGACTGTCATCTGAGCTCCTTGACCCTGGTAACAGGAGAACCTGACCAGATTGAATTATGATTACATATTCAGTAGCTTGAATGTGCAGGTTTCATCACGATGTTTTCCCTCACCGTTCCGCCTCCACATTAGTGCCTGTCGTGATTGAAAAATGCTCGCGTGATATATACGACGTAAGTGCTCCACGTGAGTTGGAACACACAGAAAATGAATAAAGGTTAGGAAGTGACAAATGGGTTTTTAATGCCTTTGATAAAGCTGGGTGGGATAGGTAGGTATCCAAATGACAAGGCCAAAAGGACAAAGTGAAAGGCGTAAGTATTATATACTGAAACATATTAAATAGGTTCTTGAAAGTTTATAAATAAGGCGGTGGATGGCGAAGTTTTAAATGCGTAGTGAGTAAATAACGAAACAAATAAAAAAGCCCTGCGAGGCTGCGACATGTATTATGCGTTACTACACCGTTAAAATTTTAGCCCGTAGCTGTTTACCAACAACAAATCAATAGAATAATAGCCAATGATGGATTACCTTAAGCTCTTTGTGTGATTGGATCGTATTTTTAAAGACATCAATTTGTTAAACATTGAGACAGGACATGACATTATAGTATCCTTGTATAGTTGGTCCACTGTAATAACCTGATTTGCCAACTCCTGAATCATGGTCAAGGCGCGCCGCGGTCTCTCGCGCGCAAGAGCACAAGCGGGATATTGACGCCAAGACAGGATAAATAATAGCCTATGTGCTATACTGGGCTATAATCTACAGTACTGCCAAATTTCATCAGACTCCATTCAGTAGTTTTTGCGTGAATTAGTAACAAACATTCAAATGTTTCAAATTATTGCCGTATTTTTGTTGTGTGAATAAATGCTCTCTATTTCTATTTCAAACATCTATCCATCGTTACAAACTTAGTAGGATAGCATAGGAAGGAATAGCCATGGGGCAGATGGAAACCAATTGGAAAATGGGGGAAAAGATTCCATCAACATACCAGCAATATGCTCCATCCTGGCCACGGGATCTGTCTGCTCCGCCGCCAAGCGCAGGAGATGAGCGTACTCCAGGTACTCCAGCATCCTCTGCAGGAACGACAGCGGCTCGTTGAAGACCACAGGCATCGTGATCTTCGAGAGCTCCTTCCCGACGCAGTTCTTCAGCACCGACCAGAGCGAGAAGTCGCCTCGGCTGAATTGGGCTACGGGGAGAGAGGTCCTGTGGACAAGGGAGAATAGGTTATGATTATCTGTCAGGTTTACGTTACAGTTGGGGAAGCGTAGTGGCCGAGTTAAGGGGTCCGACTTGTAAGCGAGAGGTCCCGGGTTGGAATCCCTGTGCCGCCATGTGCTGATGACTATTTTCTGAGTTATGTCATTAGTTGATTATGCTCAGGCGACTGAATGTGTAACCATGATCCAATCTGGTCGGGTTCCGCTGTTAACAGGGTCATGGAGGTCAGACGGCATTCGCTTCATTATTATTGCCTGATATGCTAAATCCTGGACCATGATTAGGTGGACTCCGGGCCCTTGCGTGCGGGAGCACAACCGGGATATTAACGTTAACATTTATATTATTACAAAATTATTCTTATTTTTATGTTAGTAGTAGTTGGCGCCCACCGAGGGACCACGGATGTAACTCCTATCGCTTGAGGTGCGATCATTACAAGTGTGCAATGTTACATTTACTGAGTTAGCAGTGGTATTTCGGAAAAAATCCGAAAGCCGTAAAGTAGTCACATCTTAAAAAAAAATTTACCAACTTATAAAGTATTGGTTGAAAGTTACAAATGCATCTAGTATTTGTAACTTTTTAATGTATTTATAGTATCTGCGGAGCCCTACACATTACGTGGCACGACACGTCTGGTCCGGTTTTTTAATTAGCAATCCCTCGCTTGCGGCTACTTCTTCTTATCGAGACGACAGATGTAGCTCCCCCTTAAACTTTGTTCGCCCAGTATTCGGCGACGCATTCAGCATTTAGACTGGCGAACAAGTCCTCAATTGTGCAAGTTTTAGAACACGTCGAGCATGAGACGAGGTGATCCATGGTATGCGGAGATACACCACAGTCAAAAATTATCTATTCACAACGGTCACCTGGCAACTCAGAACACTGGTAAGCCCAAATTAAATGAAGCTAAACTCGTTTAAAAGTTTGAAGTTATAGGAGGAATTACGAACTCGTTATGGCTGGATACAGAAAATACAGTGGAGAGCACTTGTACACTATTATGTAGGTGATGTATTGTACTTGCATAAACACAAATATTCGACTAGAAATAATAGACTAGTGATATAGTACTTTGATTTTATTGCACGTTTAGTGGCATTTTGGACAAGAACTGCGTTTATATTGGGCGATGGTCGGACTTAGCACAACCGAGACATTAGCGTAAAGACGATAATTTTTTTAAGTTACATTAGTAGTTGGCGCCCACTGAGGGACCACAGATGAAACGCAGTGTCAATAGTATCATGGTACCTACTTTGTTTTTAGGGCACGTTTAATAGTTTGTTAGATATAGCCTGATTTTTGTGAGAGCTGTTAATATCTAGCAACAAATTAAATTATGTACATAAACTATATCCACCAAAAAAGCCAAAACTTCCAAAAATAATATATTAAGCGGATTATTCTAGTTGATTGAGCACGTCGTGCGTGCGTCAGGTTTTCGTTTACGTAACATTCGTAGTTGGCGCCCACCGAGGGACCACCAACCACTACTGATAGCTATTGGAGTAAGTATGGCTGTCTATCTTGTAGATTTGAATTAAACATATTCTACATATCTACTATGAGATTTTCAGAATTGTGGTTTAATATGACAAAATTATTAGCACAAAAATTTAAAAGGAACAATAAACGAATACAACATAAACTCACTAAACCATGTATGAAACCCAAACTACATGTGTGGCGCCTGACAACAATATCGGAGCAAACCTGCGCTCCGCACGGGCGGCGTGGGAGGCAAACACTAGGCAAGAGAACGGCCACTTCTCTTTTTTCACTCCAATTTCGATAGTGAAAACGGCGTTCCTTCCTACATTCCTACCCCCCTCCTTTTTGACGATTGAAAGAGATATTTAATGACCTAATCAATAAATAAATTTTGAATTTTGAATTATTGCGATGGCTTCTCGTTATCGCCCGAAACCTTAGTACCTAGTCAACGATTTGGTTATCCCTACCATCAGTTTACACAGTCCACTGAAACTTCCATTCATTAGTCCCGTAGTTCCCTAACAACATGATTGTAACTAATAGAGGACACAATTGTGTTAAGTCGTTAGTGACGTCACGGCGTCAGTCCTCGTAGTTGACCCCGGAACTCCTATAAAAAACTCTCTATTCGTAATGTTTTCTAAATTTAAGCTACCCAGCTTGCCCGTTTGTCTTTTGTTTATTTAGGCTGACAGACCAAACTGGAACGCGTTTATAGAATAAGGGCCACTGTCGTATCACATTTTGGAACGCGTAACGATGCTATTGCGAAAAGGGCTAATAAAAAATAAAAAGACTATTTTCTATGTCTCAGATTGTTAAAAATCACAAATTCTATTATACCTATCCTTAAGTCGATAAATTAAGAAACCTGCCAATTATAACGGCCTATACTTGCGGCTTTAATATTAAACTCTCAGCCTACTTAAGGCATAAAGTACTACACTCTCAGTTTCAACATTCACAGCTAAGCGCTGTTGAGCCCCGGATTGAGGCCAAGTGCACCCTCGACGTAGCAACAAATCTGAACATTCTCGAAATATGGCGCGGTCGGCCTACATAAAGCTACGCTAGACAGTAGATACCACCTTATATAAGTAGCGTTGTTATTAAATTTGCCCCTCATTTTATGCGGACGTTATCTTTATTTTTTAACCCCCGATGAATAAGAGGGGTGTTATAAGTTTGACGTGTGTATCTGTAGCTTTGTGGATTTGTCAATCTGTGTGCCTGTCTGTGGCAATGCTCCCGATTTGATGTACTGATTTGGATGCGGTTTTCTCTATTTGAAAGCCAGTTTAACCGAGTTCTTAGCTTTGTTTCATTGAAATCGGTTAATTAGTTTAGAAAATATTGGAGTAGATAAATTTGGTCGGGGTTATCAGACTCTTTCTATAGGTTAGGTTAGTTATACCAATAAGGTGGTAAGCCAACGTAGATAACCGGCCTGGAAGCAAGCCGTTACCACAGCCTGTGGACGTTTACAATATTAGGCGTATCACTAGCGTCTTGCGTGTTGCCAACCCCGTAAAATCCTTGTCACGCCGTTCTTGAAGAACTCCATTTTGTACCTACTCTCTTGGGAAAACCTCAGCAGGGAGCTCATTGCACAACTTAAGAGTACAAGGAAGAAAGTTTCTCTGAAACAACATAGTACGGAGCCATTTTGGTTCTAAAGTTTGAAGATTAATCTATGGATGGCTCTATCAGTGGTCCTTCGCCCACTATGACTGTCAATAAAGTAACTATTATCTGCTTTATATTGCATTCTTAAACGCTATAGTGTTTATTTGAATTGGGCGTTTATAGACGTGCCATAAAAACAAAGTCCCATTACACTCTTATACCAGATAGTGGAAGGCGTTACATCACTGGTCCCTCGGTGGGAGCCAAGTCCAACCGTCAGCCAATATGGTGGTAGATGTAACGTATTTAAAAATACATAAATTATCTTGAAGAAAGTAATGGAAATTATCAATGACAAAAGTCCTCAAGATTCTTACTGTAACTATGTTGCATTCTTGTATGCTCGGATGAACCCGGATGATGATTTTTGAGGCATTCAATATTTTTTGTACCAGTTCTTGTAAATATGTATAATAAATAAATAAATAATTCAACTTTTTAACACCGCAATAGTTGTAGCGGTAAAAACATAACAGAAATAGATATAGATAGGTATATATATATTATTTAGCATGGATATCTACGAATAGATGAAAGTCTCCTTAGAAATAAGAAAAAGCTTCAAACGTAAAAGGGCAAGATTTCTCGAAAGTTGATGTTAAAAAACAAAGGTGAACAAAGCTCAAGTCTACGTCTACATTCTTTAATTGCCCTCCCTCATATCTTTCTCTTGTCTGACTTTTTTAAATATCAGTAAATATCTCTAGCTGGTATTCCAGATGCTTTGTTTGGTGTATTATACAGACAGTCTATGTTACATCATAACCATAATGAAAAGTCCTCAACATCCTGTCGTTTAAATCTATTGAAGGATTGAACACCTATTTCTAAGATATTTGAATTTTTCGCTTGCTGGCTTTCTTATTATTATTGTCTTGTGCACCTTATAAAGGTACCTTTGGACAACTGATCCAGCAGATCTAGCTTTTTACTTGTTTTCTAACGATTTCTTTAATTATCGTCCAGAGAGGTAAGGCAAAGCGTGGTAACGCATTCGAATTGGAACCGCCAGACTGTGGAAGTACGCTCTTTACAGAATGCCGCTGCCAAACATTACTACTTATATCATTTGATAGTACTTATCGTATTCCAGCCGGTTTTCAGAGTTCCTTGAGGTGTGGATTTGGGGAACCGTGGCTTTGGTAGTAGAGGGGCAATTGCGTTTTTGCTGCCAGAACAACGTGTTATAGAGGTGGGTGGGCAACGCATTGGTGATTACACATGGTGTTACTATGACTATAGGTAGCGGTGACGACTTTCCATCAGGTGGCCTGCTTGCCTGTTAGCCTACCGCGTGACATAAAAAAACAATGTTTACAGTCTGAATAAGTGACGACGCAACGCAAATTCATGGAAACAGATAATTTTATTGGGCATCAAACCTACAATCTATCAACAGTTTACGGCTAACGCAGACACGATAACAGTTTAACGACCTTGTTTAGGTAGTTATTTAGATCTTTCTTCTTTTAGATGTGCAAATGAAACAAATATCAGTAGTAGACATAGAGCACACAGAAAGTTCTACACTGCTGGCCGCTCAAAAATGTTTGAATTTCGAATGGTGTATTTTTTAAGACATAAAATACCTAATCATTGATTTTTAAATATTTTTTATTACAAGTTTAGCGAAAAGATTTTAGGGCGATGATTGTTTATGATTTTCAAAGTTTACTGTCTCCGCAAGACTGCACTGTTCGCCTTTAAAATACTTTTGGGAGGAAAGCACCTCATTTGGGAAATAATTTGATCTACACCTAATTTAATGGGGGCCGTGTTTCTCTCCATGATGAAATGCGTGAAGGTCGGTGCTCAACTGCGATCACTACGGAAAATGTGGCTACTTGGACGAGCCTTGTCTGCACGATCCTACTTGAAGAACAAAATATAGTTAATACTGAGAGGTATACCACTATTTGTTTGCCCAGTGTTGTTGAAAAAGTTAGGGAACAAATCCTGTTGCACCATAACAATGCTTCGGCGCACATCGCGAACAAGACAAAGTACTTTTTGGCATAAAATCTAATATTTGATTAGATGTTTAATATTTACGGGGACAGAAGAAGCCGTCATAGTTTTCAACCAGCACATGAAAAACATATAATTCCAAAATTCAACATTTCTTTATTGATTAGGACATTAAATATCTCGTCCAATCGTCAAAAACCTTTGTTCCCGTTGAGTCACACCATTTTGTGTAACACTGTTACCCATTGGGAAAAAAATTACCGATTAGTAACACTGTTACTCAATGCCACATTTTTTCCCCCTTTGAGTGACAGGGGTAACTCAACAAAACGCTGTGTTCCCGTTAAGTAACACCTTCTTTTGTAAAATCATTGTTCAAATACATCTTGACTTAATAAAACGATTATACCACAATAACGAGTATCTCTTAAATCAACTAAACTTTTGATCGTAAAGAATAGTACATTCATTAGTGTAATTCAGATGCATTGCTATGACCCCAAGGTAAGTAACTAACATATGAATCAGAAACAACGGCGGAACCACAACAATCCAGGCTCAGTAGAGTTACTTATCGGAAACAAAATGTGCTAAAGAGTTTATTGTCGAAGTAAAGATTAAATAAAACCAATGAAATCGAAATTTTTTTTTTAATGAGTATAACCATTTAAAATCAATTTAAATTTAATTTTGAATTTTTATAAAATCATCGAGTAACCATTGTTTCTCTTCTTTCGAAATTTTTGATCTGTATATCATCTTCGCCAATATGATGTATCTTATAAATGTAAGCCCATCCCTCCAAAATTTTTTCTTCGGGCAACAATGGTAAAACAGCACAGAGCCCTACCAGTCGCATTTTTTTTTGGATTCAGTCGGTCCATCTCTTTGCCTTTCTTAAAAATTGCTTTATTATAGTAAAAATAACATCCTTTTATAATGGCCGAAGGAAAAACTATAGTAATAGCTTTCATCGCTGCTTTTTCGTAGTCCACTTCGAATGTAGTAGGGAGCCAATTAGGTGGTTTAACAACATACAGCTCTGTGAGGAACGCATTCGATTTCCGGGGCTGGTCTAGTGCAGATAACAGACTATCAATTGAGCCTGGATTGTTGTGGTTCCGCCGTTGTTTCTGATTCATATGTTAGTTACTTACCTTGGGGTCATAGCAATGCATCTGAATTACACTAATGAATGTACTATTCTTTACGATCAAACGTTTAGTTGATTTAAGAGATACTCGTTATTGTGGTATAATCGTTTTATTAAGTCAAGATGTATTTGAACAATGATTTTACAAAAGAAGGTGTTACTTAACGGGAACACAGCGTTTTGTTGAGTTACCCCTGTCACTCAAAGGGGGAAAAAATGTGGCATTGAGTAACAGTGTTACTAATCGGTAATTTTTTTCCCAATGGGTAACAGTGTTACACAAAATGGTGTGACTCAACGGGAACAAAGGGTCAAAAAGGAGGAGGGTAGGAAAGTAGGAAGGAAACACACAGTGACACGCTGACCGCCGCTTATGGCCGTAGATAAACGTATCCCTCGCCAACCACGACAGAACCGTGCTCGACAATGCCAGGCCGAGCCGGAACGCTATATTATATTATATAGGTATGTCATCAGACCAATGGTCCTCATGTTTTCAAAAATGATTGTACTGAATGAAAAAGTATTTAAAATGTAATGGAGAATACTTCGAAAAGCAGTAAAGATATTACTTTACATGTAGATGTTTTATTAATGAGTTATGCAAATGTTCAGTGTACCCCACGATTCACACCATGAAAGAGAGACGATTTTTTTGTTCTTTCCTTTCCTATACTTATTATGCTTACCTAACATCTTTTTACCTAAAACTTGCGCCCTCATTTACTCTCTTTGAATATATTATGCTAAGAGAGTCCGTTCACCCTTCAGCTGACTGTAACCTACCGAAAATACGGCGTTCAAATGCGTCTAGTTTACCTATAAAAAGAGCTATAACCGAAGTGTTACACATCCAATATCTACAAGAGAATACATAAGATTCGATGTAAGAAGATCGTAAAAACTAGTCCCCGAGGCGGGTGTTGTCAACCCATATCAATGACATTGTTTCAAGTACAAACAGTGTAGGGTAGGGATATATTTAGTATTTTACGGAGCAACATATTAACACAGGGTGTAAAAAGACCGCTAGCATCAAATGTAACCCCATATTCTCCCAATGAAACTGAACAACCTTCCTAAAGAAACATACCCGCGGAAACTCATAGTTTAGGCAGATACCGAGATTATTTTAAATAAAAAGTTGTATTTTTGTACTAAAAAATATAAAGTATCTATGATATCTATCAGAATATGAGGTTTCAATTAATGCTAGCGGGTTTTTTACACCCTGTATCTAGGTACCTTTACCTAGTGGTTGCGGTTTTTCTTACGATCGAATGCTACTTAATTACCAAACACGATTCTAGTAATTTTTAATTGAAATCGTTTCATAGTTTGTATGTGATTTTTATATGTTTACAAAGGTATGTAAACATAAAGTAGGTATGTAAGTACTTGCAAAGCAATTCTGTCGGCCTTTCAAGTGTAAGTAAAACCCAGCGTTGTGGTTCGCGTCAAGCGGCCTCAACTTTATGCTGAGGAGGGTCCACTTACGTTGGGTGCCCACGAACAATGCCACTGGGAACTCAATAATTGTCTCAGTGTTTTATGTACCAATTTAAAAAAAGTTATTATATTGCATAATTATTGTGTCATGGCATCAATGTGTAATTAATGTTTCTTTATTTCTTTCTTTTTACAGTTGGAAGAACATTTCAATTTAATTTCAATTTATTTAATTAATCGTCAACATGGGTTACAAAGGTGGTTACCTATATTTATCAAATCTCCATGTTCCACCTTACGGTATACGATACAATCCACATAGATACTTTATATAAATCTAGAATAAACTGAACATATAAGTAGGCTAGGTATATGAAATTCTCCAGGAACAGGACGCTTTGGCCCTTGAGAGTTATTTCAGCTTCACATGAATTACAAGCAACCTTTTAAAGCTAGCAAACTATGTCGCATTACATGGACTCAGGGGGATAATTAAACCATTTTCAATTTTGGGTTACTTAAAGCAACCCCCCGGCCTCCAGAAATTTAATAAAGACTAACGTTATTAACGGAAATCACTATAAAGTGCCAGTATGAAAATGAACAGCTGAGCTTACCACGCGATGGCGTGGCGTGTTTTGCGCTTCGCAAGGTCTCGTGTATTGATCGGCTGCATTGCCCGCAAGCCCACTTTCGGGACACGGGACTACATTGTACCTACATGTGTAAAAGTAGGGACTTGGTGAATAAATTATTGGTTGCTGGCTATTTAGTGTTGGTTCAAATCCTATTAAGGTAAGGATTATTGTAATACAAATAATATTATTTTATCGATGGTTATACATACATACCTACCGTAATGCCTTTTCCCGTAGGGTTAAGGCTGAGAACACATTGTTCCACAGTCTCTTGACAAATCTCTCTAGTTTCTTCCACATAAATCAACTTTTTTATGGTCGTCGGTTTAAGGATAATACTACAATGAAATAAGTATTAGCACGTGTTAGGTACCCAATACGAGTATATGATTTAGGAATGCCTTAGCGTAGATAGACAATAACGAACAATTACAAACCTACCTACCTCTTAGTTACGCTTTTAGAGTTCGGAAATTAAACAAGAAATTTCATTCTGTCCTTTTGAGATGGTAACTAAGTGAGGGTGAATGTTTTCAATTGTTTACTGCATTGTGTGGATCAAACTCAACTCAAACTCAAAATTTCTTTATTAAGCAGGACATTAAACATCTCTTTCAAACGTCAAAAAGAAGGGGGTCTGATAGTAGGAAGGAAGGAACATGTTTACAGTTAGGCATTTGACCGCCATCTCACCTGGTGGTAAGTGACGATGCGGCCGTAGATGGAGCATGTCTAGGAACAGCCTATTTACTCAAGCCTTGAAGGCGTCCAGATCATAATGATCAGGGAACACACTCTCAGGCAAGATGTTCCATTCTTTATCTGTACGCATTATACTTAAAGGTTTAACCAAAGTGCCTCGTGCCGACAACTGGAAGATCTACGACATAAGGATGAAGCGCTCGCCCGGATCGCGTCGTCCGGTGGCGGAAAGGGGCCGGCGGAACCTCAAACAGCGGTTTCAAACTAAACTCGCGTTCTTTACACATACTTATTATAACAATACTCTTCTCGTGGCCACGGTGGGAGTAACCCTACCAAAACGTCGAGACAAACACATCTTAAAGGTACGTCGCCTGTAAACCAATCCAACTATTCGTTTATTTCTATTTCATTCACTACAAATAAATACCATTCAATAACCCATTCCCTGAATACGCCTGAATAGACTTCGCCGTGCCCTTGACCCTTCAAGCGAGGGGGGAAAAGGCAGGAATGTGGGCTTATTCATGCCGCGGGTGCACCCGGGCCCTCCTTACCCGGATCAATACCGGTGGCCTTGAGACGGGCATAAATCTACCGCTAATGGGTGCTGGAGAGGATTTGAGAGTTGCTACTTAGTAGGTGTTGGCAAATAAAGTAAACTAGACATTCGCGCATTTGGCGTTTTCAATGTCCGACGAAGAAAGAGGTATATTATAGTCAGACGTGTGTATCTTATCTATGTGTCTGTCTGTAGCATCGTAGCGGATGCGGTTTATAATTTGAAAGCCTTTCATCAACACAGCCCGTCACAGTCCACTGCAGGACTTACGGCCTCTCCCACGAAAGGGGAGGTTATTGCCATAATCTTCACGCTTGGCAGGCGGGTTGGAGATCGCAGTGTTTAAATGTAACAATGGAAAATGCTGCTGCCCAATTTCCAGACTACGGAGACTCTTGATCTTTTGTCTCGAAAACATTAGTCGCCTTGTACGACACCCGTGAGTGTAAGGGGTTGGTGCTATTCACTCTGCCGGACACCACACGGCCTAGAAGAAAAGTTTCACTTTGTAGCGATAGTAGAGGTTTATTTAGATGGCCCACAAAACGTTGGTCTACGCGTGCATAACCTGGCACAATTTCTTTTTAGTGACCTATACTTCGACTTTCCTTAGCAACAGTATGCCTATTTACTTATCCTCTTATGTGGGTTCTAGAAGTAAAAAAAACCGGGGTGCTTCACAGGCTCTTGGCAGTTTCACCAGTTACATTAAAGTCGCCAAAAAGGAAAATGACACCCTCGCAGTCATATAGACGGTACGGCATCCGGCGGGGCCGCCGGGGCCGGCGGGGCACAGACGGGACGCGTCGCGATCGATGGTGTTCCGACTGGGAGAGATATTTATGTGGTGATCGTTTTATTTCAGTTTAGTCTGTTTCGGTGTCGACAAACCCTCTTTTTTATTTTATACGGTAGACTAACACCTGATGGAAAGTGGTCACTGCCGCCTACGGACATCAGCAACACCAGGGGCGCTCTAAAGAGACTCAATCCTCTTTGCAGTCCTTCCTTGTAAACGCGATTTAGAAATCAATATCTAAGTCTGTTGTTTGTCAAACTTTTGTTAAAAGATATCGTTTTAAAATTGCACGGGATTTAAATCTTTCAATTTAAAATCCCGCTCTCTCCGGTATTAGTAAGTAGACAATTATTCAATGTTTTTCTTCGGTAGGGAAGTAATTCCGCATCTCGCACGTGCGCCGTATAAAGCATGTTGCATGTTGGATGCACGTTGAAAGCCAAGTATCAAAATTATGCAGATTAAATATATCCCAAAGCGAGAAAGTGCATTCCAATGTGTTTATCAACTACTATAAGTTTCACATAACCATACCATTATTTAATCTATCTTGAATAATTGATTGAATAACCTAAAAATGCGACCATCAATAAGACGTTTCTTTAAATGCCGGAGTTTTATTGAAACTCCAATTAATACTTCGGAAAATATCGTTAAATGCAAATTGTTTGGGAGTTTTCCGAGGACGATCGTAAGCTAAGTATTTTTCCTTCTCGACGTTTTAACTTTCAAGGTAGACACTCGAAAATTTTACCTGTTGGAATAATAAATATCTTAAGAACCTACTTAGGTTTTGCATACTTATAATAAGAAGCATTATAATAATTAAGGAAGTGAATACATGAAAGGAAATAAATTATTACCGTAGTTAAAAGAAGTTAAAGTGAACTAGTTGTCTCCACTGTCTGCACGTTTTATTATCCATATAGGAAAAATTCACCGAAATCTGCGTGACTAAGCAGCTGTCACGCAGGCCACTCTCGCCGGGGACTCCAGTCAGATGACCCTACCGTCGTCATGAAAATTTAGCCTCTCTAAAGAAGGGGACGCCCACCTTAAGATCAATAAGGAACTTATATCTTCTGAAGTGGGAGCACGACAATGCCATCCGTTGGAGCCGCTCATTTTCAGTCTAGCAATCCATACGGCCGTACGGGAAATTAGATCTTCCCTGAGCAACATTTGCACTGATCTACAGTACTATAACTCTTTAAAGTTTGTGTTGCCAAGAAGTGATATACAATAATTCATGCAGGTAAGCGGTACACATGAACATCTGACGACCGCGACAGTACCACGAGCATTTCAAAACATAGGTACGTACAGTCGAGCGCCCGGAGCTTGCATGCACCCGTGTCCCGGATCGATACCGGTGGCCTTCAAACGCTCACAACCAGTGTTGATGAGGGTTCAGACCGTAAACAGTCGAGACAATGTTTCGTACTAGATTAACTTGTCAGTGCATTGATGAATGTTGAGTGGAAGGAGTAGAGACGTAGGTACACGTTCGATGATCTTATCGAGGTTCTTATGAAAGGTCGGGATAATAGAGTAGAGTATGTATCCTATTGGTAGTTGATAAGTGTCGAAGAAAGAAATGTTGTTTCTCAGCACTGATAATCTTTGCGTTAATGTCCCGGTTGTGCTCTCGCGCATGCGGGCCTGTGGTCTACCTTAACCTTGACTCAGGATTTGGCAGATCAGGTTATTATAGTGGAGCGACTGCGATCTGACCTCCGTGACCCTGTTAACAGGGGAACGTGACCAGATTGTGTCATGGTTAAGCATTCAGGTGCTTCCATATGCGAGTTTCATCATAATGATTTCCCTCACCGTAAGAGTATCGGTTAGTAATATGTCTGGTTCCTCAACACTACTATGGTGTTTTGCTGCACTGCATCGTTAGCAAGCGTTAGAGATCTACGAACGAACGAGATAACACAAAGCGGTGACTTTCACCCCTAACATAAACGATTCGAGGATTAAGTTTATACCGTAACAAAGGCCGTAACAAATCGCAAAAGTAGTCCGAAAATTTCCTCAATTCCAATCAAAATTCCAAACAAGAGGACCGAATACCTTAACAGGTGTTCAGTAATATTAACAACGTAGTTTCCGAGCTGGCGAACTCGTCAGGCGCGTCCGGTCGGAAATGGAATCAACGGACGACCTGGAAACGAACAGCTCGCCTGTAACGAACAAGGTCACTCGTTCGTATGGCTTTCTATTCTATTCTAGTCAGTTAGGTATTCGTATAATAACTAGATATTTTACTATTGCTAGAGCTTGCTAGAGAAACATAATAAGAAAATGATTTAAGTACTTGGAAATATACCAATAGTCATTTAACCAACTACTGTAACATCACAATGTTTTAAACTATCGTGGTAATTATCACACATTGTAAAGGCATGTTCCGGGTTTCCTACCGCGTACCTTTGTTTACGAGTAGCCCGATATTTCGACGCAATCGCATGCATCATGGTCAGTCAGCCCGTGCATCAGTCGTCCCGTGACCATGATGCACGCAACTGCGTCGAAATATCGGGCTACTCGTAACCAAAGGAACGCGGTAGGAAACCCGGAATATACCTTTAAAATGTACTGTAATTACCTGAATCTGCCAAATCCTTAATAATAGTCAAGAGGCGGACCCCTGGCCCTCATTCGCGAGAGCACGACCCGGTTATGGAGGACGCCAAGATGATTAATTATTTATTTTAACCCTCGTCACAAAAGGGATGGTAACTTCAGTTTCAGTTGGTTTTTACTTGACGTCATTTGGGCGCCGTCGGTCTCCACTTGGTCAGACAGTCGGGCTAGCATAATTTTTTATACCACTAACGTGGCAAATAAGCTTACGGCCTGCCTGATAGAAAGCAGTCAACGCAGCCTATGGACGTTTGTAATATCAGAGGATTTTCACCCACTCGTTGCCGATACCGTAAAAACCTTTTTCTTAGTCCGGATGTGGGACCAACAGGTCACCCGATGGAGTAGCTATTCTATACAAAAGGTATCACTAGGTATCTTGTAACTTACTTTTCAATTTACCAGATAAAGACCTAAAATGTCTTATATTGAAATGAATAATTCATTGTGGGACTCAGTTCTCCTCAGAGTTGGTATATCTATCTGCATTTAAATTCTCATTTAGCAATTCATGAGTTGAAACTTTATGCCTGGAAATGCTAGGGTCTCTAGCTCTACTAATAGAAAAAGTAAAAATATAAAGTCGGAGACTGCCTGTCATTATTATGTAAGCATGTTAAGCTAAACACTATAATAATTTTATGATCTAGATATATAAAAATGTATGTTTGTGTAAACAACGTCGTTTCACTCAAAAACTAGTCAACGGATTTTCATGCGGTTTTCAACAATATATAGAGTGATTCAAGGAGGTTTTTTTTTCAAACAAAAAGAAATAAGCGGACGAATTCGCGGACAAAAGCTAGTATCAAACAAAAGACTAACTAACAACTTAGATACTTAGTATGCAGCAGCAACTTGTGGAAAATACTCCTACCTATGTAAATTACTTAAAAAGTACTTAATTTATGCCTAATTGAATTTCGAGCAATATTTTCGCTGTGGCTTAAAAAAATCAATGAAATACCCCCGAGCGATGCTTTTTACGATTTAAAAATAATTTTCCTAAAAAAAGCAGCTAGAATGGTACGTAGGTCCCTCCCTACATAAAATAATGAGATCCATAAAAAGTCCTTGTATTGGCTATCCTCATTTCTACACAAGAAGGCAAAGTAGGCATGTGTGGCCTCGTGCAGGCCTTAGGTAAGGATGGACTCTAAAACAGGTAGGTGTCGGAGGCCGTATGTTTGGACGGGCTCTAAGTTAGGTAGGCGTTCGGGTTGGCCTGCTGCTCCTGTAGGGTAACCGGGGCTCTAGTCGGTTAAGTAAGTAAAAAAAGCAAGTAGGATCGTAGGCCTGTACGCTTAGATAGGTCGGAGCAAGTAGGACGCAAGCTATTAGCTAGCGTCTATGAGCACACATAGCACTGGCTAGGTAATTATTCAAATGTGTTCCATTTGAATTAAATGTAAGGTATCATATGTATTTTATAGCATTTTTCCAATAACGCTTCTCAATATAACATTAATGTAACTGTAACACGCAGTGCTACAGTACCTACTTTTATGGACCGTAGCAAGACAATTTTAAAATTCCGTTTGTCCTGCGAAAGAAGCCTTAAATTTTATTTTCTTATTGCGTGCGAAGCGAACACGCCCTAAAGTGGGGTGTCGGGTGAAGTGGACTCGAAATTTAGGTGACTCAAACCGAGCACGGACATTTCCACTTATGTTACATTTAATAAAAACTCACTCAAATTTGAGAGGGCAAACCACGCTAATGATTGGAGATGTATCTATCATTATAGATGCTTCATTATGATCATATGATTCATGATCATTATAGATTGTTCATTAATTCATGATCATTATAGATTGTTCATTAACAGGCATACCTAATGTCAAAGTTACATATACACACATAAGTATAAGCACTCATTCAGATAGTCCCATATTTTAAAGTTTTGGATCATCGGTGGCCGAGTGATTAAGGTATGGGCTCGTAAGCGAGAGGTACCGGGTTCGAATCCCACTGCGGTCATATACGAACGACTCTATTCTGAGTTGTGCACATTAGTTGAATGCTAAGCGATTCTCTTACGGCGAGGGAAAAGATCATGATATAACCTGCATATTCAGGTAAATTTGTAACCATGATCCAATTTAGTCAGGTTCCCCTGGTAACGGGTCACGGGGTTCAGATGGCAATCGCTCCACTTTAATTATATAATCTGCCAAATCCTGGATCATGGTCAAGGCGTACTCCGGGCCATCGTGCGCGAGAGCACTACAGGGATATTAACCCACAATGATTAATTAGTATATATAAACTGTCCATATGAAACTGCCAGATTATAGAAGCCCCGCTGCGGGGGCTTATCGTGACTCAACTTTGTCATAGTTGTTACGCAAAATACCTCGTATGAACGTATTTTAAGATGTATAAAAGGCATATTCAATCATTGCATTGAACTGAGTTACTGTTTCTAGTAGGTACTGGCTGTGAGAGATAAAAAATAATGTTTTTATATAATTAAACTAACATTAAATAAACGATTTATATGAATAATAGCTACGATGTTATACCACCCACTCAAATTCAGAAGAAGACTTCCTTTGTTCTAATTAGGGAGTCTTTCTTGGCAAAGGTTAAAGGGCGGTATCTCGAATAGACGAATTCTGTCTTGTTATAAGATAATTACAATTATGTAATATGTTATTACTCGCTCATATTACATATTTACAAATTACTAATACCTAATTTCCTTCCTTCCAAAATAGGTATTTCTCGCAAGTTTTAGTAATGTATCAATTCTTCGGATCAGGTAGATAAAAGCACAAGCCAGCAGACTGCCAGACGCCAAGGAGCCCATTTATCTTTCTGGCCTTAGTGGGAAGTAAATCGCACTTAGAAATAGAATCTATAGGTTGGCGATAATACTTCTATACGAGTATGAAATACATCACGGGCGTAGCCAGGTTTTAGTTTGGGGGGGGGGTTAATCTTGAACCCCCCGTTCAAAATTAAAAAAATTAAATATATTCGTCATCCCCCCCTTATAATATGGGGTAATCCTAATAAAAGTAACCGAAAATAATTTTTTTTCCAATTTTGGCTCAATTTACTCGAGGTGAACAGGATACCTAAATCTAACAAAAACTGACTTGACTTTTTGTCATACCTACATATTGGCTCTCTAAATCCGAATTTAGTACGCGGCGCGATTGGTGTGAATGTTTAATAAATAAGAGAGAGCATCAGTATGAAATTATTTTAATTTTTGTTTAAAAAGAGCTGGAGCAAACTTTTAAAGAAAACTAATGAAGCTAGCGTAGCGAGCTCGTAAATTTTGGTATTTTGGCTGTAAAAATCTAGATTGATAACGCGACGCAGGCGGTGTGAAATGATTTCGGGGGGGTTTGAACCCCCTGAACCCTCCTCGCTACGCCTATAAAATACATACTTCCAACCTCTTCTAAATTAATAAGTAATCCTACTAATATCATAATTGCGAAGGATGTATGTATCTTTGGATGTTTGTTACTCCTTCATGAAATTTGGCAGCAATTATCCCTGAATAGCACGTAGGCTATAATGGATCCCGAAATTCAATGTGGTTCCCGCGGGAATGGGTCTAGATCGTTGTAACCGAATTTAACGCACACGTTGTACTGGAGGAAAGCTAGCTATTTAGATTTAATGACTTCCAAATATGAGGAAACTACTGTCTCAACGTGATTCGTATCCACGGGTCAAATCGATGTCAAAATAATTGTCATTGAATTCATTACCTACTAGAGTCGTAGAGAGTTATGTCATTTCACTGAAGTCACTTCACAATTTCATGGGTCTTGACAGCTTGCTGGCACCCAATAGGCAATGCTCAGTCTCATTGCGCGATCGATTCAGAAATGAGCAGATCCGCAGGCGAACCAAGATTAGCGACAGGATTGCTAAAGTGGCAGCCGCAGAATAGACCAATGGACTGTACAGTTCTCGAGTGGCGACCACGTAACGAAAAATGCAGCGTAGGCAAGGGGAAGTCAGCGTAATGTATAAAAATATCGATTTTTCATTTAAAAACATTCGACCCGAGGCGAGTGTTTAAAAAAAAGAGCCTCCGGACTGCATTCTGAAAAAGTTTCTGAAGCAATCCTTTAGTAAATGTTCCTTTTCAATAATTTGATTGACTAGACACAACGCTATAGATTTATTAGCTTCCACAAAGTTATTACAATAATAATGTTAAATACAACCAGGTTGGACGCATTGTGTTAAGTAAGTACCTAACACAAACACACAACATTAAGTACACCGATTTGCGAAAACAGGTTCATAAATCATTCTGGTCTGAGCGAGAATGTCGGGAAGCAAATCGCGCTCATTTCTGTCTCACGGGATCGCCCTGTTGGCAGTAAAACCATGACGATCTGCGCGATTGAATCTAATAAAACCATTTTGTAACGGCATAAAAAACCCGTTTATTAATGGTTCGATAGTAAGGTCTAATTTCGGTAGTTTGTAAAAATTGTATTGGATTAGGGCATAGTTGAATCCAATAAGAACTTTACATTAACTATTGAATAATTCCGTATTGGTGTCAATCACATTTGAAGTCCTGGAGGGGCCTAGGTATGACTAGGTAATAGCCATAACCTCACACCTTTTTCCATAATCGATAAGCCAAGATGCTGAAAAATCTAACAATGGACTGAAACCTGCACAGATATTCCTTGGTAATCATAATCGAAACACCTACCTGCCATACAAAGAAAACACACATGTGAGAGATTAGCTAGGAAATATTGTGAATGGGCCAGGCTCCTCAAAGGATCAATACATAGCGACCTTGATAAAGGGGATCGAGGGGGTAATCTCCCGAGGGGCGCGGGGGAAGCAAAGTCGTATGAAAAGGAAAATAAAACGGTCACAAAAAAGAAAGTCTGAAGCGAAAAAAAACTTCACAGAGAACAAATCTTTTGTTTAGGGAATGTGCTACCGTAGAAATAGGTTTAGACATATAGGTAAGTGGAAATAAATTGTTAATCAATAGGGGTACAAAATAAAACACAGCCGCTCCCAGTTTCATTTTGTGGTCGAGTCTGGGGCTATTCGTTTAGGACTGAATCTTTGTGCTAGGGTTTTCTGTATACCGTGAGTCGTAATCCTGAGATTTTTTAAATGTTAATTGGTAGACTGGCAAGCGAACCATCTGATGGAATGTGGTCATTGCTACGGACTTTAGCAGAACAAGCGGTATGCCAACGCGTTGCCAACCTCTAGACCACGGGACACATTGATCTAGCAGCAAGGTCAGTAGAAGAGTGGGAAATGCCAAATGCCGGTCTTGTCTAGAAAAATAGAGAACATATCTACAGAACTGTAACCTTATCACTGGAACACATAAGGTTCAATTTTATCACGAAAGAACAAAATGACTTCAAAACGGCTTTATCCGGCTTGAAGTACCGTAAAGAATATTTATGGGTTTCTTGCTCCTACAGACTTATTGGATGCTGACACTTGATAACAAATGGTAATGCTGATATCCGAAGACTAAGAATGACTAAGATTGGTTTATTGATTTGGAGTCCCACACGGCTAGGCGTCCGTGTAAGTACTGACTCAAATGGCTCTACATTAATTACAATACAATGTTAGTAAGGTAAAATGCTTCGCGCGCAGAGATACCACAGTTTTTCTTATTTTAATGCGTGGATAAACAAAAAAGAGGAGCTAGGTACAGCTAAGTACATACGTCTTTCAACTATCCCTATCCCAGGCCCACCGCCTGACTTAATAAAATTGCTTTCATAATCGTAATAGTTTATGGACGTCATCTGGTTGATCCGAGCCGACGATGTCGGCTATAGCTACAGCGATCCCTAAAAGGCGCTGAGGCGGTAGACCCCTATTCCCTATATATTTAGATGGAATAATGCAGTTTAAACCCATCCTTATTTATTTCATTTCCTTTACTTTCCTTTGGTGTTGCCTCGCGAGGCACACCAAACCTTCATGGCTAGCCACACCTGATAGAAAACGGCCACCATTGTCCAGGACATCTGCAAACTTTTTTTTTATATTGAACAAGACAGGCGTATGACCGCCATCTCGCATCTTGAAGTAACGATACGAGCGGATGCGGTGCCGGCCTTTGAGTTACCTATACACATGCCAAAGACAAAGGAAAGTCTTCAGGAGTAAGGTCATTCCACATCTTGCAAGTTGTAAAATGGCTCGCGTGCCCGTATGTACAGTGGTAGGTACCTATTTGGTTGTGAAAATTTGTGAGTTTATGACTGACTGTACTAAATCAAACGTTACCTATTTCGCCATTTTGAATTAGACAATCATCGCTTGTTCATAGATTAAGCTTCCTAACTAAAAAACCATCACCCCCGCATAACCTAAAATATTCAAGGTTCGCGGGGGAGAAGGGCCGAGGTTTGGGCGGGCCAAGGGCTAGGGCGCAGGGCGGGGCCCAATCCGGGGCTCAGGACTGGAATCCAGTTAGGAAATAAATTAATTTCAACACTTCGAAGCTGGAAGTGGAACGAATAATTCCTAGAAATTGCCTGCGCGGACTTCAGTACAGACGGCGTTGCTTTGGTTTCGACAGATGCTTTTGTTGTTGATTCGAGGAAGTTTGGGGAACTTATTACTTGTGAATTTCGCTTTACGTAGAGAACGTTTCTGAGAACTGTGAAAATAGCGACATAGCCCTAATGTATTACATAGGTAGGTAATTTATGTTGATAAAACGCCTGTGTTAGATAGACAAATTAAAATCAAATGGAATTATATTATATTCAACTTTAATCCAAGCTGCAGTGGAATTTCCACAGTTTGGTAAGTAGGTACTTATCGAAAGGAAAGTGAAACCTTTTAATAAAGAGGCATGATTATTGAGTACCTAGTTACCTACTGTTGTGCAAAATATTGCCCCGTGGTAGTTATTTTTAGTCAAAATTTTGGAGACCGCTGCGCTCGTTTATTCAATGACTGAAAATGTCCTATATTTTCATAATGTCGAAATTTTCAAGCTCGATTTGTCTTGTTGAGTAAAATAAATTTTAAACCACCAACTAGCAGATCGCTCGTAAAATCCATCGGGAGTTGCCATTGCCATATTCTGAGTAGTTTCAATTAACATAAAACTTTAAAAAATACAAAATTTTGTCTAGTTCTAGGGTCATATTAATTTCACTGGAAATGGCCGCCCCAGACCGATTGTTCGAGCAATATGCTAGTCTATTATTAAGTAAAATATTATTGTATCCTTTTTCCTTTACTACAATAAAAGCTGTAGTGGGATGTTTCAAAATTAAAAATTGTTGTTCTCATGTACTCTATCTCGCCGAAACTAGCTGAAGTGAATTATTTACCGCCGACTCACTAACTTAACATCAGGGGTACTTAAGCTTGTTTGCAATCATTGTACGTAGTAGGTAGGCGTAGTTGGAGTTCTTCAAGAAAGGGATGAAAAGGTTATTACTGGATCGGCAACGCGTGGGTGATGCCCCTGGTATTGCAAACTTCTCTAGACTGCGGTAACTGCTTTAGGTACATCATGCTGGCCGCAAGTTTGTGTGCCTTAGTGGGACAATAAAAATTTGGCAAAAAAGAACCGCTGGGAATACTTGTCAGAACGACAAAACATATGAAACGCCTACATTTGACTTCCCAAAGTCAAACTCTCTAAGAATTTCCTTAAATAACGCTTATCCAATTAGATACGTTGCTACTGTAATGAATGCGAAATTCGATCTCAACATGGATAATTTGTAACCGTATCGGTGTCGAATCACGTGGCAAGTAATACCAGTAGATATCCCGACGAAATGCTATTATTCCTCTATAAATGTTGACTTTGTCCCTGTCCACTCCTCCCCTCCGGGCTACACGGACCGCCCTTCGCAAACAAAGCCACCGTTCATCCACTGAAAGCCCTAATTGGGTTTAAGTAGGCGCTTTTATTTCTATTTAGGGCCTTTGTCTAAATGTCTTTTTTCTTGTAAACGTTTTTCATTAGCGTAGTAATGAGTACAGCGAGGAATTCTTGTGAAATATGAAGAAGGTTTTGCCTACGGCGTCGGCGTGTAAGAGTACTTTTGAGCGTAAGCGAGGTTTTTCTTTCATTATTAAAGGTGTTAGGAAACTTTTATAGATAGTTATAGAGGGACTAGTAACCCTGCAAGACTTTGTTCGCGTGGGTCTACCCTACCCTACCTTACCTTTACCACTCAACTCTAACCATACCCTTCCCCTACTGACTGTACCTCTACCCTACCCCTACACCTAACCAAGCCTTTTTCTATTAAACAAACATTGTCGTGACAGTTACAAACACAATAAAAAAAGTAAATAGGTGCAGCCGTTCTGAAATTATGCGCGAACATGCAATCCGGGAAAAGATTCGAATGGAACAATAAAACGATTATGAGAAATTGTTAATCTTACAAATCCATTTCGACACGTTGGGTTCTCAAATTTTGTCGAAACGACTAGAATGTTCTACGATTTTGTGGAAGATTTCCGAAGCGTTAAATTCTCGAGGCAGTATGTTACACGTGTAGCAACCGAACTCTCGGGAGCGTCGCGAACGTGCCAGACACGATCCGAGAAATATATACAGCTTAATAGCGCCTAGCGAGCTGGGCCTCGAGTCCCCTAATTTACTAATGGCTCGATCGAATTGTAATCGGATCGCAATCGCAGCTCAGTGGCAACATTACGCCTTTTTGGTACTCAGCTACAATTAAAACTGCCGCAATGGGGGATTTACAAAGAGCTACTTTAAAAAGTAAAAAGTATAGCTTTGGCGTGTCTCTGCTTAGAACAGGATTCTCAAGTATTGAATTTGGTAACCGAAATTACTCTGAAAGGTGTTTCGTGAAAAGATACTTTGCTACAGTACCTTGTTAGAGAAGAAAGCGCAAAATGTGTGCGAGATGTATAGAAATGTAATTTTTTATGTGAATGTGAATGTGAATTTAAACGACACCGATGGTTTAAATTTATTTTTGAGAATCGTCTCTATCTATCGTCAACGCTATCTATTACAATTATTTGAACTATTTATTCTTTTTAATCGGCTATCGGAAAATCTACCATTACAGTTCGGTCGAACCAACTAGCGGACTTGAGGCCCAGTTCAGTGGTGAATACGATACAGGCGATACCTACGATAATCCGAGGAGGCTTACGAGTGATTATAAGGGAAGTTCATCGTCTGGAATAGTGCTGCACAAGAGTTGTAGTGCCTATAATTTAGTAATATATTGTAGTGTCGTAGTGTTTTTATGGTCTAGATTTTGCAAGTTCAATTAAGTTGCGTTTAAGTTACAAATAAACCTCCTAGCTCGTAAATTATATTAAAAAGAAAGGTAGGTATTTTACGTAAAAACGCTTTTTTACTTGTTTATATACACTTAATTAATGTTCCTTTGATCTCATACAGCTATCATGAGACATTATTTTTTCTCGTTTTTAATAGTTTTACACCTCCCACAGGTGTAAAAGCAATTTTCAAAATGTTTCAGATACTAATGATATCTTCTTAGAAACATATACAAAAGGAAACTTGGCAGCATATTTTTGTAAGCACCTGTGTCCTGAAGGAACAATATATTTTACTTACATTGCCCCAGAAAGGAACGGAAGCGAATTTTTGGGCACACCAAAATGAGCTTTATGTACATAGCGTAAAATAAATAATAGTAGAGAAGAACAGTGGACTCTGGCTGGCAGATTTACCTACCACTATCCGCTGATCCGAGATACCTTTTGTTTTAATTCTTCGAAGCCGGGGGAATGACGTAAACATAGAGGATTGCCCGAAAATGGACTCTACCCTCTTAAACCCGTATATGTATCCACAGCCGCTTTTTATCGGAACAACCGCTAAAACTATTATATGTTTATAGAAGTCGTTGTATGGCAAAGCAACTTACCTGTACTGCCCGCCAGCATATTCTTCCATCTTCCACCTGCGATCCACTGCCGCAGAAGTGTTGCCGGCTGCTCACGATGTTAGACGAACTTTCACGAATGTCTTTCTTCACAGTTTACACCGAACAGAACACTGACCTTAGCTTCAGAGAAGATTTGGAGGTAGATCTACTTATTGATTTCCATTTTCATTATGAATGTCTGTCATGAATCTACTTTTCGGTAAAGGTAATTGATAGATTAAATCGTGAGAGAAAGTTGTGGCAAAGTGAATGGACCCTCTACTATAGGTACAATTATGAAGGTAATTAGGTATCCATGTGGGAGTCCATTCACTCTGCAGATAGCTGTCGTATTCACCTACAATTCCTATTGGATATACCTACAATTATTGTACTTATTTGGGTACCTATCTAGGTACTAGTGTAGACTACAAGATAACTACCTACGTGCGAACTTTTTATTTTGTCTGTCTATGGGTACTTCTAGGAGAGTCGGTGGCTGAGTATCCGACTTGTAAGCGAGAGGTACCGGGTTCAAATCACACTTCGGCCATGTACAAAGCCACAGTGGCCATTCAGGCGACTGAATGTGCAACCATGATCCAGTCTGGTCAGGCCGGGCCTAAAGCACAAGCGGGACATTGCCGCCAAGATAATTATTTTAATTTTACTGTAGGTACTTCTGCGGTAGGTACATTTTAGATACCCACCTGAATATCAATTACTGGCCTATCATTAGGCGACCCGCTTCCTTCTTTGCCTGGATTTCAGACACTGGATGAAGCAACATCAAGAGCGATTAGGTAGGTAGGTAGATTTTTGTTTACCCTAGGTAACTATTTAAAGGCCGAGGGGTGTCCCGCAGAGTATATTTGCACCAACCCTTCGACCGGACTGGGTGCCGTAAAATGCGACTAATGTTTTATGTGCTTAGTGCCTACATTTGGCTAAATTCAGCCTTGTAAATTCAGAAGCAAAAAGAGTGAGAGCATATGAAAGTGGAATGTATTGCTCATAGAATAAGGTAATTTTTTGTGTCACTTATATTATGTTACGCGTCGTCGTCTTTTCAAATAGCGTAAATTCTATAATCAATGTCGAATTTCGTGCTACTTACAAGAGGTAAAATAAATGTTACAGTAGGTAGATAAACCTACAATAAGGATTCTCTGTGACCGGCCAATGGCATACAAGGTATAAATCTGTTCGGACCAGACCAGAGAGATGTAGATTTTGTAAAAAGTTGAATTTGATCAATAATGTGTTCCAAAGTGTAGTGTGTCCAAAAGTTGAATTATCATTTACCAAAAAGTTAAATTTGCATAATGTTGATGATTCGAGTCGTGCCATTGTAACATAAAACTTGCTTAAAATACACCAGTCTTTACAGGGCCCAATCGACCGGCTCTACCATCCATTTATAGATAATAGAATACCTACCTATCAGGAATCGAGGCCTCTAATGAAGTAAATGCGCGCAGCTCTCAGAATAACTAAGTTACGATCAATTGATTGACGAAGCTCGGAACTCGAAACTGTAAGATATTGGTATAGGTAAAGACAGTGTAGTAGGTACCCAAATTAGCTCCCTTAGCCCGACGCGACGGGCAAAAATTTAATTTTTCCCGTCTGTGTTCTAGAAAATTTTTGCTAACTTATGTAAACGGATATTTTCGGTTTTGATTGAACATTGGCACCTATAATACAAGGTGGGTAAACACAATTTCTTTTCACATAACACAGCGATAAAAGATCTGAATCTCAATCTCAGCAAAAGTAGATTTTAATCATCAAACTGGGTCCAAACACCATTTAAACTCAACTGATCGTTCACAAACTGTTTATTAGCATTAAAAATCTCTATACAATCACTTGTGTAAATACTTGCGTTCTGGTTCACTAATTTAAATCAACTGCCTAAGTTCCGATGTTCACATACTATTATACCGACTACAGAACAAAGCACTGCGGTCTCGAATACAGGACGGTGTTATTGCTTTTATACAAACATAGCCCAATTCGATTAGTCAAATAAGTACCTTTACGTAGGTGGGCCAATACAGAGCCCGGTATGCAACAATGAGTTACATTAGTAAAGTGTTATTGTGAGTTATTGCTTCTATACAAACATAGCCGAATTCGTTGAGTACGGAGAAACGATATCATGAATGATCGCCTTGTTCTAATAAGTACGCAGCTGGGGTACTACAGATTCCCGGTATGAACAATGAACCTTACAGCACAAACGAATAACACCCAACTTACAAGAAATAGAAAATGAAAACGAGAAACTAGAGCACATTATAAGCTGCAGGTCTAGGTCTAGACCCAGATCAGCTGTGCTAGAAAAGCGTGGGCATTTCCTGGCGGGAAGCCAGCGCGCCCACCTAGATACATTGTGCCTTTACTGGTCGATAGTTACGACGCCGCCGGTCCCAAGCCGCATAAGACTCGGGGACTATCATGATAGATATGACGTAATTTCATTGCCAGGGTAGGTAAATATCCTATATGACATGCAATAGGGCTATTTTGCAGTAATATCCAATTGGGTATTTGCTCTTTTGAAGACCTAATATTAGAGTTCGAGCTAGTAATATAAAAAAAACAATAATTTTGACGTTAATGGTCCTGTTGTGCTCTCGCACTCGAGGTCCGCTTGGCCATGATCCAGGATTTGGGATCACGTTATTGCAGTGGAGCGACTGCCATCTGACCTCCATGACCCTGTTAACAGGGAAACCTGGCCAGATTGGATCATGGTTACATATCAGTCCCTTGAATGTGCAGGTTTCATCACGGTGTTTTCCCTCACCGTTCCCACATTAATGCCTGTCCGAGCTAGTACTATTTGCCTCTAATACCTAAGTAGTACCTGATATGAGTAGGTAAGTAATTACTAGACAGGTGGTGAACAGATAATTCATCATTCTGGCCTTCTACGCCCACAACAACCGAATGTAAGTATCGATAACGTAGACACAATAATAAATTATGTACCTACGAAAAAACCTCCTTCTCGAACTTTCAGCTATAATACACACTATACAAACAACTGGCTAGAATCTACATAATAAAGACTTAATAACAGTCTTTCGGTGAGCACGAGTATTGCGGGATTATCTGGAGCGGTTGTATCGCTGAGTGAGGCTTTAGAAAAGCTTTGCGGGAGACTCTATTACTTACAGAGTAATAGCTATGGTAATAGCACCGTTATAATAAGCGACTGTTGCCTTGTGCTGTACCTACGACATATTTGAGCAGAACTGTGTCTTAATATTAAAAATATAGGCAGTGTTATACACAGTGTACACACGGTCTGCCTTGATAATTAAAAAAAAAAAAAAACATCTTGGCGTTAATGTCCCGGTTGTGCTCTCGCGCACAAGGGCCTGGGGTCCGCCGTGACCATGATCCAGGATTTGGCAGGTCAGGTAGTTACAGTGGAGCGACTGCCATCTGATCTCCATGGCCCTGCTACTAGGGGAACCTGACCAGATTGGATCATGGTTACACATCCAGTAGCCTGAATTCGCAGGTTTCATCACGATGTTTTCCCTCACCGTAAGAGCATCGGTTAGTATTCAACTAATGTACATAACTCAGAAAACAGTCATTGGTACATGGCCGGAGCGGGATTGGAACCCGGGACCTCTGGCTTACGAGTCGGATATTCTTACCGCTCGGCCACCGACTTTCTTAAAATATAGAAGTCAAGTAAATGCCTTGTTAATAAAATATACAAGTTTATAGTAGTTTTAGTTTCACGGTGTACGCACGGTCTGTCCCACTAATTATAACATACACGGTAGTTGCACGGTCTGTCTTACTAATAAAACATAGACGATGTTATACACGGTGTATACACGGTCTGGCTTACTAATAAAACATAGACGATGTTATACACGGTGTACACACGGTCTGTCTTACTAATAAAACATAGACGATGTTATACACGGTGTACACACGGTCTGGCTTACTAATAAAACATAGACGATGTTATACACGGTGTACACACGGTCTGTCTTACTAATAAAACATAGACGATGTTATACACGGTGTACACACGGTCTGGCTTACTAATAAAACATAGACGATGTTATACACGGTGTACACACGGTCTGGCTTACTAATAAAACATAGACGATGTTATACACGGTGTACACACGGTCTGTCTTACTAATAAAACATAGACGATGTTATACACGGTGTACACACGGTCTGGCTTACTAATAAAACATAGACGATGTTATACACGGTGTACACACGGTCTGGCTTACTAATAAAACATAGACGATGTTATACACGGTGTACACACGGTCTGGCTTACTAATAAAACATAGACGATGTTATACACGGTGTACACACGGTCTGTCTTACTAATAAAACATAGACGATGTTATACACGGTGTACACACGGTCTGGCTTACTAATTAAACATAGCTGTGTATACACAGTGTACACACGGTCAGTCTTACTAATAAAACATAGACTACCTATGTCATACACGGTCTATCTACACATGGTATGTCTTACTTATAATACAAAACTGGTGTTATACACCGTGGTCTGTCTTACTAATAAAACATAGACGATGTCATACACGGTGTACACACAGTCTGGCTTACTAATTAAACATAGACGGTGTACACACGGTCTGCTACTAATAAAACATACACTTTGTATAACACGGTGTACATACGGTTTGTCTTACCAATAAAAACATAGACGGTGTCATATGATCACGGTGTACGCACAGTCTGTCTTACAAATACAACATAGACGGTGTGCACACGTAATTTGTCAGACACCTACTTACGGCTGACTTCAAATGCGACATAATTTTTTATGTACAGTAATTACCTACTTAGGGCAGCAACAGTCACCCACCCTCAACCTACCATGGACAACTAATGGACTCACTCATAAAGCAGCACCGTGTTTTACGTTTTCAGAACAAACAGAGTCATTAGTTAGCCATCCTTGTATTGCATTAAAAAGAAAACAAGTCTGTCGCCAAGGTCTACGATTAAAAGGCAGTTAGCTAGAAACTCGTTAGTTCGAGTACTTTCGGCTCTTTGAGGGGTTTTTGTTACTAGGTAGGTAGGTAGGTAGGTAGGTAGTAGGTACCTACAGTTAGAACGATAGAATTTTCTTTAAAAATGTATCAAACAGGTCTCCTTAGAAGCAGGCAACGCATTGATCGCACTCCTGGTGTTGCTGATGTCCATAGGCGGCAGTGACCACTTTCCATGAGGTGGACCACATGTTTGTCTGCCGTATTACATTTATAAAATCACAAGGTTTTTTTTTTCATTATTGCCTAGGAAGGCACACGAACGGACGGTCCTGATGGAAAGTGGCCACCGTCGTTCAGGGCATCTACAACCTAAGGGGAGCAGATGCAGTGAGATGGCAGTAGGATCTGTATTAAAAAGTCAAGATTACCTAATCTACCTATGTATAAGACCGGGACGGTCAAAAGGTCGACCGCGGTCTACCGGTCGACCGCGGTCTACCGGTCGACCGCGGTCTACCGGTCGACCGCAAAGTCAATTAAAGGTAGCCCGCGAGAGATAAATAAAAAATTATGGAAGAAACACATAATTTTAATAATTTAGTGGACAGGACAAGGTTTTAAACTGAATTATTGTGTAAATAAAGTCCACTGTTGCAGGTTGTACATCCGAGCGGTTTATCCCGGCATCTACCAGGGTCCGCTTTTCTGCTCTTTCTTTCCCGCTTCGCCCGGTCTTGTATAATATAAGAGATAAGATTCTTAGACAAGAAACTATAAGAGACGTGAATACTTGTGTACCTAAGTACCTACTTAATTAGGTGTCTTCTACAAATCGAAAAAAGTCCCAACCCAACCTACTTCTTTCGCACGATTTTGTCACTCGTATTTTTGGCACTTTATTTTAATAATGACGCGCTAATGTAAGGCTGACTAACGTAATTACATTCCGCTGTAATCCTTTGGGCATAAAATAAAGTGATCCAATCAAAATCTCGTAATAACAGGCGAAATTAACGGCAAAATGGAGTGCTTAACATTATTTACGTGCCAACTTTTATTGGGCCGCGTTGATCGAATTCTCTGAGGAAATTTACTTTGACTGCCCGGCAACAATTACCTAATACATAAATAACCTTTAAGTTTAAAATATACACTTATAATTTATATAATATTTACTAGAGGTAGGGCATATGATAGCGAGGTAGGACCCTGTTCGAAGTGGAGCTGCGCGACTGGGGAAAAACCTCCACCTTACAGAATATTGCAGCTAAACAATACAATATTAATAGGTAGGTGTATAATTAGTATTGTGTTCCTGCCGGTGAGGCATTTATTCCTGGTCGTACCCTCTGCAAACGTACTTCCCTGTTCCCAGTGGGTACGTTCGAATTGTACGGTAGGTGTAGGGAAGGTATTAAAATAGATGACATGACATGCCTTTATGACATTAGTCGCCTTCTACGACACCCAAAAATGAGTGGAGGTGGTGATACACTCTACTTTGGGTCTGACGGTCACCACGCGACCGCATCGCTGATTGCAATATTGCGATATAAAATGCTGCTGCCCATTCTCGGGTCTACAAAGGTCCTACTTTTGCCAAGGACATCCATAAGCACTTCTCAAAATGGCTCTTGGTAACAAAAGGTCCCTTTCTCATAATGCCTCTTTCGCCCCAACATAATATATATACTACCCCTATATAATATTTGTTTCAAACTAAACTCGCGTGACACCGCAGCTGTCACCTCCCACGGCAGTCGTCTCGTGACCACGGTGGGTGTAACCCTATCGAAACGTCGGGAAAACAAATCATAAAGGTACGTCGCGTCCAATTCCCGTCTAATATAATAATACCCCTATATATCTATAAGTAAAGGCCTTTTGAATTTTTCCGTCAATCTGCTCAAAACCATGTGGTAGGTAAATGCCCACTCTCTCCCATACCACACAGGTCAGTCGCTGAATAAGTGGTCTTAGGTAGGCAACATAGTTTTGTATGCCCAAGAACCATTCTGGATCTGGGTTGGATCAAGTTTCATTCGCCCCGATATTTTTGGCTTTCGCAAATATTAAAGAGTCAGCCGCGGTGCTAACAAATGTGGTTAGATGAATTGTGCGCACAGCTGTATAGGCGCCGAAATATATCATACGCATGTGCCGGCCAGCTGAGTCCGCGCTGGCGCGACGCGAGTGCGTGGGCCATAGCCGATTGTATGGACCGGCCAAACGACTCCGCGCGCACTCGTTGACGCCATTTTTGTATGAACCAGCGAAATGAGTCGAAATTCTCGTCGAAAGTCGAAGTTTCTTAACAGAAATAGGTACCACCGGAAATAAGTAAGGGGCCGTTACCGGGGCATCCGGCCCGTTGAACGGCGAGTCCAGGGCCACCGGGACAAATAAAACTATTTTCTCATCTGCCCCGTCAACGAGTCAAGCCCAGCGGTACAGCGACTGGCCTTGCCTAACTTGGTTACCTTAGATTAGATTACTTTTAAAACATGACTAAATTAAATTCTCTGCTCTTATCAAATTACGCTCGAGACTTGGTCGAGATGAATTTAAAACTTAAATTGATTAAAAGTCGAAACTTAGGAAGAACCTTTTATCTCAAACTTTCAAGCGAAAATAACCTTTAGAGCGTACATTTCGAGCGGAATTTGACACTTGGAAGTCTTGAGTTCCCTCTGGTTTCTTCTCTGGATGAGTAATATTAATGTCGTACGAACATATTATCATCGTAATCCTCCTTGACCATGATCCACGATTTAGCATGTCAGGTAGGTAAGTACAGAAGAGCGATTGCCATCTGACAACCGTGATAATGTTAACAGAGGAACCTGATCAGATTACATCATGTTACACATTAAACTTGTTAATTTACTGTCGTGTGTTAATATGTATTGTCGCGATGTTTTCCCCCACCATAAGAGAATCCGTTAATGTTTAAATATATATTCAGAACAATTCATTGGTAGATACTGGATATCGAACTCGGTACCTCTCGTTTACGAGGCCGACCCACGCTAACTATTAAGCCACCGACGCTCCGCTGTCGTACGAACACGGGTACCTAATAGAACTACTATCTACCTACTCTGCTTAGGTAATACCATAGTAAGAGTGTGAATGTTATATATTATAATTGCTCTACTAACACAACGTTTGTAAATAATATAGGTAGATTTTAACCTATTAGGATTTGTTGTGAGTCTAAAAATGTATTCTTTAAATAAGTTTCTATTGTTCAAATTTGCTTTCGCTCTAGGAAAATAAGTCAGGATTTCTGAGATTTAAATAGAAAAATATGTAAGCAGAAGCTTTGAAAATGAATAGGTAAGTAGGTACCTACCAGAGTTCCGTAGCAAAATACGTAAATTTATCTGACCTTTGAACTTTATTACTTGCTCCTTTGATTTTACAAGTACTGACGTTCCCGTTTTATAAACCTACGCAGCTTAAGTTATAATTAGGGCAATTACGTAATTGTTCGAACTCTTCCTTGAAACAAATAATTAGGAAGCTATTTTTTTATTATTTTTGAATTACTTTACAGGAAGCTTAGCGTTATTATATCCCAAGTGTTTAAAATTCGGAATATAATATAACAAAAGGTTCCAAAATAATTTGCTCTTCCACGAGGCTATCGATTCAGCCACATCCAGACCCCAATAAAGGGAACAATTAATTATTCATCCCGCGGGGATCGCACGTAAAACGAATCCCAGACGTGCGTGAGCTCTAATTCCGAGCTAAATTGGACATTTCAGGCTAAGCGAAGCGCTCGGCACGGCACAGTCATATTATGCGACACTGCATGCATACAGACAAATACAAACCGGCTCATTTCTCACGACACGGCGTCTAATTTATCACTAAGCGACGGAACAACAGTATATCAATGTTATGTAACTGACCGGCAGTTTTAAGTCCTAGTAGGTGTGTGGGATGGAAGAGTCGCGAGGGTCCGCACGCACTTCCGCTCGCGGCGAAGGCTGCGGCGCAACTGGCTGGAGTGGCTGACGGCCGGCCGCCGGCGCCCACCCCCGCCGCCACCCCCGTGCGTTAATGTTGGCGCCCGAGAAGGGACTCCAATCAAATAACCGCCATAAATCCATCATGTTTTGTTTCCAACGAAAAGTAAATGTAACGTTTTGATTCGTTATTGTTTGGTTTGTTTACTTATGTCGACTGTGTTTTTTTTCTGCTAGCATTCATTAGATAGCCAAGCAGTTGACCGCTATCTCATTTGGAGGATGACGATGTGGCCTAAGGTGTAGTATAAATCGGTCTGGAAATGCCTGCTTCCTTGAAAAATTCCTGCTGTTGACTTTACGAGCGAAACATAATAACCTATGAAATGTTTTGAAAATGAACGATATTTAATGACCACGTGGGGTACATTGGAACTTTACTTTATAAAACAATTTACATGTAGAGTAATACTATGTACTGCTTTTCGAAGTATTCGCCATTACATTTTAAACACATTTTCATTTGGTCAAACCATTTTTGAAAACATGAGACTTGAAACCATTTGATTGGTCTGAGGGCATGTTTTTCACGTGCTGATTAAAAGCTATCTCGGTGGCCCCGTAAATGTCAAACCTCTCATAAAATCTATGACTTTTGGGGAAAATAAATAAATCGCATGGTGCCAGGTCTGGACTATGTGCGGGATGGGTCACTAGCTCTACCTTTTCAGAAACAAAAAAATGACTTTGTCTTGTGAATGACTATTGTAATGGTGCAATAGAATGCGACTTCTTGGTCGTTTTCCCCTAACCTTTTCAAAGACACTGTGCTAACATATGGTGGTGTACTTACCACTTAGCTTTATTAACTGTCGTTTGTTCTTCAAGTGGGATCGTGCAAACAGGACTCGTCCGGGAGGAAAAAATCGCAATAATTTCTTTCCCTACGCTTCTCGCCAGTCAACATTTTTTGGTTTGCTTTCGCCTTTGCACACCCATACGTCTTCTATCACAATGTCATACACAGCTTATGAGCGAATTTAATCATGGAGAGAAACACAGCCAAAATCAAATTCTGCGTCAAAACGCCTTACGGTGCTCAAATGAGAGGAGCTTCCCTTCCAGAAGCATTTTGAAGACGAGCAGTGCAGTCTTACGAAGACAATGAACTTTTCAAAACATAAAAAATCATCGCTCTAAAATATTTTCGCGTCGACTACATTTCTGATATGTGATAAAAACAAATAACACGCGACTTTCTTTAAGAGATTTACACATTTTACATTTATAAAAAGATTTCAGAGTTGGTGCCATTGTAAAAGATTATTGTTATCAACGTGGATACCCCCTTAGTTTCATCAATTTGAAATCGCCCTATAAAGTCTAAATACCTACGGGGACAATTAAAGGCGGTAGGTAGGTAACATTCATTACTTTTCGTAGTTACCCGCATAACATGTCCGGAGTGGAATAAAATTAATTAGGAGGAGGGAACACAAAAAAAAACAAAATGTAAACAAAAATAATTTAATCCAATAATAAGATTTTATAACTTAAAATGTCAACAGAATATAATATGTGAAATAATTATTTACTTACATAACGACTATCCGTGTATCACATACAATTATTAGTACCTACTTGTGTAATACTAATTATTCGTCACAATAATAATACCTAAACTACTAAGATTCATTTATCACATACTTTTGTACTATAAACAATATAAATTCAATATTCTCTTTGTAATTTTGGTAAATATCACATTATAATTGCCCATCAAATCATATTTCCAATATTTTGTTATAATTTCTATAACTTCCTAATTATTTACTACACTAAAAAAAATGCTTTACAAAAATACTTATTCGTGCTATTTAGCAGCTTGTCAATAAAGACAACAGTAGAAAATGCTATGATTCAGATACTATACCCCATCTTGTTTCGCCCTACGCATCATGCGAGAGCACAACCGGCATTGACGCCAGGTTGATAACACAATCTATCGCTGCTGAATTTTAGATACTATATAGTAACGTTAATAAAAGTTACTAAAAGTAAGTAAGTCATAATCCACCTGTCCTTATCCCAGTAGGTGGGATCGGCACAATATATCTCTAGGCGGCTATGTCGAATTGCGCTTACTACGTTTGGCTAAATTAAGTTGTCTGAATATAGAAACAACAGCGTGAGAGCAAGAACAAAGTGGAATGTATTGCTCGAAGAGTAAGGGTCATTTTTGTATAAATTATATTATGTTACGCGTCGCTTCGCTTATGAAAAGGCGTGATACGAAAATGGATTTTATTTTATAAGCAACACATTCCACTTTGATTTGCCCTCACGTTTTTCTTCTGAATTTAGCAAATGGTATAAGCGCAAGTTATTAGTAAATAGTAGCCCATATATTTATTTCCCAAACAATAGAACCTAAACCAGCGTTTAGTTTGTAGTTATTATTACCCATATAGTGTTATTGTCCAAAGGTTAGACTTATCAAACTTACTAACCACGTCTTAAGACTTATAGCGACCACTTCGAACTGAAACAAAAATACCAGAAGTAAAATTAAAACAATAAGTATAACCAAGGTGGTAAATAAATTGGGAAATAGTTCAAGGGGACATTTATAACGGGGTGACATTACAAATAAGGCAAACTACATTGAGGACATGACACAGGGGACATAACATTACATAAAGGGTGAAATACAGCCAACTTTACGACTGAGCGAGATGGCATATCATAACCAGGTATGTTACGGAGCTCCGTAACCGTAACCGAAACTACCGGAAATCCGAAATAAAGATAATTCCGTAATCGTAACTAAATCCGATATAAAAGTTTCGAATAATGAGGATCAGATTTTCGTTTCGTGACTTTTCCATTAGCAAGATGAATGGCTGAAGAAATTTACATTATATCTCTTAAACCAAAGAACTAGAACACTGTGTTTTTGGCATGTCTAATAACGTCATTCTACACCTGCTGAGTAAACCTTACCATTCCGCTTGACATTTCATTCAAACCTATAACTTAGGCATTTCAAAATAGACTTCAAACATTATTTCACTGGGTTTCATTTTCTATCAACAACCCTATAAAATGTTAGGTTGGAGACATCTGAAATACAAGTCATCTTGTCATGATGACAAGATCTACATAAATGAGAAAATTATATCTTAAGAAAAAAATCACTGCACGGTTTTGGCTGCATACTGTAGTTTACAAAATGGCCAGAATTCCGATTGCAGTGGACGCAGTCCGTAAATTCCGAACATAATTACTAAGGTACACGTCTCGTACTTTTATAAGTGGTACCGGCAGTATTCGTTGCTGCAATGATGGTTTTCGCAATTCCAGACTGCGCTACTGAAACGTGAGGTCAGATGTCAAAATAAAGCCCTGTCATTGGATAGAATAGACCCGACATTTTACAGCAGTTGTTTCTGTCCAATAGCACAGCAGTATTTTGACAACGGACCTTACTTGCAACTAGCGCCATCTGAAACCCACATTGGCCACCGCATGGTATTGCAAACGTCCATAGGCGTCTATGGATGGGGTGACTGCTTACCATCAGGGAGGCCGATAGCTTGTTTGCCACCTTAGTGTCGAAAATAAGCATATGACGTATGCGTCCTAAGTACCGCTGGTTGGCTATGTGCCGAAGGACCTGTCCGAACTTCAGAGGGCAAAGTGCAAGGAATCCGCTCAGGACCGTATGTTTTAACTGTTCGAATTCGTATCCGAATTAGCTACCTATCTCTTTCACACTCGTCGCAACTTACCACAAGTGTAAAAGAGATACTTACATTCACGTGCGAATCCTACAAAATTAAACCACACTTGTGTTTTGTCCCCATTTGGGACAACGAACCTAAAATTCCCGTTGTCCCCCATCCAAAGACGCTCACTGCTGGGCATAGACTTTCATCAGAGATCTTCACAAAGGCCGGTACTGTGGCTTCCGCATTCATCTGGTACCTGCGATCTTTACCACCATCTTTCTAACCACACTGCCTCAAAAATACACAATATATAGGTAAATATAAAAAAAAATTATCCATACCTGTGTTTATCGTTAACCCGATGTCCCCTGGCGTTCCGATAGACATGTCCCCCGGTGGACACCAGTGTCCCGCGAGAGCTGCACAGGCTCACCGGGCTCCGGGCGCCGGGGGACGCCGGTGACCCCTCGGGGGACGCTGGAGACCCCCCGGGGCGGGGGTCCTCGTTCGTGGGGGTCTTGTCGCCTGGGGGGATAGAGTTGGAGTGGAGGGGCAGATCGGACGCCAATCTACGACATATAACCTATGAATTTGCTATTTTTTTCGCAAGTACACATTTGCTTAAATATTTTTAATGTAACAGATCAAAATTAATACTTGAAAATGAAATGAAAACAAGTGGCCAGTAGATCGGCGCAGTGATGCGAGTGCTGAGTAGACGGCCGAACGTAGCCGATGGGTTACGATTGTCAGTAGCGCAGTCCGAGTCACTACGCATCTTTGCATCACACTCTACTCGTCCGCTTAAGTGAGTACCACCGCTTTATTTATTTCTGTCGCCAATTTCGTGTTCCAATTTGAAGGATAAGGTAGCCAGCGCAACTACAGGCTCATGCTTGTAATTTCATATCAGTCCTCGCACAGCCAACGCTCCTGCGGTTCTGCATTTTTGTTGCCTGCAACCTAAATGCCTGAATCGTAGGTGTTATGGGCAACAAGTACCGTTTACCAACAAGTGGGCTGTCCGCTTGTTTACCACTGCGTAGAATAAAAAAAATCTAAAGCCTGTTTTCCACTGTGCGGTAATTCTGCGGATTTTATCACGCACGGGCGGCGGATGACTACATACGGCCACATAGCGCTTATTGCGACATATTGCTTTCCACGGTGCATGATTCTGAGGATTCTCAAGCACGGCGGACGACCACAGACGGCCACGTACCTGGTCGGTCTGCCATTCCTTTCTACGGAGCGTAAATGCGGGTTGGTCCGAGTCCGAGTGGAATGCCAGTTAAGTCTGAGCCTGTTGAAAAGTAAGTCTACTCAGTTTCCCTACCGTCCAGCACGGGCCCGCCGTCGGGCGTGGTCCTAAGGTCGTCGAGGTCGACGAGGTCGGCGCCGCTGCCCCACGGGCTCAGCGCGCCCAGCGGGCTGCCCAGACCCGCCGTCACCAGTGTGTCGTCTTCGTCGTCAGATCCTTGAGGAGAGAGAGTGAAAGAAATATTATGGACACCATACCACGATCCTGTAGACGCAATACAAGACTACAGTCCATAGCATATCGACTTACCCAAATCCAGTATACAAATACAAATACTTTATTGGTAACAGTGTTACAAGTCAATAGATAATGAATGATACAATTGAGTATTATACTTTCATAAAAAATATAAGATGAGATATTGTGTAATTAAGTATACTTGCTCTCTGTTCCGTTTTTGGCACCTACTCACTCACTTTACGCGTGGCTCACTGGTTGACTGGTAGATAAAGCCGGCTTTAAGTCCGCCAATTGTATTATTTTTAGTACAATAAAGTTTAAAAAAAAAATTTTTTTTGTAGCCACAATCTCTATTATTAATGAGACTGAAATGTCTATTGCAGCCGAAAAATCGATTACAGTGACGTTTTAATATGGATTTGTGGCTAGCGAAATGGTCAAATTTGAGATGTTACAGCGCGAGAACAGGCCCTCTGGTCCGCATCATAGGTTTACCAATTAATATTCTGTGACAATACTAACCTTCAAATACGTCAAAGAAATTCTCTTTGGAGTCGTTGATGGAACTTGTATTTTTCTTCCTTTTACTCTGAAACAAAACAGTATTGTGAAAACACCGGATCCAAAACTGAAGTTTATGGTTAGAATTTATTTGTTTTTAGCCTACCCCATTACTGAATTAACTATTGAACATAGTTTGGGATCGGACGACCATGGGACCATCTAGGCTAGGAATAGGAGACTATTGGAGAATGGGACCACTGGACTATGGGACCATCTAGGCTAGGAATGGGACCACCTGGATCGGGAAGATCTGGTAATGGGTCCATTTGAAAATGGGACCACTGGACCACGGGATCATCTAGTCTAATAAATCTGGATCGGGAAGACCTGGGAATGGAACCATTTAAGAATGAGACCATTGGACCATGAGACCATCTGGAATAAGGACGATCTGAGAATGCGACAATTGATCAGTGTCACCAGAGACTGGGACTATTTGCCACCAACCCGTGTTACCTTGGTGAGTTGTTCTGCGACGGACATCTCTAGAGCGTGATGCGCGCGAGCCAGCGCCGCCAGAGACTCTTCTAGCACGCGGTTGCGCTCCATCTGCGTTGGAAATACTTACTTTGAGTTATTTCAAAGTGATGAATGAGCAGATGGTGTGTGACAATCGTTCTCTCTTTCTGATGAAAAGAGATAACTGTCATTGATGATGTAACTGTTACCGAAAAGCCAAGTCATCTGCGACACTGTTGTATGTTTTGTAACACCTAACAAAATATGGGCGTGATCTGTTTAGTTTGCTATTTGATGATTATTGTCGACTTTAACATCATTATGTCGATGCCATTTATTTTAGATTTTTTCATTCAAACGTTTTTGGACGCTAGTGATCGTTGAAGGTCAACTTTAGACAATATTAGAATGGTAGCACTTCACACACAAAACCGGGACATAACGCCAAGATGATGAAGATGAATTTGCGTCGTGTCCTGCTGAGTTTTGTGTAGCGAACGTCTTAAAATAGCCTGTCACCCATTACCGTACGTATGAATGCGTGTCCACCCTACCTCCCTCTCCAGGCGGGCCTTGTCGACGTCTCCCTGCTGGGCCACCAGCGCGGCCGCGTGCCGCAGCGCCGCCAGCGCGCTCTGCCCGGACCCCACCGCGTGTTGGAAACGCTGGGGGGATTGCACGGAATGAGGGTAGGCTCAAATCTTTAGTAGATTTTGTATTGCAAACGTCCATAGGCTGCGGTGACTGCTTACCATCAGGCAGGCCGCAAGCTTCTTTGCCACCTTAGTCGTATAAAAAAATAATTTAGGTGCCTGAACTAATTGATTTGTCATATTTATTATTATGTCTAACATAATTAAATTTAAAAAAGTATGAGCTCTCCTGTTTAACCAGGATGTACAGTAGCGACCCAAAGAGCTGGAGAGTATTGATAAGAACAAAAATAATTGTCTGCCAGTAAAAAATATTCATCACCATCATATCAGCCGAAAGACACCCACTGCTGGGCATAGGACTCCCCCCAGAGATCTCTACAAGGCTGGTTCTATGCCTTCCGCATCCAGCTGGTACCAGCGATCTTTACCAGATCGTCGGTCCACCTTGTGGGAGGTCTATCCACGCTGCGTCTTCAAGTACGTGGTAAAAAATATTAATTTCCGATAAAGTAAAACATTCCGCCCAATGTTCCGATAAAATGGAACCGCCCAATGTTCAATTTGTTTTGAGCTATTGAAATAATATATTTAATTCTAGGTACGACCAGGGTACATAGTGCTGGTGGGCGTATAGGTTTAGCGCCATAACAAGAAATATTTGCAATGGCGTACTGTCTCTGTAAATTTCAATTTTTTTCTGGCCTTTAAGCTTTTGGACCAAAACCAACAATATCTTATTATGAAAGTAAAACGTAAGCGTAGACATTACCATATAGGCGGAATGATGCAACGTGCCGGCGGGTGCGGCGTGGTCGGCCGCGGCCAATATGGCGGCGCACTCCCGCAGCTGACTGTCCAGTAAAGCCAGGCTGTTGGTGGCCGCCGTCAACGCATCTTGCATGCTGCCTGGAGGGAAACAGCGAAGATACCGTTATGGGGTGACAATCGGACCCCAAGACCCTCACTACACACTACACTACAAGTTCAAAATTCAAATTTAATATAATTTATTCAATGTAGGTTTAATACACGCTTAGGTAATTATCATGAAATACTATGAATGATAAATAATCATAAAAATTTACTTCATTATTGACCATTATTGCTGTGTTACAGGAGATCTATTAGAATTTTAAAGTTAAACCACACTCAAGGTCCCCAGGACCAAACATTCTTCCCATAAATCGGCCCATTCAAAACAAAAATTAAAGATACAAACGTTACGTTGAAATGCGGTTAAATTAATTTATTAGTATCACCAATATGTTCTTCACTTTAAAATCCCCGTAAAAATGGTTTAGGGACACCTTTTTCAAATGCTAGGCCCCTCCACCGCCAAAGACACGGATCCCCATGGAACTTATCTTGGCGCTAATGTCTTGACCATAATCAAGGATTAAGAAGGTCAAATAATTGTGAAACGATTGCTAACTGACTCTATCAACTGGGGAAACATATCAGATCATGATCAGTCAGATCAGTCGCCTGAATGTGCAGATTCCATCGATGTTTTCCCTCACCGCAAGAATGGAACAGACCTTGAGCAAAGCAAAGGAACCCACCTAAAGGTTTGCACTCGTCCTCCAAGTCTTCCGTGGCTTCCTTGGCAGCGTCCGGGGAGGCGCCCGCCCAGAGGTAGTGGCTGGAGTACTCTATGTGCTCCGTCAGGGCGGTCACCCACGCCTGCAACGATGGCAAACAACTATAGAATAGAATAAATTTATTTACCTTAATAGGTTATATACAAGTCGGTTTTAGGTTTAGGTTTAGGTTAAATGGCTCCTTTTTAAGGCATGCTAATTTAGCCAGCCCAGCTCCCTCCAGAAGTCCAGCAGTCTCTTCGGACGCTCGCAGATCTCTCGGAGGGACCCCGTTCCTAATGTGACTTTTACCCTATGGTCCTTTAGTGAACATATACAAGTAGGTTCAAAAAACAAGAATGGAAAGTATACCTACTTAAATTAACTGTGGGCTCTGCACTAAGGCAATCTTGTATTGATATGATGGTTGAGCTGTTATTATCACTCCAATTTGTGGCTGCAGCCTTGTAAACCATCGCCAGCCATTTTTTTATTTATGTTTCAACTTTCAACCGCAGTCTAACGTTGTGGCATACCTGAGTAATTTTTTTGCCGAAGTGAAGTTTGCCGTAAGTGAAAAAGGGACAAAGCCATATATTCATCATCATCACAGCCTACAGCAGCATAACAGTCCAGTACAGGACTTAGAGCTTCTCCCACTAAAGGGGAGGCGGGTTGGAAATAGCAGTGTTATAAATAGAACGCTGCTGCCCAATTTCCAGCTTACGGAGTCTCTAAAAGCTTTCCTTCGTAAACAATAGTCGCCTTGTACGACCCATGAGTGTAAAGGGGTTGATGCTATTCTACTCTACCGGACACCAAACGGCCATATATATTTCAGTCCATATATTGCAGTAATAAAAATATAGATCGTAGGAGCCTTATTAACAAATTATAGTGTCGTAGTAAATTAAAGGCAGAATAGATTTTAAAGGGACGTTGTAAAGGATAATGACGTTTATTTGTTTCACATTGGTGTTTTGAAAAACTTTTTGTTAATTTCTGTATGGTACCTACAGCTGCTGTAACTGTTGTGTACCCACCTGCCTAGCAGCGGCCACATCGCGTCCCTTCCCCGGCGGTACCGCCAGTCTATGGGTGGCGCCGTCACTGAGCGCCAACACGAGTAGTGCGGGCTCGACGGCGGTGGTATACCCGCGCCCGCTAGCGCCCGGTTATGGGCTGTGATGACGGTGTATAGTGTCTGGCATCCACCTAGCGCCCAGTTATGGGCTATGATGGTGGTGTATAGTGTGTGGTACCCACCTGCCTAGCAGCGGCCACATCCCGTCCCTCCCCCCGCGGCACGGCCAGCCTATGTACGGCGCCATCGCTAAGCGCCAACACGAGTAGTGCGGGCTCCGAGGCGGCGGCGGTGACCCGCGCGCCGTCGAGGTACACGCGGGCCCGCCAGCGGCCCCCCGCGCGGGCGGCCTCCGCCCGGGACGAGTAGTATAGGAGGACGCCGCGTTGGAGGACCGCCTATCACGATAGAAAGAGAAATTCTTCATTGCTCACACATGAATAGTTTAGCCTTAGATCGCGCCAAACTTCTAGACGCCTCTGAAGTTGCTTCCGCCACCCGTCGCACCCCGCTGACACCTATTTTTGCTACTGCGACGCGGCTCGCGCCAACTTCAGAGGCGTCTGTTTTTGTAAGTAACTGTGTTTTCGTTACCTACCGTACTAAGTTTAAGTGTACACTTTTAGTACCTGCACTTAAGTTTAACCTGTTCCAATGACTCCAAAGTTTGCTGGTAGGAAACTCGATTAATGAGTTAAGCTCGCCTTTGTACGTCTTTGTTACCGTACTGTATCATCGTGTCATGTTTGTGTACTATAAAAAATAAATAAATAATAACAATTACATCTTTTTTTATAATGGACTATTCAGGAAGTTGACCGCCATCTCACCTGGTGGTAAGCGACGATGCGGCTGATGATGGAGCATGCCTGTCTAGGAACAGCCTATTCAATCTGGCCTTGAAGTGTGTGTTCCTTCAGGGAACACACTCACGGGTAATGCGTTCCATTCCTAAGTTAAAAAGTTCCGACAAAAACTATAACTAATTGTGGGCAAAAACGGCCTTGTCGCTGCAAACGATATGTACAAGGCAATCTTTGTCTAAAAAACCGCTTAATATACAGGCAAGTCAACAACATAGTCTTATACCAGCTTACGATATTTTTATTTTATTTTTTTATTTTGGTTCACCATCATTTTGTTCACAAGATACAAAGGTATAATCTTTATAAAATACATTTTGTAGTCTAGTTTTAAGTGTAAAACCAATTCTAGGTAAACACATCTTGTATCATTAATAGTTGATAACTAACTGGACATCATAACGACAGCAGTGAGTACTATAACGGTAAGGTAAGTTAAAAAAAATAATAATAGTGCGAGTTCACTGTCTGTCCCAAAGGATAAGAAAGCCAGCGCAATTACAAGGCCACAAGCATAAGACATTTTATCTTAATCCACACAGTGTCAACGCACCTGCGTTTCTGCATTTTTGTTGCCAGCAACCTAAATGCATAAATCGATGGGCGACAGTCACAGCAGTCAGGTGGGCTGTCTGCTGGTTTATCACCACGTAGAATAAAAAAAATAAAAAACAAGTTCCGATCGTCGATCGCAATACAATCGCTACTAAGATTGCTATCTTGGCTAGACCCGCCGGGAACTTAGTGCGAGTTGACAGTGGCGCTTCTGTAAGATGGTTGCTAACGAGAGCGTAAACAAAATTATATATGTGGTATTTAAGTTAGCAGTGGAAGTGTTAATATATTATTATTATTATTTATTATACATTAGCAGCTGCAAGCTGATGCGTGTATATCACAATATTTAGTTCTTGTAATGTCTATATATGTCATGTAATATGTGAACGCTTATGGATTTTTGTGATTTTTTTACTTTCATCAAGTCTATGTCTACGTCCATACTCACCCACACCGGCCTCCACCCCAGGAAGCGGGCCCGCTTCAGCAGCGGCCCGTCGCGCGGCGCCGCGGCGCGCCGCAGCCGCCGCACCGGACGCACCGACAGCACCTCGCGGACCTCGGGGTCGCGGGACAGCTCGATGGCTAGCTGGCCTGGGGACCAGAGATCGGTGGCTATTGGAGGACTACTCAGGGGTATTAATAAGTGTTACATTTCCGCTACCGGGCTTTACCTTTCGAGCCAGGAATGATTAAAGTCATATTGGCGTTAATGTTCCGGTTGTGCTCTCCAGAACGAGGGCTCGGGGTCCGCCTTGACCATAATCCAGAATTTGGCGATCAGGTAATTACAGTGGAGCGACTACCATCTGACCTCCGTGACCCTGCTACCAGGGGAACCTGACCAGATTGGATCATGGTTACAAATTCAGTTACCCGAATTAGCAGGTTTCATCACGATGTTTTACCTCACCGTAAGAGCACAGGTTAGTATTCAACTAATGTAGGAACATAACTCGGAAAAGAGTCATTGGTACATAGCCGCAACGGGATTCGAACCCGGTACCTCTCGGTTACGAGTTGAATACTTAACCGCCGGCTACTGACTCAATTCAATTCAATTCATTTATTTTGATAAACATAAATGTACACGTCAAATGTCATTAAATTCTTGAGTAGTCATTATTCTTAAAATAATGTTATAACAGTAAAAAAAATCTTAATGTCTTGAGGTTAGCTACACAGATTAACGTATTTTGACCAAGGGAGTTAATTACAAATTCAGATGTCACAAACATTATTATTCAATTTATTTTAATATTATAATTCAATTCAATCCATTTTTTGATTGAATTGTTAAATTAATAATTATTCTTACTTTCACCTCTATTGGTCACCACACGAAAGTTCGAAAGAACGTTTCTCGCTCGGGCGATTCGGATGTGGAATAAGCTCGCAGCCACAGTTTCCTTAGGACTATGACATGGGATCGTTCAAGAGGTATATTAGAGGTCTCTTCAGAGGCGGGCCATTGGTGACTCCGGTGTTACCATAGGCGGCGGTGACCACTTTCCAACAGGCCGCTTGCCTGTTTGTCTGCCGTATAACAAAAAATTTTTCAAGGCTATTAGGTTATTTAATCAGATATGTACTTCAAGAAGCAGAAGGTGTAAACAGTTGAATTACGCAAGATTAGATAGATATAGAAGTTTAACAAATACGACAAAAAAGAATGTAAATCGTTAGATATGATAATGTTATATGATAATGTGCAAAACGTGAAAACGTCCTATATCCCTCAGTATCACGAGTGCGAATCCAATCTGCATAAAACAGCATTCAAAGATATTCTTTGGTTTAGCTTAGTTTCTGCTTAGAATACAGTAGCCATCCCTGCCCAGTTTACAATGCCCCGCCTAGTACACAGTGCCCCTGCCTACCTAGTACACAGTGCCCCTGTCTACCTAGTATACAGTGCCCCTGCCTACCTAGTACACAGTGTCCCTGCCTACCTAGTACACAGTGCCTATGCCTACCTAGTACACAGTGTCCCTGCCTACCTAGTACACAGTGCCCCTGTCTACCTAGTATACAGTGCCCCTGCCTACCTAGTACACAGTGTCCCTGCCTACCTAGTACACAGTGCCCCTGTCTACCTAGTATACAGTGCCCTGCCTACCTAGTACACAGTGCCCCTGCCTACCTAGTACACAGTGCCCCTGTCTACCTAGTATACAGCGCCTCAGCCTGCGTGCCTAGTATACAATGCCCTTACCTAGTATACAGTGTTACCAACCATTGTTATTCCGTATGGTGGAGTCGATCCCGTTCTGCAGCAGCAGCACCGCGGCGCGCGCGTGCCCGCGCAGCGCGGCGCAGTGCAGCCCCGTGTTGCCCAGCGCGTCGCAGCAGTTTATGCTGGGCGGGCTGGGGCCGCTTAGCTGGGAGATCGGGGGGGATATGTCAGCGGGAGATTGTGGGATTGAGGAAACCATAGAAAACAATGAAGGTACACATATTATCGGGTCTGTTACCACGGTTAGTATGCGTCGAAATATCGCGGTAAAAACAATAGTAACCGTGGTAACAAACTCGATAATATGTGTAGTGAAAGTGTAGTGAATAACCACGAAAGTCTTAAAACCGATATAATGAAAGTAGTTAGACGGGTTAATAAGTGGGCGGGGCAGGCGCGTTATAACTACTAGTTGCTTTACTACTACTGTACCCATACTTGTTACATCCGTACCTACCCTTAGAACCGCTGACCACTGAAACCTACTTGACGACATCGATCACGCCACCGATATGTGCAAGCGAAGTCCAACCGGCACGAGGCACCGACGTAGCGTTTTACCTCATTGCAACACATTTCCGCTCGCCCCGCATCGGTATTTTTGCGAATGTATAAAATCACTTTTAGACCTAACATCGGCTAACTGAGACGTACTTTTAATCTGTAATTTTTAATTATTAATAAATTAAGTTAATTAATTTTCGTATTTTTTTCAATCCTTCAACTGTGACCTTCGTATTTTACTCTCTTTATTTCCTCTCTACGCGTCCTTCGGTGGGTTTCAACCGACGTTCAATTTGATTTTGCGTGTGCGTGCGTAAGCCTATGCCTAGTTAAGTAGTGGTAAATATAGTGGAATCGGGGACGGCAATATCGGTCCCAGTACAAACGGCGATTGATACCCATTCTAACTACTTTCATTGTTTTCTATGGTGAAAACCATTAATTAATATTTATAGTCTAACTAGCAACCCGCAAGGGCTTCGCAAATGTTTTCTCATGTTTTCTCTAATAATATGCATGTGTTATTCATATAAATAATCAGGAAGAAATTATCTAAATGATAGTGAAAACCGCAAGCAAATCCGTTCAGTAGTTTTTGAGTTCATCGCGAACAGATAGACGCGGCGTGGGAGTTTGTTTTAGTTTACATTCACTGAAATATATATAATATGCTACAGATAAACAAATAACAGATGTCAAACTTGTAACGCCCATAATCTTACATCAGGGATTAAAAAGAAGAAAAACCATCTAACCAGCTCATGTATATCGTCCACTCGTCCTTCTTTCGCCGCTTGTAACAGCCTTCGTTCAGTGTCGAGCCTCTCAGCTCTTCGCGCGGCCTCCACCAGTCGACGCACGTCACCCGTCTTGCAAACGTCAGCTGCAGTTTTCCCCTCGCCATTCAGTATGTTCACGTCAGCTTTGTGGCTCAGCAGAAGGATCACTAGGTCCTGTAATGGAGGGGTTGGATATTTGTAGGCCTAACATTATTCTACAGGTACATAATACAAAGCTAGCGGGAGGAAATAAATATTGTACTTGAGCAAAAGTTCGCGATTGTAACATTGTATATGTCGCAGCCGGATGGTTAAATTAGCCGGTTAACTAAACGGCTAGCTTTTTGAGCAACTATTTAGTTAAAAATTTGCCAGTTACATAAGATTTTAAAGTGATGTTGAAAGAACGATATTGCCTCGAGTTTAGGCAGCTCTTTCGCACATTGTTCCAATGCTAACCTACCCACAATAACTTCAAAGTATAATAATAGTTTGCATTAGGTTTCTATTCGGTTAGTTTAGGTTAGCATTATGACAATGAATGGAAGAGCTCTGTAAACTCGAGGCAATATCGTTCATTTGACTTTACTTTCAAAGTTCATGAATTTGGCCAATTTTCAATTAAATAACTGCTTAAATAGCTAGCCGTTTAATTAACCGGCTGATTTAACCATTTGGCTGCGACATATACAATCTGGCATGAAATTTTTTTTGTTGCTTATCGAGGACTTGGTCAAACGGTCCAACTGATGCATGGAATTGTCTCTGACAAATGGAGATGAAGACTTTACTATGTTCTATTAAAATATGCAGTCTAAAAAAGTACCTAAATTGAAAAATAATAAATCCGATGTAAGTAATACTTAAAAAATCGATGTTGGCTTGGCATAAACGTAGCAGAAACCACAGCGAGAAAACAGTACAATGCAAATAGTAATACAAAAAGCAATCAGTGACACATCACTGGTAGACCGTGAACGGTTTACGCACACCAATTTGAATGACAGTTGTACCGACCATGCAGTATCAAATTTTCAACTGTAAATGTTTGGTTAATATTTAAAGATGATGCAACTTTATTTCAGTTTTCAGAAAATTTGCTACAGTTACTTAATATAGGCGGACCCTGGGCCCTCGCGTGCTGCGCGGGGGCGCAACCGGGACATGACGCTAAAATAATGATGACTTAATATAGGTAATAGAGCTACCATCACAGGGTGACAATCAGCACCAAAATTTGCTGTTAATACCTGGAACCACAAAGCCTGGACCTGGGTTTAATGTTTTACTATAATCACAAGAAAAAAAAATAGAATTTACCTCATTCCCAATAAACGACGCTTTATGTAACGCTGTGTCCCCTATGTCATTGACTTCGTCCACATTAGTTCCAACGTCCAATAATGCCTCCACAACGTCCAAGTGGCCAAAATATGTGGCCAGGTGCAATGGAGACCATCCCAAATTGCTCTTGCTTGTACCTATAACAATAATAAACATATATGAAAAATACATACTTCAGGTACCCAAAATCATCAGGTATAATCATCATCGTTCTAGCGCTTATCCCGGCCTCTGCCACGGTCCGCTTTCCTACTCAATCTTCTCCACTTCGCCCAGTCTTGGGCATCCTCTCGTCGTAAGCCGTTGGCTTTCGCATTCGACTCAGCGATGTAAATCCATCGCTTCTTGGGTCGCCCACGGGGCCTCTTTCCTGAGACCAGCAGATTCAGGCACCTACTGCCCACGTATCTCTGAGGCTTACGCAACACGTAACCAAACCAGCGCAGACGAGCCTCCTCGATCTTATCTGCGATATCCCTCACGCCAAGGCTGCCACGGATGTACTCGTTACGTACTTGATCGAGTTGCGTAGGTAACTCCCACCGCAGCATTTTCATTTCGTTGGCGTGGAGTTCGCGAACGTGTTTCGTCAGTGCTGGCCATGTCTCGCAGCCATAGAGCATCACCGGTCTAATTATAATCTTGTATATAAGCCCTTTGAGCTTTACAGGTATTTTAGGGTCACAGGTGAATGCCGTGAGTTCCCGCCATTTGGCCCAAGCTGCAGAGATTCGGTGCTTGACCTCGGGGCCGATATCGCCAGACTCGTGCATTACGGATCCGAAGTATTTGGATTGATCTGTTCTATTGACAGCTTCGTTACCTACAAGAATGGTTTCGGGATCTGCGCTGCAGCTGGCCATATACTCTGTTTTGGTGACATTCAACTTCAGACCACCGTTTTCTAACCCATCCTTCCACGTGTTTACTCTGGTCTCAAGATTCTGCCTAAGCTTGCTCACCAAAAAAAATGTCGTCAGCGTACTACATAAGCCAAGGAGGCATGTCCTGAATTTGCGCTGAGAGGGCATCAACCACAATGCAAAACAAGTAAAGGCTGGTTCGTCCACACTACTGTCTCTGTGGTACGTCTGTGGATTCGCTAGGGCACCACGGTCTTTCGTGTACCCGCAGCGCAGGCCGAATCTCCAGGCACGCGGCAATCAATGACATCATTCGTAGGGCACTTGTCACTGTCAACGTACCGGCCGTATAAGAGTCGAAAGGTACCGTACGTGACGATGGCAAGAGGCCCGACGGCATGACGCTCATTGGGTGGCAGCGTGGGAAGGCGGTGGTGTGGGACGCTACCTGTGTGGACACACTGGCGCCTTCGCATGTGGCCTCCACTGGCAGCTGCGCTGGGGCTGCGGCCTCAGCTGCGGAAGACCTCAAGCGGAGGAAATACGAAAGTCTAACGCAAGACTTCGTATTTCAGCCGTTTGGGGTGGAAACGTTGGGACCGTGGGGCCCTGGTGCGAAAAAGTTATTTGCAGAACTTTCCAAAAAATTAAATGACACCACTGGTGACCGGAGAGCTGGCTCGTTCCTCGGGCAACGGATTAGCATCGCTATTCAACGAGGCAACGCAGCCAGCTTTCTGGGCACCATTCCGGGGGGCAGCGGTGTGGACGACTTTTTTAATTTTTAGTATTATTTTATATGTATTAGTGTATATTTTTGCTATTTTAAACGTAGGTATTAATGTATAGGTATTTTTATTATAACTGTAAATATTGTAATATTAACTAATCAATAAATGAAGCATTCAAACAGATTATAACAATGGTATAAATAACTACACACTACTAATTTCAAATTTACAACTAATTAAATAAACTAATTAAAACAAACTTACAAATAAAAAATTTGTCCCAGGTCCACGGTATTAGGAATGCTGCCTAGTAGGCTGGCCGCATTGCCCCGCTGGATGGCGAGGCTAATTCGCTGTCCGAAGTAGAGGCCAGCCTTCTGGTCTTTAGTAAGATCGACCAGGCGCTTAGCTAGCTCAGCTAGCGAAACAGAGAGTGTGCGCCTGGTCCCCACGGCCCAAGGGTTTCCACGCCAAATGGCGCTATGTGGTCCTCACCAAGACTCGCGTATTTGCGCCGCTTGGCGTTTTCAGCTGCGGCCGCACCGGCCCCAGCGTGACACGCGGTTACTACGTCTATAAAGCTAGCATAAGAAAGTGAGCAGAATCGCTTGTCATTTTGCTCAGAATTTAGTGCTAATTGAGTGCTAATTTAGTGCCAAATTCGCAAATTTTGTGCTCTATAAGATTTGCAGAAAATACAAATACTGCTACCTTTTGATCAAGCTAGCAGAGTACATGCCTAAATGATTAAAACAGAATGACACAGCTTTACAATCAGTGGTATAATATTTAGTGCTAATTAAGTGCTCTTGATATATAGAGATGAGAAGTTTTAAAATGCGAAAAAAAAATCTTTTATTTTTTCAATAAAAAAAGTGCTATTTTGACAGAAACAGCAAGTAATATCATCAGTATCGAGTATTTTGAGAGCATAACGATGGATGGACAGGGCGTAGGAATTAAGTGCTCAATAAGTGCTGTCGATATGAGAAGAAAAAATTATCTGGGAATGTCAATAAAAATATATTCAAAATAAGGGCTCAAAAATCAAAATTCAAATTATTGTATTAATTAGGACATTAAATATCTCTTTTAATCGTCAAAAAGTATTGGCTCAGTACTGAACCCTGTTAAACTCCTACAGTAATCGGGAAGGGATTAGTATGGCCTACGATGGTTTTGACGACGGCTCCAGTATTAGCGTCATATCCTGTATAATACTAATGTACAATTCGGGCACAGACTTTGATCTCAGAGCCCACTAGATTATCTCCCGAGGGATACTGACAGCACCAACGGTCTTTAATTGAGTTTGTACTTGTGAGCAACCGCCGTCTTCACCCTTTATGGCAACACACTTTGTCACGACTCTGCGACTTTGCCAGCTTGTAGACGAGCTTCTGCCCCTCTACGGAGTCCAGCGCATCGTAGAGCGGAGCCAGCTGAGCCAACCGTGCTTTTGCCACCATCGTCTTAGCTCGCCGCTTTGCCCCTAAGTACACCTCCTTTTCCGATGGTGAATTACTGTGCTGCCATTTCTTGAAACATATCTTTTTGTCCCTAACTGCTTCCTGCACCTCACTATTCCACCATCCCATGTCCTTGACCATTCTTCGGCCGCCATTCGACGTACCGAGTACTGTTCATCCGAGTTTGATGATGGACTTTTGCAAATGGCCCCAGAGCTCATTAGTGGTTTTACCCTCCGTGCTCCAATCAAGACGTTCAGCTGCCTCCATTAAGTCCTGGCCCTTGCTTTTTAGAGTCCACCACTTAATAGACGGCTTGCAACGTTCTGCAGTAGGCCGTCTACTACTTACTCAGACATCCATAACAAGGACTCGATGCTGTGCGGTGAGGCATTCCCCGTGGATGATCTTGCACTGGGATACATGGCCCATGTCACGTCTTCGGAGCAGCAGATAATCGATCTGTGAATGGTGCGGGCCACTTTTATAGGAGATATGGTGTTCGGGTCTCTTCCGGAAGAAGGTATTAACCACGGCTAAGTCGGCGGCCAGTGAGGTCCGGAGAATTTGAACTCTCTCACTGTTTCGCTGGCCGTAGCCAAAGCCCCCGTGCACCCAACCGAACTCCTCGCTCCTCTGGCCCACGTGGCCGTTGAGATCTGCACCAACCACAATCTGTTCGGAGGATGATATGCGTCGCAAATCTATTCCAGAAGGCAGTCTTTTCGGTGTCGGCATAGCCGGACTGAGGAGCATAGGCGCTGGCGAGGAAATACGTTGATCCTTCTATCAGCGCTTTGATCAGCATAAGCCGATCGCTCACTCTGTTCACCTCCAAGATGCCATTCCAGAATTCGTCGCACACCACAAGAGCAACCCCATTCCTCCCTTCTGCCAACCGGTCTCTGCCAACGGTATACACAAGCTTGTACCCCTGCCTGATTACCCAAGACTTTGAGCCCCGCTTCCTCGTCTCCTGCAGGAATGCCACCTGAACGCGACGCCTGTGCAACAAGTCGGCCAGCTCTCGAGTCCGGCCAGTCAGAGAGCCAACGTTAAGCGTGGCGAAGTGGAGCTTCCTACTACTAGGCGCTAACTTCTTCAACCCTGCCCGCGTTTGACAGGGTAGCCCTAGGCCACTTATCGCAGGTGTAGGGCGATATGCCTGCGCGTCGTTCAGCGGCGACGCCCTAGCATGGTGTTGGTTTCTAGTAGTAAACCTTTTCATAACCATTTTTTGTGATGTTTTGGCTTTTTTAGGAACCAACCAACCCAAAACTATTATCAATACACTAATATACACAGATAATAAATAATGTAAAGTATCCCCAATAAGTATAAATTTTCAAATCTAGATTGTATAGGTATCTTCTAGGCAAGCATGATACATCTTCGACCTCAGCGTCTAATTCTATCAGATGAGTTGAAGTCAAATGCAAGCAAAAATGATAAGAATAAAATAAAACTACATGTTTTAGATGCAAACCAAATACAAATGAAATTGCTACTACCTAGTAAATCAAAGAGATAAAAGATTCCAAGTTATTTTTAGCTACACTGTAAGTTATAGATAGTATACCTAAACACCTTTTTTTATGTTATACGTTAGGCAAACAGGCAAACTGACCACCTGCTGGAAAGTGGTCACAGCCACCTATAGACACTAGCAACACCTGGGGTATCACCAATGCGTTGTCCACCTATATAACAGGTTGCTCAGGCAGCAAAACGGGAAACGCCACTCCACTGCCAAAGCCACGCTAAAGCAAATCCCCACCCCATGGAGACCTTACTCATGGAGCATTGGAGCTTTCCGGCAGAAACACAATATTATTTAAAATAGTATTGTTTGGCTGCAGTATTCTGTAAGGTGGACTTCCCCGGTCAGGCGGCTCCAATTGCCCACTATGCCCTACCTCTTTCAAAACAAAGTCATAACTAACTCTTTTGTGTTGATAAGGAATTAATTTAAACCTGTAGTGAGTGTTCACAATAATTTTATTTACAGTATTTTAATATTTTTAATGTAGAACATAACTATTTAGAAGAATTGTTGTAAATAAATTAAATTGTACAGATTTTCAGGCAGATTGCCACAAAAACTATGTGCTTATTGAGACTAAAATAATAAAAACAAGCTACATAACTACTAAAAACTATGTTCAGTAGCTCCTTAGATCTTTAACAGTTTTAAAAAAAGCTTGTTCTAATTAGATACATTTTTTAAATTGAAAAGTAGACTTGATAAATACTAGATGAGACCTTATTTACCTTTACAGTTTACATCCAACGTCAACGTCCCCTCACGGTTGGCTTCAAGAAGCGCCTTTACCACCTTGAGCTCTCCATGTCTAGCTGAATACAATAGAGACTCCTGTGCCTCCTTGCCTGGTTTATCATCGTCTTTGGAAGACATAATTAGGACTACGCACTAAGCGCTGCACTAGAATGTCCACTCCACACAATTAACAACATGCATCAAATTTCCAAGGGTAGATATCAAGTGTCGCCCGTCACACTATATTATTTTCAACAGCAAGCCTGTTCAGTGATGTGAAAATTACGTCAAAGGCGCTCATGTAATGTGTACTACAATGCAACACAAACTTATTACAATTCTTGGTTGGTTTTGTTTATTTTATTTTATTTGTTTTGTTAGCTGCTTTGCAGATTTTTGCAGATTTTTTGCAAATGCCAGTTTGACGTTTTTTACTGTTGTTATTTTATGGAGATTAATCAATTTTCTTTAACTGGAATGTAATATATATAAAACAGCGGGTAATACAAGCGGGTCAGTTAGGTCCGCGAATACTAGTTATTTTATGTTAAGTTGTTTATTTTTGGAGTCAACCTACTCAGGTGCGATAGGTTTTCAACTTGGGGCGTTCAATTGGAGTTAGGCGGTACCGTCCCTAAGTTTTTTTTTTAATGTTATTCGGCAGACGTGCGGCAGACAAACATGAACCCATTGAACTTTCCTTTTTCTTTTTTTCTTTTTTTTATGTTATACGGCAGACAAACAGGCAAGCGGGCCACCGGATGGAAAGTGGTCACCGCCGCCTATGGACAACAGCAACACCAATCACCAATCACCAATCACCAATGCGTTGCCCGCCTCTGAAGAGACTTCTAATATACCTCTTGAACGATCCCATGTCATAGTCCAATGGGAACACTGTGGCTGGGAGCTCATTCCACATCCGAATTGTACGAGCGAGAAACGTTTTTTCGAACCTTCGCGTCGTGACCAACAGACTATGGGTCTATGTAATAAGGATAAGTACCAAGCCCACGGCGGGTGATGCGATGGCGGAATTGTGTTGTAGGCACTAGATCGAAAAGTTCCTCGGAACACTCCCCATTGTACAGCCGATAGAACACACACAGGGGGCCAAAGTCCCTTCAGTTTGCCAGTGGTTCCAACTTGCATGTTTGAATGGGATCATCGACAATTCGTACGGCGCGTCTCTGTACGGAGTCCATTAAGCAAGTCGGCAGTTTCGCCGGCCAAAAGATGGGAACAATACTCAATATGTGGCCGCACTTGTACCTTGTATAGCAGCAGGCGCTGCCCTAGGGTGAAGTATCTCCTGGACCAGTTGAGCACTCCAAGCTTTTTCAAAGCCAGTTTGGCCTTGCCTTCCAGGTGACTCCGGAATCGCACGCTATCCGATATGTCGACACCGAGGATCCCAATACTTTTTGAGATGGAAAGGGGTGTTCCTTGAAACTGCGGCACTATATCAAAGGGATCTTTATTTTGCTTTAGAAACTTACATTAATAGATAGTATGGCTGTATAAATAATATTTCTTTGTCTAATTTCTGTGATTGACAGATGATTCGACATGGATTAATTGATTGACAGTGACATTAGTTGGTAGATTGCGTGATGGCCGGTTGGTTGTTTGTTTACGTTTTTTTGATTTGAATTTTAGTTGATATAAACAAATTATACAGCCAAAAAATGAATGGTGAATTTCAGAAATGCTGTCGAATATGTTTAGACGCAGATTCAGAGAAACTTTCTATACTGGAAGACTCCACGGTACACTTACATTTAAAATCTTGCCTGGCAATTACCGTATCACCTCACGACGATCTTCCTAAGATGATTTGTGGTACTTGCGTATCTCAACTAAGCGAATTTTATAACTTTCAACTAAATGCTCGATGTTCGCAAGATTGGCTAGAGTCGTCATTGCAAGAAAGGTCAAAAAAGGCACTCGAAAAGCCAACCTTAGTTCAGCCCCTACCAGATTCCGAATATAACTCGGATTCGCTATTGGAGTTCCTAAATAACACCGCTAATATAGAAGAGTACTTGAACAATTTAGGGAAAGAAGATATACCTTCTATTGTCAACATGTTAGACAGAAATAATGAGAATTCCATGGATAGTCTTAACAAAACACCAAACAAGTCTACTAAACAAATCAGTCCTAAGAAAAAAGAGGCTGCATCCAAAGTAAAGAGTAGCAAACTTAACATGGAAATAGATGTACTGGATTCTGATGTTGAAATAGTCAAGGGAATTTTATTGAAACAAACTGAACCTAAAAAGCCTAGTCCAAACAAATTGAGTAAAACCTCAATGTCCTGCTTTGCCTGTAAAACTAGATTAGACAACATTCAGAAACTATCCCAACATGTAAGTGTGTGCGATCTGGCATTAAGGACATGTATGCATTGTAATACATTATTTGATTCTAGACAAAAAATGCAGGAACATTCTCTTTCGCACAATGGTTCATCGCTAACATGTACCTGCGGTAAGCAGTTTAATTCCAAAGAGAAGATGCTACAACATCATAAAACATGCCACACGGACTATTCTTCAGCTACGGGTTGTTTGTACAGGTGTAAACAATGTCAAGCAACATTCAAAGATAGGTTATTAATGTACAAACATGCTAAAGAACATGTTCTAAAAGCAGAGGAGAGAATCTGTGATATTTGCAGCCACAGCTTTATTGGGACTGAGGCGCTAATAAGACATAAGAAAGACATGCATGAGAGTTCTGAGAACTTGTTGTTTAGGTAAGAATTTCTGTGTTAAAAGGCACAACCTATACAATACTTTACTATGATGCAAGAGGTACATTATTACGAGTTACAATTATGTCTCTACCTCACAGCCCATAATAGTCCACTGCAGGACTTAGGGCCTTTCCCATGAAAGGGTAGGTTATTGCCATAATCTCTAAGCTTGGCAGACAGGTTTGAGGTCACAGTGTAATAAATACAACAATGGAAAACGCTGCTGCCGCTTTCCCAGCCTGCAGAGACTAGATGTTTTGCCTTGAAAACATTGGTCGCCTTGTACAACACCCACGAGTATAAGGGGTTGAAGCCACTCTGCCAGACAACAAAGGGTCTCTACCTACTCTTATAGGAAAGAGGAGTGATGTTAATACGAATTGTAATTAAAGCTATTTCTTCCTACTTATTTCAGATGCAAGGTATGTGACCATTCATCATCAAACTACAAAGAAATGTACCTACATGTTAAAAAGCATACAGAGGCTATAGCAACAGATACCCATCTTTGCGAAACATGTGGCCAGTGCTACACCACTCATGCATCGTTGATGAGACACACTATGAAACACGCTGGGAACGGCCACAGTTGTGATATATGTAAGAAAATATTCACTGACGTCAAATTAAGGGATAAACATGTGTTAGAGCATACAGATGTTGCTATGTGTGAAAAATGTGGACAGAGTATCAGTTCTTATAAATTATCTTCACATTCTTGTTTATGAAAGGTCAGTAGACGGGGGGATAGTTATTAATTAATTAATTAAATCTTTATTTATCAAAACTATTAACATTGTAACATTTTATAACATGCAGGTATTAGGTATGTGTTTTATATCTTTATGTCATCAAATGTAAATCTATCTCGCATTAAAAACTTTAAGGTATTTGCTGCTTTATTAGATAATAATTCAATTATAATTGAACTAGCAGACCCAGCGCCACTTCGTTCGCGTGCGCCTACTTCACCTCTATCTACCCCTGACTATTGTTGAAAACCACATTAAAATCCGTTGCGTAGTTATCTATGCAACTACTAAAAGATCTAAGTGTACATAGATACTGACTGTGGCAAGAGACTATGATTTATAATTGTATACATGATGTTACATAATATATATATGAAGCTGTGAACTGGATGGAGTACTAAACATATTAAAACAATTGGTGCAATTAATTCTGCCATACATGGAATCGTTTTAATATGTTTAGCACATCATCCAGTTCACGGCTTCACACATATATTATGTAACACCCTTTATAACTCTAAACATCATTCCAATTTCGGTGGTCTGGTTATCACAGTACCTTCAAGGTTCCACCAACAACCATCTTCTTGAATCAGTCGTATCTATTGATGGAAATCACATTACTATCTGTTGCATAGTTAAAAAGATCTAAGCACACATATATACAGAGAGACAATCATTGAAGTTACATGGTTTTTTATACTATGTAAAGATATCTTATTAACAGAAGGCATAAGTCCATGTTATGATATGGACTATTGATAACAATGTTAACTCTACTTAGGACTTTGTAAACTCGTGAACATGGTGTATATCGAAATAATAAACCAAATATCAGTAAGTAATTAGTTTTACTAAAATAAAACCTAAACTCTCTACAAATTAATGTAATTCATGTAAATAAATCATAACATAAGACAGCGTTCATCTACAAAACATAACTAAGCATTGTAAAGTACATAGTATAGAAAATGAGAATCTATCTGAAAATTATTATAAATAAAGTCATCAACCCCTAATTATATGGTGCTAATTCACTTGACAGTTAATACCCTACTTTCATATTAGTTTTGTAGATAATTATTGTCAAGAAATATAAGTTTAAAATAATTTGGGATTCTGAATTAAGTAGTACATACTCAAATACTCAAGTGTACGCCAGCATGACCATTGATGCCCCACAATTATTAGGATTGCCTAGGGGGTGAACTTCTCTATATTTTATTTTACTAAATGTCAATTTCAGTAACCCCCAACGACAGTACAAAGACTATTACAATGCTTCCACCAGTATATTAACCCATTCTTCTTTCAAATATCCAATGCGCTGTTCCAGTAACAGATTAACAATGTTTAAAAACGCATTCTCTTCAAAATAAAACAGCTTGATTACAAACTATAAACGCAAAAGTAAACAACTATTAACGTAGGAGCTTCTACATAGCACAGTAAACCTCATCTAGATTAGTAATAAAATAACGATTAGTTCAAGTAAACCATACAGTTCATTAAACTCATGTACATGGTGTAATACACCAACCACATTTACCAATACGAAAGGATTTGGCTCTGCTATCGGTCTGAACAACTACTTTCCACGGGATCAACTTTTGTTAAAAATCCGCTTTTCAATATTGTTGCTGATTTATTTGCTGTATCATTTTTGCTCCCTCAGCAGTAGTTGTTTACAATGATATGAGGCACAACGCTTTCATCTTGGTACACCGGTAATGTTACACCAAATATGCTGGCTTTTAAGGACCTGTATTTTTAGTTTAGTAGCAAGGAACTTTAGGTCATCAATACCACTATTTAGACTTCTACATTCGGCCTAACTTAAGGCTGCGGGTTCCAACACGAAATTCCGTTAGTTATATCCCAAAAGCCGTATTCCACCATCAACAGAAGCAAAACCATCCTCTGTGACCGTAGTTGAAGAAGTCTGTCAAAATGGCCCTTATTCTGTACGGCATAAGGTTGTTGAGCTGAATCAGTGTCATCATTAAGGACGGTATGCTGACGTTCCGGTGATTCTTGCGTACTCCTGAAATATCAAAAGGTACTTACTTACTTAAGTATTGCTTTTCTAAGTTGAAGTTGCTCATCATGAAGGTACGACTATGACCTCAAAGTAAGCAAATGTGTATGTAAGACTTGAGTGTTGCACGTGCTTAGGATAGTGATCTTGGGGTCAAAGGGGTTTGGGGTCCACCTTCCTACTCATTGGTCCACTTCGCTCGGTCTTCGTCATCCGGGGTAGTGAGTTTGTTGGAATGCATGCATGCCATTCTAACGACAAGCCATATCTTCTTGGGGTGACCTGTCCTTCCCGTGCCTGACATAACCAGACATTTGTTCCCTACGATATGGCCATACAATCGAAGGCACTCTGGCACCGTATCTACGATGTCAAGGCGAACCACCCTACTACTGGCCTAAAGGATTGTAAGATCCTCAACCTATCCGATACAAAACTCTCACCTTGAATAATGATCTTGGCGGCCTCTTTGGCCGAGATCTCGGAGTACCACGAGGTGAACCGGTGCGACGGCGCGGGGTACAGCCCGGTGGACACCGTGGCCAGGTAAACTGAGGTAGTCATTATGTTCTTGGTCCACGCGTCTAGACGCAGCTCCTCCGTTATGGATTCCATTAGACCTGGAGGGACATAAGTCAGTTCAGTTTTAGGATCAATAAATAAATATCTACCAAAGTTATCTTCAGGTTAGGTTTATACCATTCTACCTGTGTCTGGTTCCCGGACTTGGCTTATTATGTGGCTTAACGTGTCTTTCAACTCTTCGTGGTCGTGTCATCTCTACATGGGTACAGAGGTTTCCCATTAAATAAATAAATAAATATTCGTGGACTAATTCACACAGAGCCATCTAGCCCCAAACTAAGCAAAGCGTGTACTATGGGTGCTAGATAACTGATATACTACTTACAATTTTTTTTAAATTCATTCCTATTATACATAGAACACCCAGACCCGTAACAGAAATTAAAATTCATCATTTAAATTTCTGCCCGGCCGGGAATCGAACCCGGGACCTCTTGCGTGGCAGACCGGCACATTGACCATTGAACCACTCAGGTCGTCAATTGGTAGTGCCAACCCGAGCAATCGTGGCAGCCTTTTAATGTAAAAAGGCCACAACGGCACTCTTTTAAGAAAATTCACCAAAATGTAATCACGGCTGACTGACACCTTAATCTGGATACATCATCACTTGAAATATTTATGACCAGTAGATACCTCTTAGTCCAAACTTGGCAGCACAATACGCAACCATGTCAGCGCACGGCATGAGCCCAGCGCTGGAGTTGATGGCCACGATGTGGCCGTACCGCCTCTCCAACATACTTGGCAGGAATGCTTGGATCACCTGCAGATCATCTTACTCATTAGATGTGTATCTACTTAAAGTGTGTTTCTCATTACCTACTTAAAATATAGAACTGGATGTCCATTGTGCTCAGTGTTCAAACGAAGCTGGCGTGTCCACGGCCTATCCAAGATTGTAATGATACTTAAGGTAAGGTAAAGTAGTAAGGTAGGTAGGTACAACTGCCCGTCGTTCTAAACTTGGTAGGTACTTGAACAGCGGATTTTATAACCCGATTTTCACAAATGTATAGGAAAAAGGAAAGGGAAATGGAATAGGCATTGATTTATATAAGCTAGTAGGTATATAGAAGTCTTTGGGAATGGGTGTTTTTTTCTACCTATCGAGCATAGCCTGTATCCATGCGATGCTTAACCAGATCAGCAGATCGCTAGTCAAGCGATTCCCACCAATACTGGTTTCCTGAAAATCTGTACCTATGCGAAGCCTAACCAAATCGCTACCCACCCAAACATGCGCCAGCAAGTTGATCTCCATCAGCTTGAGCACGGCGTCCTGCTTCAGATGCGGCAGCGGCGCGCAAGTCAGCGCCCCCGCGTTCGTCACAACCATGGATATGTCCACGAGCTGCCTCCGCATGCGGGCCGCGAGGGCCGTGACCTGGTCGCGTGCTGTCACGTCCACCGTGAAGCCGATACCCTGCAATCGAAGTCAGGGTCGTGATTTCCCTGTCCTTATCACGCTTTGGAACATCTGCTTATTCTGATGTCGTTTCGTCTACATTGGATTTGATGGTCAATGGAAGTCGCTCATTTAACTAGCCGTACGGCGATCTCTCAGGCGGTCAGTGACCATTTTTTAATATGACTTCTGCTAGATATTACCAGTTCTGGATTTGTGACGTAGAAGGTTCTGGAGGATGTCTAGCGGATGAAGATGACGGTGGTGATAGTGATGGTGATGGTAGTGGTGGTGATGATGAATGATGTTGGAGCATCGGTGTGGACTTCCTTTCGATTGATCTAGTTGACGGTGGTCACCACTGTGATGCTCAGCTTCGGGACAGAAGGTAAACGTTTTTATGAATCCTATCCTTAGGTCTATCGACCAAGGATCTAAACGACTCCTTACCGACTCTAGCTAAATACATGAATGGTTCATTTTTACTAATGAGTTGTTGGCGAATGTCTTCTCTGAACAGTGTAATCTGGACACATAGTTACAAGATAGCTGTTTTAATAGCAGTCATGTTCGATCTTCGTCCACATTTTCACTTACCACCAGCTGAAATTGAGGTCAAATGGCTGGCCGATGGGGCGTATAGGTTCTCGAACAAGTATGACGGCCACCAAAGGGCCGAAGCAAAGGCTGAATGTTGTAGCCTGGAAAGATTTGCTGTGGGGAAAAAGGCACACAGTCGCACCAATTCGGTGAGGGATAATTGGAGAGGCTTACTATAGGGAAGCCTTAGAACTCCACCCATACATCGCCGTCCTTCCGGTTGATCTCGTCGACGACGGCGGCGATGAGGCGCGCGTCGCTGTCTCAGCACACCACCTTGATGCTTGAATAGGTTTAGATACTACGGGGAAGTCTCTCTAGATAACTCCTTCCATACCTCGCCGTCCTTCCGGTTGATCTCGTCGACGACGGCGGCGGTGCGGCGCGCGTCGCTGTCCCAGCAGACCACGGTCGCGCCCAGCTCCGCGAACTGAAGCGCCAGCTCGCGCCCGATGCCGTTACCTGCGCCGGTTATCTGACGGCAGAGTCGGAAGGGTAGTGGAGCGTCACTGGCATTATGGCTAGTGGGTCCCACTCGAAAGCAAGAGCATGAGGTACAGAGTTCGGTCCCCAGTGCGGTCATGAATGTACCAATGAATTTTCTGTGTAGGTAATGTTTTCCCTCACACAGGCTAGTGTTCAACATTAGTTGAACACTAGCCTGTGTGAGGGAAAACATCGAGGACACCGGCACATTCAGGTGACTGAATGTGTAACAATGATTAAATCTGGTTAGGTTTCCCTTTCAACAGGGTAACCGTGGTCAGATGGCAGTCGCTCTACTAATTACCTGGATCGTGGTCAAGGCGATCCATGCGAGGCGAAGGAGACCATGGATGCGATGTCAGTTGTCACTACTTATGGCTCAGTCAAGCCTAAAAAATGAGTTTGTATGATTGGGACATCCAGCAACATCAAACAATCATCGTAAGAAGGAGGATATTAAACTCGATAGCTTGAAGGAAGTTTGTACCTTAGGCGCACTACTCTACTATTATTGTTCCTACGATACGTTGGATTATTAGGGGATCAATCGAAGATCGGTGTCTTTAATTTTGATGACACCTATAAACCTCTCATATAATTTCTCCTGTCACCGTCTTATATATTTAATATATGTATATAATATATCTATCGTCTCTTTAACCAGCAATACCTAATGCTTGTGTCGGTTCCGGAAAATATAATATATTACTAGTTCCGGTTTGAAGGATAAGGCAGTCAATGTCAATAAAAGTATTAGAGTCGGTCCTCCGCAGTAACAATGCCCTTGCAGATATTCGTTTTGATTATCAACACGAAACCTTGATGTGTGAATCGTAGAAGTTACCGGCCACAGCTAGATACTGTTTTACATAGGTATCTATCTACACACCAAATAATTGCTGACCAAAAAACTGAAATACATTCTCGTCTCCAACTTCTTAAGTCTCGCCTCTAGGGGCGGGTAAAAACTCAGCAAGGCACCACCCTTAACCAGTCAAACATTCGGCAATTCGTTACTACTAACCAGCACCGTCTCTCCATGTAAACTCTTCATGGCTTTCGGTAGGACCACCTTGATCACCGCGGCCACGCAGCTGGAGCTCAGCTTCACGACCAACACCAGCACATCCAGCGCCCAAAGCGGCGCCGCAGCCAACCCCCGGCTCTTCCACCAAGGCAGGAGCCATCTCTCCTGAAACGCCCTGACCTTCTTTGCCACGAGACCAATCGATCTAACAATCACGTTCCTTCTACGCATAAAGGTAAAGGTGTCACGAATAAATCTGCGCCAGAAATTACATTTGGTCGATGTTGTGTTGTGATCGCTTTTGACACACGTATTGAAAGGCTCTGACAGCAACTGTGTGCAGTGCCACCAAATTATGTTCAGATGAAAGCGGAACTAAGGCATTACTGTACTAAAACAACAGTTTGAAAAGCGCATTTCTTCTCCACTAGCGACGCAGTCAATTAAAAAGGTAAGTTGGTCGCACTGTATTATGTTCTCATCGACAGTTCAAGTTGAGAGTCGCTTCCAAAAAGTTACGTAAACCCCTGGACTGCATTTGAAAATAGAAACGGAAGATATGATGAAGAACCTCTTTGGTATTTTTTTTGTTTTAGTTTTAATTTGGCAGCGATTGATTAATTATCCTTGACATGGACTGTCACGTGAAATGTTATGACCTATGAAAAAAGGTAGGGAGTTCCTTATTTTGTTGTTTTACTTGATTTTACTCTTATAAAGGAGCCTAGGCAGTACCTATCTGAACAACATACGGAAAGTTATAAACTGTACTATAATACTACTAAAATATTTGATTTTACCGCTTCTAGTCTGCAACATACAGAAGAAATTTGTTGGATCATGAGCAAGGGTTTGATCGGACTAGATAGCTTTGCTATTAGGTATCAATAATACCAAATATTTCCTGAGAATAATAAAATAAAACTCATCCGGGGGTCATGGCGAAGCCATTGCAAAAAGAGCGGGAAAACCGCACTGCTGAGAAGAAAGATTTGACTTTTCACCCTTACCATATAACGCCAGAAAATGCCCACACGGCTGTACTTTTGTTGGACTCGAAGGAGAATGAAATAATTTGTCACGTAAGTGTACAAAATAAGTATCTACTTGTATTAGTAGATAACCAAACAAAGAGTGAGCGGAATACACTAACAAAGTCCACAAATACTCAATTATTTTTCAAACTACTGAACCGATTTTAATGGAACATAGCTCACGAACCATCTCAAGTAAACTGGTTTTCAACTAAGAAAACCGTTGCCAAAAAAAAAATAGATACATAAAGACAGGTAAAAATAAAAGTTATTTAGTTATAAGTGCTCAATATTGCCTCCACCGCTCTTTAGATCTCCTTTCAGAGGGTCTAAGGTTGGCTGGAAGAAATCCCATTGTGGGATAAGCCCGCCTTTGCTTTGTAAAATGATATTTTTCTACCTACTGTATTTCTTTTTACATGCAATAAAGAGTTTACATACATACATACATACAGGTTTTTCCTTGTATACCTACTATATATAGAAGTAACCATGCATATCAGTCGGACTCATCAACCTCCCCCTCCCCAATTCCCTCTCCCTAAAAGGCGACTCATTTCCAAACTTTTGCCCTGCACCCATACAAACCAACTAACCGAGATGACTTCGCACTGAACCCGCAGACACTGCGAGCCATGACAAAGTTCGGCGCACAAGACATCCAGAATCGCATAACGCTGTTCGAGCTGAACGCCATAAGGCGTACAGCGAGACACATAGAGAACCCTGAGCTCAACATCAAGAGGTTTGCATTGAAGGTGCTCGCCCAGCTTTGCCACCTGCCTCGTGGACCCGAACAGCTGCTTCTTGAGAGCAGTACCGTGACCCGTATCTGTACTATGTTGGCTAAGGTAAATCTTACTACATATTCATACTACTTTACATTTACTATACTCATAGAGAAAATATTTACTAAAGTAATAGAGGAGACACCGCAAGTATTTTCTTTGAACCACGCTTTGCGGTCCATGGACAACAGTGGCCGCAGTCAGTTCTGAGACATTGAGCGACGCGGACCAATCTGACAGTAGCTTGCATATTAAAAAAAAACGCCACCTTGTGCATTAAAAACTGTACGAACCATTCGACGGCCAAAAATAAAGAAAATGATAACATTTCATCGGTCATTCTATGACTTAGCAGCCTGCCCCCGCACCTCCCGCACGTGACAGGTTGGTACAATATTTTTGTTTGTGATGGCTGCTCTATTACGTTAGTAAATATTTTCTCTATGACTATACTATTACTTGTGATTTTTAGGTAGTTACGTCGTAATTCTTTTACAAATAAAAGCAATAGTATCTATGTGCCTATACTTACTTACATCTTACACAATAACTTTCTTTGTCACTGCAAAGCAACAATGGTTGTTAACTTAACTGTATTTATCTATAGGTAAATCATAATTATCATCTTAGAGTTTATCCCGGCGGACCCTGGCCTGGTTTCTTACTGTCTCCCTCTACTTCTCCCGGTCTTCAGCATTCTCACGTTGTAGGCCATTGGCTCACACATCCGATCCGGCGATGTCAATCCATCTTGCTAGGCCTGATATCAGCAGGTTAAGATACCTATTTCTCACGTATTTCTGCGGCTTACTTACGCAGCACGATCATGAACCAGCACAGGCGAGCCTCCTCAATCTTATCCTCAATGTCACTCACACCAAGGCTGTCACGGATGTACTCGTTACGGACTCGACTCGGTTGAGTCGTGTAACGACGCACATCCACCGCAGCATTATATATCTGTAGGTAGATGTCGGCGGTAAATAGTGTACATATCGGCTAGTTCGGCTTCGCAGAGCGTCGTCTCTGTCACTCGACTGTCAGTGTCATACTTAGCGAGGGAAATCTTCGTGATGAAACCTGGGCCTCAAGTCCGCTAATTTACTAATAGGTCGATCGATTTGTAATTGGATCGCAATCGCAGATCAATGGCAGTTTTACCCGTTTTTGGTATTCTGCTACAATCAAAACTGCTGTTGGGATTCAATTACAATTCGATCGCGCCACGTGACTTAGCGGACTGGAAGCCCTGCACGCACATTCAGTTGACTGAATATTTAACCGTGATCCAATCTGGTCTGGTTCCCCTTTTAACGTCACGGTGGTCAAATGGCCTGTAATGGCCAAATCCTGGAACATTATCAAGGCGGACTATTATTATAGTGTAATACTTCTAGGGAGAGCCAGTTTCCGCCTTTCAGCTCTGATCAGTAGTGTCTATAAATTCTTCAGCTGGAAGACGTATTTGTGTTGGAGTTTGCCTCATTGGTGCTGGCCGAAATGAGCAGAGAGCCGCTTGGATGCGAGCAGATCCTATCCGCCAACATCCTGGGACCCCTTTTTAGTAGGATGAGGAACCACCTGGACCCTGATGTCCAGAAGAACAGTTTACAGGTATCCTAGCATCCAGTATAACATAATTGAATCATCCTCGCAGCTAAACAGAGTAGGTACCTACTACCTACTTAATAAGTTAAGGATTAAAATATTTTAGGTACCTACTTCCTTAAAAGCAGGGTACGTGGTTTAATAAAAATTAGGATTTCTAAATTAATTATTTAGGGAACAAAATTACTTGCACAAGAAATCGCGCCAAAATCACAAGAAATAATAACCATTATAGAATAAACAATCGGGCAAGAACTTGCAAGGAAAATCTTGGCACGTAGCAAAAAGGCAAAAGGCATCAGCAAGTAGTCGTTCAAGAAATTGCAGGAATAACTTGCTAGTCTGAAACTTAGTCTTTAACCAAGTAATTATTTTGTTTGCAATAAGTTTAACAAGGCCAAGGTAGCAGATCCACAATACACAAATTTGTATAATTGTAATAAAACAACTCCAAAAACTGATTTAACCCTGCCCAAAAACTCAACATCACACTGACCAACGAAGCTACAATTCCAGATATTCAGCAACTTAGTCGACGACCCTGTCTGTGTGCAAGAAGTGACGAAGAGCCAAGCCTTCATCTGGCCGCCTCTCCTAGCGCTGATGTCTTCCAAGTTCTTGGCCACCCAGCACCTTGCTATAAGGACCGTGGACCAGCTCATAATCCGATTCAACGATCAAGTGGTCCAGAAGACGTTTAGAGCTTCCACTGGAGTGCTGGATCTTTGCGATATGATTGAGGTAAGTTTAATTTAATATACCGACCTCATATAGGCCTCATAAGGCACAAGGCTCTGCGCGCATGTATATTATGCTGATTCTTGAATATTGTCATAACATTAAGAGTGGTAGGGCATAGCGGGGTATCTCGTTCCAATTTAAGCCGCCTGACTGGGGAAGTACCCTCCACCTTACAGAATATCCCAGCTAAATAATACTATTTTAAATAGTATTGTGTTTCTGCCGGTGAGTAAGGTTTCCAGTGCTCCATGGGGTGGGGATTTGGGGAACCGTGGCTTTGGCAGTGGAGTGGCATTTGCCTTTTTGCTGCCAGAGCAACGTGTTATAGAGGTGGGCAACGCATTGGCGATACTCTTGGTGTTGCTAATGTCTATAGGCAGTGGTGACTACTTCCCATCAGGTGGTTTGCTTGCCTGTTTGCCTGTATTTCATAAAAAAGAACATTTTTTTAATGCACAGCGCCCTCTAGCCCTAAAGTAAGCAAAGCGTGTATATTATTTAAATCCTACAATACTTATTATAAGTACATACAACACCCCGACCCGTATCAGAAATTATTCATCATTTGAATTACTTACTCATGTTTCGATAGCAGCGCTAGAAAACCGTCAATCTGGAGCGGATCTACAAGCCCCGGGCGAGAGTGAACTCTTGACAGTTTTATAGCGATTGCTTTGCTTTTTGAGTGAGACCTTTTCCCTGAAGCGTTATTAGGTACGACATTGGTATGTTTTATTATACTACGCAGCACTTATGTACTCATAAACGAGCAGACAGCCCACCTGAGGGCCTAGTGTGAGTTCCGCTTCGATTTTACTTAACTATCGCGTTTGCGTTTAAAAAAACTTCATTTACGTACCACTAGGCGGCGCTATACATTTTTCTATACTAATTTTCACGTAAACGCAAACGCGATAGTTAAGTAAAATCGAAGCGGAACTCACACTAGGCCCTCTGGATGGTACCTAAGTGGCAACTGTCGCCCATAATATCTACGATTCACGCATTTCATTCTGGACCTGGAGCTTATTAAACAATCCCTTTGTTTTTCCCGTAGTATTTTAGACGTTTGATAAGAGTCCATTACTCTCATCATCATCACTATCATAATTTTGAAGGCGCCTCTTATCCCACAGTCGTACGAGTTCCGGGACCTCCACATCGAGGTACTAGATGTGCTACGCGACTACGTGGAAACGGAGGAGAATGCCGCCTTCGTCTTCCAGGTAGACATACTCATCTGTTTATACACATTACCTACTGTTGTAAGCGCAAGTGCTGTGGGCAGGGTACATAGCTCACAGAACAGGTAGCCGATAGTGGCGACTATATATATGTCGCAGTCAAATGGTTAAATTAGCCGGTTAATTAAACGGCTAGCTATTTAAGCAGTTATTTCATTGAAAATTAGCCAAATTCATGAACTTTGAAAGTAAAGTCAAATGAACGATATTGCCTCGAGTTTACGGAGCTCTTCCATTCATTGTCATAATGCTAACCTAAACTAACCGAATAGAAACCTAATGTAAACTATTATTATACTTTGACGTTATTGTGGGTAGGTTAGCATTGGAACAATGTGTGAAAGAGCTGCGTAAACTCGAGGCAATATCGTTCTTTCAACATCACTTTAAAATCTTATGAAATTGGCAAATTTTCAACTAAATAATTGCTCAAATGCTAGCCGTTTAGTTAACCGGCTAATTTAACCATCCGGCTGCGACATATATACCGGAAGATGCAGCATGGATAGGCCTCCGCAAGATGGCCCGCCGACTTGGTACATATCGCAGGTACCAGCTGGATGCGGAAGGCACAAGACTGGCCTTTTTGCAGATCTATGGGGGAGGCCTATGCCCAGCAGTCTTCCGGCTATCAGCCAATGATGATGGTGCTATTTAAACTATCGCGATTATTTTCACACATTTTTAAATATAGTTTACGGGTTATACCGCGTACCTTGGTTAACGAAAGAGGGTACATGTGATGGTGCGTTTAGACGCAATTCGTGCAGCTTGGCAAGTAGCTCGAAATGCAGCTCAGCACGCAGCCCGTGCTATGCGGGCCAATCCGATCGGCGGCAAGGGCGAGCATGGGCATAAGCACATGCATAAACAGCCTGTTTACATGCTTGTGCCCGTGCTTGTGCTCGTTGAATGTCGCTTTGAAAGCAAGCGTCTGAACGCAGCAATACTGCTGCTTTATCACTAATCAACACCTTGACCATGTTATTGACCATGATGCATGCAACTGCCTCGACATATCGGGCTACTCGTTAACCAAGATGCGCAGTAAAAACTCGTTGACAATATTTTACAATATGTAACCTCAGCTCTAAATTACAACTTCATATGAGTAGTTTTACTACATAATTAAAAATTGTAGGATAAAAAATTATGTTATTAGGTCGGCTGTATCCCACGTCTCCTCACGTACCTGGATATGGCGCTAGCTCCTGTGAAGCCCCACTGCTTCGCTGTGCTATGCAAACTGTCCTTCACGGCAAACGGCAGAGATGTAAGTATCTAATTCTCGACCCTCGCTCGACAGTGTTATCTTTAACATACGGCCCACTGATGGACTCGAGCCTCGATTCAATCAATCAATCAAAATAGGTACGTTTATTCATTTTTTACAAACGCTCATGAATGTCTGAAAGTATTATACATTAAAATCATTTTACAAAAATAAAAAGTTCACGATTCTCCTTTGACGAACGGTTAGGTAATAACGGTGTTGACAGTACATAATAGAGAACGCTGCTACTCATTTTTAAACCCTCGACGAAATAAGAGGGTTGATATAAGCTTGACGGGTGTTCTATGGAGGTGTGTGTCTATCTGTGGCATTGTAGCTCACGAACGTATGGCTCGATTTCGATGCGGGGTTGTTTATTTAAAAGCCAGTTTAATCAAAATGATTCTTAGCTTTGTTTCATTAAAATCGGTTTAGTAGTTCAGGAAATATTGAAGAATACGTCTACTTGGTCGGGGGTTATCAGATGTTTTCCGTAGGTTAGCTTATTATCAAGAGGACGCGGCCGGCCGGTATTACAATTTAGCGCACGTACGTGAGAGATAGGTGCGCTCGCGCACCCTTACGCGTCAGTGGGGACGTTTGCAATACAAGGGGTTTACCCGCCAATCATCCAGGAAAATCAATAAAAAAGAATATGCCTGGAAAAATCCCACAGCGTCATCTAGTCCCAAAGTAAGCAAAGCTTGTGTTATGGGTGCTTTGCAACTGATAAACTACTTATATACTTTTGAATACATACTTAATATACTGATAACATCCTAACCCGTAACAGAAATTAAAATTAATCAATTCAATTTCTGCTGGGCAGGGAATCGACCCTGGAACTTCTGCGTGGCAGACGTCGGTTAACCACTGAACCAATCAGGTTTTCAAATACTTTTTTTATGCCTTTTTTATATGGACTCAACGTCAACTTCTTCACCATACTTCCCCCACAGGCGTTATACGAGACCGGCACCGACCTGGTGTTCTGCCACCAGCTGATGAGCACCGACCCGGCCATCCTGGCGGACGCGGCCACCGGCGTCTGCAACATGACCGCGCTGATGCCCTCCGCCGTGCGGATGGCTGACACCAGCGTCGTTGAGACGCTTACGAGTAAGATGGGTTTATTAGCTATAGGGCTATCAGTAAACTAAGGATGCTCGGACACCAGAGTCGTGTAGACTCTTACCAGTAAGGCAATTGTATTAGCCAAGTCTAAACTGGTAAATAAAAGAGCTCATTCCACATCTTGCAGGTGCACGGTAAAGATGCTCGCAATTTCTCACTCTTTAGATGTACTTTTTTACTCCTTAGATATACTTTCTCATCATCATCATTATATCAGCCGAAAAACACCCACTGCTGGGCATAGGCCTCCCCCAAAGATCTCCACAAGAGCTGGTCCTGTGCCTTCCGCATCTAGCTGTTAGATAGACGTGCGATCTTTACCAGGTCGTCGGTCCACTTTGTGTGCTGCGTCTTCCGATACGTAGTCGCTCTCGAGAACTTTACTGCCCCATCGGCCATCAGTTTTGTATGCTATGTGCCCTGCCCACTGCCACTTTAGCCTGGCAAACCTTAGGGCTATGTCATTGACCTTAGTTCGCTTGGGGATCTCCTCATTTCTGATTCTATCGCGCAACGAGACTCCGAGTGTCATTGCCCTTTGGGTGACAGTGAGCTTTTTTATAAGGCCCACAGTTAGATATACGTTCCCACTGCTTAAATATATTTTCTCACTCCTTAGATACACTTCCTCTCTCCTTAGATACACTTCCTCTCCTTAGATACACTTTCTCACTCCTTAGACACGCCTTCTCACTTCTTAAATACACTTCCCACCTTCTCACTCCTCATATCTACTTGCTCATTCCTTAGATAAACTTTCTCACTCCTCAGATACACCTTTTCACTTCTTAGACAAACTTTCCCTCTCCTTAGACACACTTCCTCCCTCCTTAAACAAACTCCCTCCCTCCCTAGCTAAACCTTCTCCTCAGACATCCTCTCCGACGACGCGTGGCCGTGGTTCCACGTGCGCGTGAACGCCCTTCGCGCGCTGTCCGCGCTCTGCCGCGCCGTCGCGAAGGCGGCCGCCGCGCTCGTGGAGGCCAAGCCGTTCGCTATATTGAGGAATATTAATAAGAAGCGTGAGTAGTCATCTTGGCGTTACCACGCGCGTGAGGAACGGGGTCTGTCTTAAGCCTTCTTTTATAATTAGACTAGCCAGTAGCCGTATTCACAATGGCTCGGAAATCGGATTCGGATACGGAATCGACAAAGGAGTCCGCAAAAGTTCTTAGGAAAATGTGATTTCAGTTAATTTTGATGAAATTTTCATATGTTATAGAGAGTAGAGTTTCCGTCGAATCTATCGGGATTCTGAATAACAGCTTTCAAATCGATCGACACGGATTCGCCGCTCACGAATTTCGTGTCGAATCGTTCGGAAACGGTATCGAATCATTGTGAATACGGCTACAGGCTTCAAATTCAAAATTTATTATTGACTAGGACATGACAGATCTCTATCAATCGTCATCGTAGAAAGGAAACACACAGTGACAGGTAGGACCGATGCACATTCGCCCCACGCCGATAACGGCCGGACCGTGTCCGACAATACCAGACAGAGCCGATCAGTGCCCGACAATGCCAAGCAGAGCCGAACCGGACATTTGACCGCCATCTCACTTGGTGGTAAGTGACAATGCGGCCGATGATGGAGCATGCATGTTTGTTTTCCGAAGTAAATAAAAATAAAATAAAATAAAATGCCTATCTAGGAGCAGCCTATTAACTCCTATTATTGTTATTGGATTTACATTTAAGTGTTTACTGTTTTTCATGTAATATTTAATGTACCAAAAAGTGTAAATCTGTTGGCAAATAAAAAAATAAAAATAAAACTCTAGCCTTGAAGGCGTCTAGATTATAATGATCAGGGAACACACTCGCAGGCAATGCGTTCCGTTCTAAAGCGGCTCATGCGGATAGCGGTAGGATTTGGCAGATGAGGTAATTAAAGTGGCGTGACTGCCATCTGACATCCGTCACTCTGTTAACAGGAGATCCTGGCCAGATTATAGGCAGGGGTAGGGTAATTTTAAGGTATAAGTGGAGTAGCGCAGGTAGAGTGGGGCAGGGATAGACACTATGCAAACAAAATCGCACCGGGCCAGCTAGTAAGTAAAAAACGACAAACCAAGGGCGACTATCTACTACCCTTAATATATACCATATTCTTTGCAAATAAATAATTATTCTTCTATTCTGAGTACCTATACGAGGGTTGCCTTTTATATTTCGGGATTAGAGAACAAAAACAAATATCAATCATCGAAAATCGCTTTATGGTTTTTCAAAATAATCCCTATTAAGATCTATACACTTTTGCATGCGTTTGAACCAAATGTCGAAGCACTTTTGCCATTCTGATTGGATCTCCAATACAAATTTGATGACGATTGACAAATTGTGTGGGATCCAACGAGAACTAATTTTTTGACAGTCAAATGTTCATGCAATATTGAATGTATGCCGGTCCCACTAATGCCTAAGGTTGCCTCAATCTCACGATAGGTCACATGACGATCTTGCAATATCATTTCGCGCACAGCATCAATGGTTTCCGGAACAACAACTGATTTTGGACGACCTTCACGAAATTGGTCTTGGATTGAACTACGACCTCGGTTGAGTTCACCATACCATCGATAAACACTGGTCCTTGATGGAGCTTCATTGCCAAAAATTTAATTAAGTTCATCGATTCACTGTTGCTGAGTTAATCCACGTCGAAAGTTGTAAAAAATAATCGCAGGAAAATGTTCACGATTGGATTCCATTTTTTGGCTGAGATGAATCTTTTAAGTTGCTGTAAACAACACAAATAGCGCCCGTATGTCAACACGTTCTGAGTACGTATAACCTCAAAAATGTCAAACTTTACGATACAGCTACTGACATTCCAGATTGCACCACTAGGGTTATCCAATCCCGAAATATAAAATGCAACCCTCGTATCATTTTGTTTCCATGGCATGCCAGCCAAAGACGTGCCATTGGAAGCGCAGCGGCTGGCCGTGCAGTGCTACCTCAACCTCCAGAACTACCACGTGTGCCTCAAGGCAATGACCAACGGGGACTTCATACAGGAACTGATCAACATCACACAGGTTTGTTTGTACAGTCAGCGGCAAACGACCACATATAGACGCACATAGTTTTCCAGTAGGTATTGACAGTTGGTTTCAAAAGGCATCAATAGATGGCGCTCCTACAATTTTGGTAATCTTTTTTAAATCTGTATGATGGTGGCAGTGATTTCATGCAACCAACTAATACTAAACATAAAAATAAAATGTTTATTAATATAAACATAACTGTTAAAGGTTGAACGAAATGTAAAAAGAAATATTTATTAAAATTGGCACTATGTTGCATTATTATTACAACCTCTAAAATGGTTGAAAACGATTGACAAATACAATATTATCCAATACAACGTACCCAGTGTTTATATCCTGTTTGCTAAGAACCTATTTCAAGCGATTATCAATTACCAAAATTGTCGGGGCGCCATCTAGTGAGTGGTTAGGAATGCTTTAGATACCTATTGGAAAACTCCTCATTACATACCCTATGAAGAAATTGTGAGTTGAACTGCACGTCCAGCCAAACTATTTCATAATCACATAAAGTTTCAAGCCGTCCTGACACATGTAGGCTAATTCCGTAACGATGTTGATAACAACTATATGATTTCAGTGAATGAAATTATTTATTTTGCGATTAGGTATAATCTGTTTTATGGATTCAGTTGCTAACGAACTTCCATTGCATGAAACTGAAACTATTAAATCGACCATACGTAATCGCAAAAGTAACAATTTCAATGATTGAAATCAGATAATTGTTAACAACAGAGTTACGGTATTAGCCTATTAAAGTAGTCCCGTGTGTCCTCAGCGAATCGACGTGCAACTGAAAATCCTGGCGTGCAAGGCGCTGACGGGGCTGATGGTGGAACAGGCTGCCAAGGACATCTTCACTGCGCGGGGAGGAGAACAGGTGACTCTGGTTCTTTAATTTCTTACTAGGCTGTACTCCTATCAGTTCGCTGTGTACCAGGTGGCAGTGTACCTGTACATAAATCTGCATAATATCTCGCATGTACCCTTAAATAAAAATTTAGAGCCCGTACTTTCTAGGTCACCAGAAAAAAAATTACGCACTATTTGGCAGGTATTAAGAACTGACTGTAAATGCCATACCTATTCTAAAAACTATTTTATCTAGACTCATAGCGTAATGTTTCAATTTCATATTCGAAAACAGTTGTTTAAGGAAACACTTTTTTCACGCGTCTATGAAATTTAAAAAAATTACTTTTCGATACTTACAGCATTTCCCATACTATTTTAGATGTCTTTAACAGCTTCAAAATTCAAATTCAAAATTTAAATTTTCTTGTTTATATTCTGTGTAATTATTTTCCCGCTAAACAGAATATATTTTGTAATTGTTGTAATTTGTGTTTGTGATTGTTTTTTCTTATATTAAGCAAATATATAGACAAATGTGAAAGTAGTAAAGTGAATTTCCCGCCGCTTGACATCCTCGACTCGCAACTGACTCGCAGCTTACTTCCAGCAAAGTTGAGAAAATTATAGGTACAATATTTTAACATAAAAATATGAGTGTAGATAAAGTAGTGTATGCAACTGCATATAATTAGGTATTAAAACACTTGTGTCAAACTATTATCATACTCAGCTACGCCTCGTATGATAAACAGACACTCATGTTTTAATAACCCCTTTTATATGACAGTTGCATAAACTGCTATTTTCATATTTTGTATACTTTTAAGAGAGGTAGGGCATAGCGGGGTATCCCGTTCGAATTGTAGCCGCCCGACTGGGGAAGTACCTTACAGAATATCGCAGCTAAACAATACTCTTTTAAATGGTATTGTGTTTCTGCTGGTGAGTAAGGTTTCCAGTGCTCCATGGGGTGGGGATTTGGGGAACCGTTGCTTTGGAGGTGGAGGGGCATTTGCATTTTTGCTGCCAGAGTAACGTGTTATAGAGGTGTGCAACGCATTGGCGATACTCTCGGTGTTGCTAATGTCTATAAGCAGTGGTGACCACTTTCCATCAGGTGGTCTGCTTGCCTGTTTGCCTACCGTATGACATAAAAAAAACATTATTTTTTTCTGTTAAAATGCTGTTGTTAAGTTGTGAGTGTAATTATTCATTATCTGAATAGAATTATTATTTGTATTTATCTCAACAGATCTCTGTTTAACAGGAAACGGAAATAATATTTGGTACGGGTCTAAGCCAAGTTTAAAATACTGAATTAGTTAAGTGTTGTTTGTAGGAACTGTTGCACTATTATTATTATTTCATTGTCAATCATTTCCCGTCCCCAGTTCGCGGTACATATGAACCTTCACATCGCCCACGTGGGTCTGCGCACCGCGCTGTGCGTGCTGGCCGCCGCGGCCGCCGGCGACGACGGCGCAGACATGTACCTCGCTCTCGGCACCATACACTAGTCAGTGGGGTTCTTTTAGTTGGCTAGGATCGGGGTTTATACCGTTGCCTCATGGCGACGGGTGAGTCCCACATTATCCGCTCGCTTCCCCAGCTGGCGGGTATTCGTAAATGAATTTCCAGATGTAAAAAAAATGTATACGATGTTGGCGTAAGCGTGTTTATTTGACGTCCGGCGACGACGGCGTAGACATGTACCTGGCGCTGGGCACCATACACTAGTCAGTGGGATTCTTTTGGTAGGCTAGGGAGGGCATATACACACAGTTCATATTACTACTGTAACGTTGGGATTTATAATGAAATCAACGTAAATAGGAAACGTTGAAGCGTGTTAATTTGACATGAGTTGAGTACAATACTCAGATTACTGTACAATACGAATGAACATGGACTAATAATAGTTCTCAAGATTGACACTAGATAGATAGATAAATTCTTTATTGCACTGCACTAGGTGTCTATACTTTACAACAACAGTATAGCTTCGGCACTTACACAAACTTTATTTTAGTAGTCTAGCGTTGGCACTTACAGCAACATCATTATAGTATCTAGCGTTGGCGCTTACACAAAGTTGCCGAGTTGTACCTTGCGCTCGGCACCATGCACTAGTCTGTTGAGTTGTTTTACTAGTCTAGGGTCGGCACTTACACGACGTTTGTTTTAGTAGTATAGCGATGGCACTTACACAAAGTTCATATAACTACAGTATATTCAATTCAAATTCAATTCAAAATTTCTTTATTGATTAGGACAATAAATATCTCTTTCAATCGTCAAAAAGGAGGGGGATAGGAAAGTAGGAAGGAAACACACAGTGATACGCTGACCGCCCTATGACCGTAGATAAACGTATCCCTCGCCAACCGAACCGTGCTCGACAATGCCAGGCAGAGCCGGAACGCTATATTATATTATATAGGTATGTATAATTAAGAAAGAACCACCTAAAACTACAGCAAGAGTAAGCCAGTCCACCAAGGCAGCACCCGTTCACGAGTATAACGCAGGGCCCAGCCATCGTCCAATTCAACCATATTTGAGGGAAAAGAGCGACCCGGCCCCCACGCCACCGCCAGACAGACTTTTAAGTGAGCGTGCATCACACATGCTGTATGTGGTAGGTAGTCGCTACCACCCTACTCTATCCTATCCCTTCCCTATCGCTACCTTACCCCTACCCTATCCTACCATTGCCTTAACCCTACCCTACCACTACATTACCCCTAACCTACCACTATCTTACCCCGACCCTACCACTATCTTACCCCTACCCAACCCTATACTACCTTACCTCTATCTTACTCCAACCCTACCCTATCCTACCCCTACTCTAACTACTACCCTACCCCTACCCTAGCGCAGACAGGAGACACCATGTGTGGGAGAGGAAGGAAAATTAACTATAGCTTCGGCACTTACACAAACTTCATTTTAGTAGTCTTGCGTCGGCACTTACACAACCTTCATTTTCGTAGTCTAGCGTCGACACTTACACAACTTTCATTTTAGTAATCTAGTGTCGGCACTTACACAATCTTCATGTTAGTAGTACAGCGATGGCACTCACACAACCTTCATTTTAGTAGTCTAGCGATGGCACTTACACAACGTTCACTTTAGTACTCTAGCGTCGACACTTACACAACATTCTTTTTTAGTATAGTCTAGGGTTGACACTTACACAATATTCATTTTAGTATAATCAGTCATGTCTTACACAAATTTCTTTGTAGTGTAGTATTGGCATTTAAGCAGTTTAATTTTTTCAATAGTCTATCGATAGACTTATATTATCTTTATTCCATATAGACTAGCGTCTGCACTTGCACACATTTATTTGCTTAAATGTGAAAAGGAAATTTCTGAAATTACTGTACTGAATCGTCTTCTATCTATACTTTTTATCTTTAAGTCTAATACTCTTTGCCTTCCCCTCTGGGATACGGGCGTATATGTATGCATGTCCCCCCAGCATGGTGACGAACAAGCAAGCGCGCTACTCGGTGCCGGCGTGGGAGCCCGCGCTGGAGGCCATCCTGAGGCACCAGCCCGCCGCAAAGCTCGCCTACATGGGACGGCTGGACGTCACCGACTTCACCAGGGTTAGTGGGAGACGAATGGCTTTTTAATTTAAATTTCTCACACCATTCTCTCATTCGTTGCAGTGTTTAGAAGATTTATACTTTTAGTAAATGTATCAAATTGACCGCTAAATTTCTTTAGCTTAGCTTCTTTGGCTTTCTATAGCTTAATGATACAAAATAAAGCAGTTAAATCGAAAAAACCAATTTTCACCGCTAGATAACGTTCTATTGTGATGATGTAATTTTGCCTCTTCGCTAAATCCTTTTCGCTGTTAGTTTGATATATTTACTAACGGCCAATTGCATAAACCATTACGTAAAATTTGCATTAAAAACGCACCCCCTTAAGATCGCTAGATTAGAAAAAACAGGCACTGTGCTGGCTTAACGACCTAAAAAGGATCTTGGCGCCGACACCAAAAGACACCTCTCATGCCGATACTGAATCGAATCTTTCATAAAAAATAAGCATCTTAGCCCATCATGTCCCTGTTGTGCCCTCGCGCGCAAGGACCCTGGGTCCACCTTGACCACGATCCAGGATTAGGCAGATCAGGTAATTACAGTGGAGCAACTGCCATCTGACCTCCGTCCCTGTTAACAGGATAACCTAACCAGATTGGATCACGGTTACACATTCAATCCCCTGAATGTGCAGAAGGTACCTCAAGTGTAACATGTTTGCAAAAAAATTCCTATACTTTTCGATCACGTTAATCGAGCTTACTATGCTTACGATACTTCGATCGGTTTTTCCTATTTTGTATGAGCAGCGTCTCTAGCGAAAAGGTTTTTAAATAAAATTATACTATTGATAATAAGGTTCATCATGAGTTTCCCCTCATAACGCGATAATCTTACTCCACCCTCACAAATGTCTCCACCCCTGGACGGCTTCTTCGTACTGAATCACCAATATCTCAACTCCAGGACGGCTTCTACGTACTAAAGCGTCTCGAGGACAGCTTCCCCACGCTGGAGGCTGTCTATGCAGCCGTGCCCCCCGCTTCCACCGCACCAGTATTACTCGCCATGATGCACGCGCCGCCCGGCACGCCGTTGAGCCAAGCTGATATCAGGACGCCCTGTGAGTTATGGGGTATGAGAGGCACATGTGGGTTGGAGGAAATCAGAGACCGGTGTGAGTTGTAAGATATCGCGGCCACCTCGCCCGCCTCTAAGGCGCCCGTGTTGCTGGCCATTATGCACGCGCCACCCGGCACGCCGTTAAGCCAGGCTGATATCAGGACGCCTTTTAAGTTATAGGATATGAGTGACTCTTGTGGGTTGTAGGAAACCAGAGACCCTTGTGGGTTATAGGATGTCACAGCCCCTTGTGGGTTATAGGACATTAGAGCCCACGGAGAGTTTTAGGACACCAGAGCTCTCTGTGAGTTATAGGGCATCAGAGACCCGCCCGCCTCCACGGCGCCCGTGCTGGTCGCCATGATGCACGCGCCGCCCGGCACGCCGCTCAGCCAGGCCGATATCACAACGCCCTGTGAGTTGTAGGATATGCGAGACCCTTGTGGGTTATAGGATATCAGAGCCCCTTGTCAGTTGTAAGATATCGCGGCCACCCCGCCCGCATCCACAGCTCCCGTGCTGCTAGCCATGATACACGCACCGCGGCACGTGTGAGTTGTAGGATTTTAGAAGCACGTGTGGGTTATAGGATGTCAGAGCCCCTTGTGGGTTGTAGGACATCATAGCCCCCTGCGAGTTATAGAACATCAGAGCCCCTTGTGAGTTAGTGGACATCGGATCACTCTGTGAGCTATAGGACGTCAGAGCCCCCTGTGAGTTATAGGACACCAGAGCCCCCTATGAGTTATAAGACTTCAGAGCCCCTGTTAGTTATACGACACCAATGTCCCTGTGGTTTATAGGACATCCCAGCCCCCTATGAGTTATAGGACATCAAACATTCAGGACCTCCTGTGAGTTATTAGCCAACTAGACCTCTTTTAAGTTATTGGACATCAGTACACCATGTTAGTTATAGGACATCAAAACAACCCGTTAGTTACATGATATCAGGACTCTCAGGACAACAGAGCCCTTGTGAGTTTAGGACATCAAAGTATAAGACATCAATAATTCAGGATCTACTGTGAATTATTGATATTAGAACACCATGTAAGTTATAGGACATCAACACCACCCGTGAGTTATGGAACTGACTGGCGGTTAAATGCCTAGCTAGATACATACCAATTCACGCACACGATACCCTGTCCCAGGATCCAAAGTGTCTGTGCTATCGAGTTCCACATGCTACAATCCTGACATCCCTCTCTTTCCTCTTCCATACTCATACAATTATGTTTAATAATGAAAAACTCGCGTAACAGACCACTCTGCACCGGTCACGGACAAGAAGGTGTCGGCGGACATGACGCCGCACCCGCGGCCGCGCATGCCGCCCGTCGCCGACGACACCAACCTAAGGATGTATCTGTACAAGCTGAAGATCTGGTTCGGGGATCCGTTAGTTTCGTTTTATTCTGGAGCTGGATACTCGCCTTGACACGTGGCATAACGAAAATAGGCTTGTCGAGCTAACTAAAGTAGACGTTATGCAAAATGGGCGAGATTAAGGATAAAATGAGCGGCATCGAGCCTATTTTTGTCATGCCACTTGATAAGCTGCTTGATGGTAAGTATATGGTATGCCTACCGCATTAGAGTACAACCTATAGACTCTATGGAATCATATCTATCGTGGCAGAACTAAGGCCCCTAATAAATAAGTTGTTCGGCATGCTTCACTCATCACTTCACTGTCTGCTGATAAAGTTCTAGCGTATTCAGGAGTTCTAATAGATATAAAACTTTTGTTTATTGTAAACTCTCTATCTTTTATACTTTTAGGATCTTTGATTGATACCTGCCAGATACAGATATCAGACGGCCGTGAAACAAAATCGGATACTAAAAATTAACTTAAATAAGGGGGGGGGGGGGATGCCTAATGCATTTACCTGTGGTTTTAAAAATAGGATACCGGGTACTTTAGCAGTAATTGGTGAAATATGCCCTTAGAGTCTCAATATTGACCTAAATGGCAATATACGTAGGCGGAAGTGCGGCGTGGACGGCCCCGTCATGAAGTCGCCGAAAGCCGACAGATGCAACATTGATCAATTATATGTTGAAGGCGTGCAGAGAGGCTTATGTCCAGCAGTGGTTGTCAGCGGGTGAGATAGTGATGATGATAATGATGACAGGCTGTTTGATGTTGTTTATTGATGGTTATGACATCCCAACTTCTGCCCGCAGACCGCTCGGGGCCACTGGCAGGATAGCCAGCCCTTACTCGCAAATGTCGGCTATAGTGGATTGGGGGTCAGTTGTATGACTTGACAGCTATGTATTTTTTTTAACTTAGTGTTTTTAACAAGCCACTTAGGGACAAACGAACAGACAGACCACCCATGGTATCGACTAACTGTCGCCCGTAACATATACTTATTCATGCAGTGAGGTAATACGTTTGATGTGTTACGAAAATCGCAGATGCGTTGTCACTGTGAGGACTTCGATGATGTTATGACTCATGCCTGTAATTGCGCTGGCTACTGTATTCTTCAAACCGGAACACAACAATGCAAACATTGTTGCTTGGCAGTGATACCTCATCCAGGCTGACTTCTCGGAAAATACCACATTAAAATTGCCAAAAACCTCTTACTTACTAGTGACATCTGCTTTCCAATTTATCTCCCTCGTATATAATCTTAGTAAGTGAAAAGATGTCCGCAATGTTCCAGTATAAAGGCACACAACCAGACCTGCAACAGAAATTTATGTTTATCTGGCAACCTGTGTAGTAGACCAGCATGGTGCCTACTGCGCTGCTTTGCTCCTCTTTTTCACTGGGACTTGTGTTCCTACATCTGGTGTTTTGTAATCATACTTAATACCCAATCTTTCATATTTTCAGGGCTAAATCGTGGCAGTACATAGAGCTAGAAGACGCATATTACGAATTAAGGTAAGTTAATAGCCAGCCTTGTGGTGTCCGGCAGAGTAGAATAGCACCAACCTCTTACACTCGTGGGTGTCGTATGAGGCGACTAATTTTTCGTGGCAAAAGATGTGTAGTCTCCGTAGACTGGAAAATGGGCAGCAGCGTTATCCATTGTTATATTTGTAACACTGCGATCTCCAACCTGCCTGCTAGGTGTGGAGATTATGGCACTAACCTCCGTTTTGTGGGACAAACCCTAAGTCCTGCAGTCCTAAGTTTATATTATGAGAAAAAGTAATATGAAAAATCTAACCTTATCCGAAAGATACCGGAAAGAAAACGCCAACTCAAATGTTTCCGGGAGCATTGGCTCAATTGGTTGTTCCTTATGCCCAAAGGCCTTATGATCCTTAGGATGCCTTATCATCATCTTCCGTTATCTCATCCTTTACTCCCAGGGTACTTTTGTATACTAAGTAAAAATTTCATTCATGAATGCTATAAACCGTTTACCAACTGCACTGTAGTGCAAAGGAATTTGATTCTTCATGTGTACGTAGGTGCAAACATTGCATGTTTGCCTCAGCGTCGGGGCTTAAAAAACAGAGAATCACAGCTGCACCCCACAAATTGCCAGATACCGCGAGAAATGCAGCGAGGTGGCATCAACCCTGAAGCAGAAGGCGCTAATGCTGGCCGAGTTCGTGGCCGACCAGATGGACGGGCTCAGCCAGGAGCGCGACTGCTCCATGCCCAGCGTGGATTTGCATCTGGCGGACTTGGCCGTCAGTATCTACGTTGTTTATGGTTTTAAGGAGACAAGCAAGCGGGCCACCTGATGAAAATTGGTCAGCGCTTTCTATGGAAATTGCTACCTTTATCAGGGTTGCAGAAAACAGGCATGTGGGTCACCTGCTGGATGCAACTGCGTCAAAATATCGAGATAAAACAATACTAACCGTGGTAACAAACCTGATAATATATGTAGTGAAACCGTACCTGATGGAAAGTGGTCACTGCCTCCTATAGATATCTGCAACATTAGGGACGCTACATGGACGCTATCTATGCGTTGTCCACCTCTAAAGAAACCTCTATCTTTTGAACGATCTTGAGCTACCGTTAGAACTGTTATTATTTTTGCCGTGAGCTCATGAAAGCTTCCTCATTACCCCACTCACTGCCGCTAGCCAGCTGCAAAGTGAACGGACAGCATACATTTAATGGTCACTCTACAGCGGACTGTACCTTTAAATGATGTGAGGTACATTCATCATCGTCATCACAATATCACCTACTTAAACGAATTCCACTGCTGGGGTATAGGACTTCTGCAAGTCTATTTAAACTTGAAGTCCTACAGAGTTGCTAGATGTGTTGACGAGTTATAATCATCATAGTAATTTTGTAAATCGATAGTAATTTTGAGGACGCCATGGTCCAGATTCACTGCCACCGCCACCCGTTTTGCTCTGATCATGCCTTCTTAACAGTGAGTGTCAAGTTTCCAACAACCGGCAAGACAGGCATAGAATACTACGTTACCCTATAGCAAAGGGCAAGAAAAAAGCCCTATTAACATTTAGATCTAGACCACTTAAATAAAAAAAGTGAGTACCTGAAAGTGAGCCACTACTTAGGTGCCCACCACAAAGACATTCTCATCACTAGGCTATACAGACTGGCCTGGACGTAGACCTCTCACAATAAGAGCCAATGCACCCTGACCTCGGCTCACGGTATCCACCACCTGTAGCCGCAAATCATCGCTCATCTGACTGGAGGACGTCAACTACTTGCTAAGACAGACATTTTGGCGGTTTTGGGCTCTCCTATGATGTGGAGGTGAGACTGAGGGTAGTAACTGATCCCCGTTTGGTGGTACAGGTATCGTTGAACTCCCGCATAGTGGGGATCGGCTGGGTGCGATGCGGAGGCGAGCTCGAGCGCGCCGTGTTGTACAAGGTAGGTAGGTCACTTACACTTACACAGATCCTACCAAAGAATATTCAACTTTTTTTATTTTGAACGGCATGGAATGTTCTAATAAATTCTTACGGTGTGCTAATAGGTTCCCGAGACAGAAGAGCTCGGTACCCGTTCTTCTGCTTCTTAGTGGTCTTCTTAATTGCTGGAGGTCTTGTCTACATTGGAGTTTTTCTATCGCAATTGATATCAATGCCTTTCTACCATCTCTATCTTCGGCTTTGCTTAGGGTACTGGGGTTCCAAGCAGTTGCTAACTTGATCCACCTACAGCGACGGAGATTTGCCCAGCGGCAGCTTTCCCTCTACTGCCAACTACGACCAGTTTCTTAAGATAAATTATTACGCCGCCCATGGACGTCCGCAACACCAGCACCCGCAGCACGACGGTCTTTGTCGTGCGCTCGAGAGCGAGTAACTTGTGAATCTCGCGCGACAAAGACCGTCATGCTAATTATGCTCTTAAAGGCCAAAATGGGCCCCTATGATGATTTGGATCCTGCTGGGCAGGTGCTGGCGGACCGCCTGGGGCTGCCGTGCGCGCTGCACCGCGCCGCCAGCGCGCGCGCGTGGTGCGAGGTGGCCGTTCCGGAGCCGCCGGATGTGAGTACAGTAGCCGTATAACTAGTGTCATGTAAGAAGAGACTTGGCGGGTCACGTGGTTCGACTAGCGCTGCATACGATTACCTGCGCGAAATCCCCTCCACGGCCATTTGACAAGTCTCTTCTTTCGTGACGCGGGTTATACCAATGTGAAAAACCAAACCTCAATTAGTTAAAAAGAGACGTAGCGATAATTAGACATTTCAAGCACATATTTTTTTGCTTCAGTTTTTAATTCAGAGCACGTACTCTAGCTGTCCTTCAATCAAGACTACATACAATCAATGAGGCCTTATCCTTGATAAGGATAATCTCTCTCTGTCGCATGGGAGCCATAGACAGTACCACGGACTAGTTCGCCAAACTGTCAAATTGAAGCCGATGGCGATGTATTGTCTTAACCGATTAGGCCATTGGCTTCAGATGATTCCTTCACCCCACAGCCCGAAGAGCACATAATCGAGGAGAAGTACCCAGCCGGCCTCCTACGGACCAACTATATGGTGGACCTCATGTCCCGGCCTTGCCGGCTGTGGGTCGCAGGGGATCAGGGCCGCCAGAAGATGGCGGCGGGGGCCTCGGCGGCGGCGCCCTGCAAAGCCTACCGCGCACTGAAGCCCGAGGACCCGTGTCGGTGCACACAGCCCTCCGCCCCTGCTGGGGGACAGGTCTCCGCTGGGGGACTGCGATAGGCGGTGCTTTATAATGTGGCCGCCGTTGGGGGACTGCGATAGGCGGTAGTTTATGTGGCCTTCGCTGGTGGACTACGATAGGCGGTGGTTCATGGTTTATAATGTGGCCTCCGCTGGGTGACTGCGATAGCCGCCTATCGCAGTCCTTGTACTTGCTTATAATGTTATTAAATTATTTTTTGGTCCAATTGTTTTTGGTTATTTAGCTAGGTATATCACCCTAGTCCCTACAGTGACAACCTGCGGATCTGCATTTTTGTTGCTTGCAACAACCACCACAGTTACCACTCACTATCGGGTAGGCTGTCTGCTCGTTTGTAGCATAAAAAAACCCAGCATAATATTGTAGCCGCTCGATGCGTTTTACTAGCGGAGTGTAGCTATGTCGTTAGATAAATTTCAGAATTGGTATGGCAACACTAATAAAAAAGAGTGTAAGGGTCATCGGGTGGGCTGTCTGCTCGTGTCACTTAATAGCACAAAAAAATGTACTATTTACTTTCGGCGTAGCGTTTAGCTCCTATTTTTTATGCTACGTAGTGAGTAACCAGCAGACAGCCCACCTGAGTATTATTGAGAGTACTTGGTTTACAAGGACGAATAACACACAAGTTTTGAGTGGGGCTGCACGGATTGTTTCAACTTCTCTTCCCAAAGCTATATTTTTTAGTGAGCCTGGAAACTGTAAATGTATAGGAAAAAATCATTATCGAAGGTAAATTTTGAAATAAAACGTTAATTACGTATAAAAGAAAAATAATTTTATTGCTCTTATTTTTAACACAGTGTTTAAGGCAGTTTTCGTTCAGTGTTGCCAATTAAAAAATATTTTTCTACACAAAAATCTTACATTATTTTGGTAGATATACAAAATAATACCTTAGGTACGTCAAAACGACACTAATTGCACAATAAAATGGACGGACAAACATCACAAACATTCACTTAAAAACTACTTAAGTTAAATATTCCAATATAAAATTGTAGTAAGTATTTAATACTATGATAGACTTCGTATTATTTTTCATAATTATTGTGTCAATACAAATACACAATGAATATATTTTTTTAATTTAATTGGTATATTAATTAAAGTTAATGTACTTGTTATAGGCAATATATTTATAAATAGTTGTGATCCTTATTTACAATAAAAAATATTATGTAAAACGAGACTTGGAATATTATATGATGTGATGAGAGCACAATTGCGGATATTTTTAGAACTAATTTCTTACACTGGCAATAGTAAGTAACAGCAACAGTAGCTCCCTCTTGACAAATCTCATACGATATTCCCAGTCAGGTTTTATGTGAAGAATTTTGTTCTATATAGATGCCTCACAGTCACAGGTCAGTAAGTATAAAATAACTTTAAAGTAATAAAATTAAATACATGATTGAATTTAAAATCGTTGCAGTAAAATGACCACAAGCTAATCTTATTGCAAAAAAGCGAAGGAGTTGTTGCTACTAGACATGACAACAAAATGACCAAAGAAAGCTTTTATTACAACAAATTAAAAGGCGAAATATAGTAACAATGACGAAAGTCCTTACTCCATAAGGAGGCCCTATGGTTCAATTTCTATGGCGATGACAGCCCATGAGCCTACCGATTCGCCATTGAATTTTTGTTCTTATGGTAGTTTCCTGGTCCATTTTTCATATCAAAATGTATACACGTATGATGAGATTGGCAGACAGGAGAGAGGAGTGGCAATTGTTTCACCGACAAGAGTCCAACTCTTAAATATATATGATGACAATACACGCATTGTTTGACAGCATGTCCTGTCCTATAAAAAGGAGTTCCTTTCGTCATTGTTTACTTAGCTAGACAGTTTAAAACATTATTAGTCCTTGTCAAGTAAATTCCACTAGGTGGCGCTACTTCAACCTGAGGTCCTGTAGTCAAAATCCGTCCTGCTATTGGTCAGAATCAAACACTCAAAGTTGACAGGTTGAATTTTAACCAATAAAACGGCGTTATTTTGAACAAGACCTTACGCCAACTGGCAACTCAGTAGGCGCGATACAATCAGCGCAATCTTGTGGTATCCACAAGAACTAATTACGAAATTAAGTAGAGAAGTTATTTGTTAAAGTTATCATTATTTTAGAATTACACAATAGTTTCATTTCAGTCTATGATCGAAAAGAACAATGGCCACTACAAAAACAGCATTTTGATACTGGTTAAAATTTGCTAAAACCCTTTTCACTTATGCTAGCGGTGGATGTTAAAGTTAAATGAAAGAAAAACATTGAAAAGAAAATGTTACAAAATAGAAAATAGGTATAAAATAATCAAATTAATCATGATTAAAATAATAAAAATATGAATGTAAAATTAAATATGAAACCGGAATGGAATGGAAAGTGGAATGAGTTATTTATAAACAATATAATCTACAGGTAATAGAGATCATTGTTCTACGTCTGTATGCCATAAAGTCTTTATTCCTAATTCTATGCAATCATGGTACCCCAAGTCTATAGATTACGTAGTTCATTATAGGCACAACAAAGGCGAATCATTATCAGTATTAATACTTATTAGGACTATTTTAATTCGACTTGACCTTACTAGCAGTGCAACATTAAGGTTATACTGGATTTTTTATCGACCACGACTGTTGTGGCCGGGAGACTAATGTTCACCCATGATTTTATAAAACCGCGGTGAAAATTAAACAGCTAGCTGCCAGGCAATAATTATTCAAACCGGAACGCTCTATTCGCGAATTTAGAAATAAAGTCTGACGTAGACGAAAGCACAAGTTTACGGAACTCATCCATGCTTTGTCACTAACCTAACCGAATGAAAACCTAATGCAAATTATTTATCATTGTTTGAAGTTAGGTTAGGATTAGCTCCGCAAACTCGGTGCATTGTCTTTCGTTAGACGCTACTTTCCAACGTTATCAATTTAGAGTTCCGCTCAATGAGGGTTTTCACGATTTCAGATGGCGCTAGTGAAGTAAGGTCTATCAAAATACGGTCGTGCTATTGGATAAAAACAATGACGAATCCATTCCAGCCAATGACAGGGCTTTATTTCGACAGGAGACCATACGTCGCAGGAGCGCCATCTCATGGATTTTGGAATCACGAAAACCATAATCGATTAACGATCTGGCCGTTTAACTAAACGGCAAATTTAACCGGCTGCGAGAGATGTTACGTCACTTTCGCCGCACACAACTTACATCACGTTCGTACGTAGTCGATCTTCACACGGTGGTCTGAGGCACCCCTCGCACCATCTCGGTGCGGGGTCGGATGCGGGGCGCGGGGTCGGGCGCGGCTGTCACGGCCCCGCCATCTTTCAGCGACAGGGCTGACCCCGTGGACGCTTGGGACGCGGGGCGGGAGGCGAGTGTTTGCGCTTGCGATGGCTGCGGGACGACAGTAAGATTAGGCATTGATCAAACCTTAACTAGCTAACCGAACCTAACCTATGTCATCAGAGAGCTGAAGCAAAATGAAATGTATGCTTACACAATAAGGTCTTACTTATATTTAAAATATATAAGTGATATAAAAATAGACGTTGTTTTGTGACTTTGATCTGCTCTCTGATGACTTAGCTTGCTAGATTAAGCAAAGGTATTATTACACCACCACGATGTCTCAGGACCTTCGAACAAATTCACACAGCGCCATCTAGCTTCAAACTAAGCATCGCTTGTAATAGGATTCAGTTAAATAATAGACATAAGTTTTACTAGCCAACTGTAGCTATGTGGTTAGATCGATTTCAGAGTTGGCATATTTGGATACTTCCTTCATTTCGGAACACAATGATGCAAGCATGTTGGTTGGCGGCAGAAATAGATAAGGCAGTGTTACTCACATAGGTGGACTCCTCAGGCTTAACAGAGTCCTACCACCTGATAATGTGTGTGTGTGTATGGCGTACTCACCGGGCGGCTGACGGCCTGCGGCGTGGCGGGCCGCTTGTACGGCACGTCGCGGTACTCGTACACGTTGTCGCGGTGTGTGTGTGTGTATGGCGTACTCACCGGGCGGCGTGGCGGGCCGCTTGTACGGCACGTCGCGGTACTCGTACACGTTGTCGCGGTGTGTGTGTGTGTATGGCGTACTCACCGGGCGGCTGACGGCCTGCGGCGTGGCGGGCCGCTTGTACGGCACGTCGCGGTACTCGTACACGTTGTCGCGGTGTGTGTGTGTGTATGGCGTACTCACCGGGCGGCTGACGGCCTGCGGCGTGGCGGGCCGCTTGTACGGCACGTCGCGGTACTCGTACACGTTGTCGCGGTGTGTGTGTGTGTATGGCGTACTCACCGGGCGGCTGACGGCCTGCGGCGTGGCGGGCCGCTTGTACGGCACGTCGCGGTACTCGTACACGTTGTCGCGGTGTGTGTGTGTGTATGGCGTACTCACCGGGCGGCTGACGGCCTGCGGCGTGGCGGGCCGCTTGTACGGCACGTCGCGGTACTCGTACACGTTGTCGCGGTGTGTGTGTGTGTATGGCGTACTCACCGGGCGGCTGACGGCCTGCGGCGTGGCGGGCCGCTTGTACGGCACGTCGCGGTACTCGTACACGTTGTCGCGGTGTGTGTGTGTGTATGGCGTACTCACCGGGCGGCTGACGGCCTGCGGCGTGGCGGGCCGCTTGTACGGCACGTCGCGGTACTCGTACACGTTGTCGCGGTGTGTGTGTGTGTATGGCGTACTCACCGGGCGGCTGACGGCCTGCGGCGTGGCGGGCCGCTTGTACGGCACGTCGCGGTACTCGTACACGTTGTCGCGGTGTGTGTGTGTGTATGGCGTACTCACCGGGCGGCTGACGGCCTGCGGCGTGGCGGGCCGCTTGTACGGCACGTCGCGGTACTCGTACACGTTGTCGCGGTGTGTGTGTGTGTATGGCGTACTCACCGGGCGGCTGACGGCCTGCGGCGTGGCGGGCCGCTTGTACGGCACGTCGCGGTACTCGTACACGTTGTCGCGGTGTGTGTGTGTGTATGGCGTACTCACCGGGCGGCTGACGGCCTGCGGCGTGGCGGGCCGCTTGTACGGCACGTCGCGGTACTCGTACACGTTGTCGCGGTGTGTGTGTGTGTATGGCGTACTCACCGGGCGGCTGACGGCCTGCGGCGTGGCGGGCCGCTTGTACGGCACGTCGCGGTACTCGTACACGTTGTCGCGGTGTGTGTGTGTGTATGGCGTACTCACCGGGCGGCTGACGGCCTGCGGCGTGGCGGGCCGCTTGTACGGCACGTCGCGGTACTCGTACACGTTGTCGCGGTGTGTGTGTGTGTATGGCGTACTCACCGGGCGGCTGACGGCCTGCGGCGTGGCGGGCCGCTTGTACGGCACGTCGCGGTACTCGTACACGTTGTCGCGGTGTGTGTGTGTGTATGGCGTACTCACCGGGCGGCTGACGGCCTGCGGCGTGGCGGGCCGCTTGTACGGCACGTCGCGGTACTCGTACACGTTGTCGCGGTGTGTGTGTGTGTATGGCGTACTCACCGGGCGGCTGACGGCCTGCGGCGTGGCGGGCCGCTTGTACGGCACGTCGCGGTACTCGTACACGTTGTCGCGGTGTGTGTGTGTGTATGGCGTACTCACCGGGCGGCTGACGGCCTGCGGCGTGGCGGGCCGCTTGTACGGCACGTCGCGGTACTCGTACACGTTGTCGCGGTGTGTGTGTGTGTATGGCGTACTCACCGGGCGGCTGACGGCCTGCGGCGTGGCGGGCCGCTTGTACGGCACGTCGCGGTACTCGTACACGTTGTCGCGGTGTGTGTGTGTGTATGGCGTACTCACCGGGCGGCTGACGGCCTGCGGCGTGGCGGGCCGCTTGTACGGCACGTCACGGTACTCGTACACGTTGTCGCGGTGTGTGTGTGTGTATGGCGTACTCACCGGGCGGCTGACGGCCTGCGGCGTGGCGGGCCGCTTGTACGGCACGTCGCGGTACTCGTACACGTTGTCGCGGCGTGTGTGTGTGTATGGCGTACTCACCGGGCGGCTGACGGCCTGCGGCGTGGCGGGCCGCTTGTACGGCACGTCGCGGTACTCGTACACGTTGTCGCGGTGTGTGTGTGTGTATGGCGTACTCACCGGGCGGCTGACGGCCTGCGGCGTGGCGGGCCGCTTGTACGGCACGTCGCGGTACTCGTACACGTTGTCGCGGTGTGTGTGTGTGTATGGCGTACTCACCGGGCGGCTGACGGCCTGCGGCGTGGCGGGCCGCTTGTACGGCACGTCGCGGTACTCGTACACGTTGTCGCGGGAGCGCGCGTTGTCGACGCCCTCGCCGGTGTCGGGCACCATGAATATGTCGTCGCTGTAGTAGCGGTCGGTCTCCCTGGAAGGGTTTGGGAGTTGAGAGGTGTTATCGTGGGCGCTGGGAGGGGTTACAACTCCCTGGCGTGAACAAGTTAAAGAAATATTTCGGGCACCGAAAAGCAAAAAATATAATCCGTTAAATAGGCGAAGTGCTCGAGCTCGCTTTGCTTGTTCGGAGCGTCAGTGGCCGGGTTTGAATCTCACTGCCGCCATTTACATTAGTTGAACACTAATCGACGCGGTGGGGGAAAAAATCGTGATGAAATTCAGTTCAGACACATTCAGTAGACTGAATGAGTAACCATGATCCAATCTGGTCAGGTTCCTCTGACAACAGGGTCACGGAGGTCAGATGACAATGGCTCAATTATAATTAATTGATCTGCCATATCCTGGATCATGGTCAAGGCGGACCACGGGCCTTCATGCGCGAGAGCACAATCTGGACATTAATTCCAAGATGATTATTATTTATTATATTCGAGACTGGAATAAAATCGTCATGATCTACACGCCCTCACAATCTTCCAATTTGCCTCTTTCCAAGGTAATCATGTTATCATCAGACTTTATAGTTTGCATATCTCTTGGAAAGGAGACGCAGTAGCTGGTAGCGCCCTGTGGTTCTCAACTCCAGATACGAGATACGCGATACTAGGGGTCAATACAATACAATAAACTGGTTTATTCCCAATAAATTTTTAATTAAAGGCTTGACAATCCTAGCACCACTAAATTGTTGGTTTGCTTGAAAACATATAAGGCTTTAGACATACAATAAGCGGTAGTAAAATAATGCACTTCGACTTCGTATTTACTTAGACGCGTTCAGTCAGCTGTACAGTGAATGGACCCCACTAGCATACATCTCTGAGCTGTGCGACAGAGACGACGCTTTATGAAGTCGAACTATAGTTAATTCGCGATAAGAAAATAGTGAATAATCGCTGCCCGCAGTCCTAGCCCCTCGACCAATCGGGTCGCAACTAATTAGAAAGCTAAGTTCACAATGACGGCAGATAAAATTAAAATCAAAATACCACGCCGGTAAACAGCAAATACTAGACTGGCTGTTAAGCAAAGGGATATTGTTGCCTTTGTTTTTAATTTGAGACTATTAAGTTGATTTTTATTCATTATATTTCGTTAAATGTATTTTGTTTAAAGTTTTACTCCACTGTGAAAATACCTTTACTTACTATTTTCTTGAATCGAATGGGCTCGAAATAGCCACTGTGTTATATTCACCGCTGACATTTTTACTTACAAAAGTGTTATGCGGACAAGGTTAAAAATAATGAAACAAATGCATCACACAAAGCAATTAGAATGACATAAATAATCAACGTACTGTGCCGGCACCATCTTCCATTTTGGCGGTATAGCCCTGTTAGAGAAATGGGTTAATTAGTATTAGTAGGATTAGTAAATGAATTAGAAAACAATACAGATATAAGCAGTAGAAATAAGTATGTTAGTTATGTTATTATTAGTGTCCGATCGAAGCTTTGACTTCGGCTTCGAAACCCGGCGAAGTTGAAATTGAACGAACCAATAAATTGCAAGGTATATTTTTATACCACTGCGGTGGCAAACAAGCTCACGGCCCGCCTGATGGTAAGCAGTCACCGCAGCCTATGGACGTTTGCAATACCAGGGGCATCACCGACGCGCTGCTGACCCCATAAAAACTTTTTTATCTGCTCTAGATCAACTTCTAGAGATGATTTAAATAATATATCTAATTACACAGTCAATATAAACCTTCAATATTAAAGCTTTAAAATAATTCATATTTTTAATTGCAGCTTGTAGCCAATCTTAAACAAAATTTCTTAGAGCTTCAAGTCTTCGGCTTCGGCCAGAAATTGACCTCCGGTCGTACACTAGTTTCATTAGAAATGTTATATTATTGTTAATGTATGCCACCGACAAATTATTGCTTACATTTGAGTATCATTTTTGTGTAATCATTACTGTTATAGCTGAACCCCCTTAAAGTATCTTTCAATAGCAAACGATTGAAAAAGGGGTGCCTTCTGTATGTGCTAATTATAAATTAATAGACATGGAAAATATTCTGATGATGCCAAGTAATTTTGCATGTGGTGCAGATTCGGCATAACAATTATTCGATATAACACTTGTTCATCATCATCACAGCCCGTAACAGTCCACTGCAGGACTTAGGGCCTCTCCCACGAAAGGGGGGTTATTGCCAGAATCTCCACGCTTGGCAGGCGGGTTGGAGATCGCAGTGTTAAAATATAACAATGGAAAATGCTGCTGCCCATTTTCCAGACTACGGAGACTCTTGATCTTTTGCCTCGAAAACATTAGTCGCCTTGTACGACACCCATGTGTGTAAGGGGTTGGTGCTATTCTACTCTGCCGGACGCCACACGGCCAACATATGTTCAATAGAACAATATTTGGCATAACAATCCCCCTCACTATAGCGGAAAATTCATTTACCGTACGAGCGGCGCAGTCGTAGAACAAGTTATCGAATGTTTTCTCTCCCTTCATTCCATCTATTTTTGTCTTTAGGAAGAGAGTCAATGAGATGACGGCCCCCCGGTCGTCAGTTCTCACTGCCGCCCACTGTACAGACAGCATGGCGTAGTTTTGCATGCGTCAAGATGTTGTACGCAGGAGTTTTTCCTATTCAGTCTGTGTCGCCGCCATCTGTGTCCCTGTGTGCGTGTTACCTCTTGGCGTTCCGCCACAGCATGGTGCAGACGGCCAGCAGCACGATGAGGGCGAGGCAGGCCGCGCTCACCGCCCAGAACGCGATCTGGAGCGGACGCCGGGGCTCCCACCAGTACTATAAACAATTAGAATTACTGTATAAACTCGGAGATGAAATTTAAGATCAAATGTGTAAACAAATTGCCACTATAAAAAAACAAACCAAGATGTAAATTATTTACAGGGGTATCACCGATGCGCTGTCCGCTTATAAAACGTAGGCAGCGGTAACTTCTAACCATCAGAGGCTTACCATGAACTCTTATAGCAGGACCTAAACAGAATTACTTTCGGTTTGAACGAGACAAGCTTATGTGACACGTATAGCGCTGTCTCGTTCTAAGCAGGGCCGTAATGTTTAGGTCCTGCTATAAGAGTTCATGGTAAGGCCCCAGGCAAGCCGTACGCTTGCCTTAGTGGTATTAAAAAAAACAAATGCTAGGCCCCTTCACTGCCTTAAGTTGGCGTCAAATTTTCTAATTTGAAATTTGACGTCTACACCATCCGTTTGCGCAAACTTTGTTTGTACAAACGCGCTGTGCAAGCATAAGTTGGTGCCGTGTGGATCCAGCATAAGGATGTCAACTGCACTGTCCCAGTCGAGCGGCTAAAATTATAGCATGATACCCCGCTATACATTATTATTATTTTTACACTATACATTATTTTGAATTTTAATTACATTTAATTGTAATTTTTCTTGGTTGACATTGTAAATTTTATATCTTGACATTTTTAATTATAATTACATTTAATTGTAATTGCTCTGTGTAACATATGTTATTCTTGCGTGTATGACATTATTATTATTATGTTATATGTGACATTATTAATTATGTATTTATGGGACCTATGTACCTGAAATAAATGACATTTAATTTAATTATGTCTCTTAAAACAAAACAAATCATAGCACACTGGGAAAGTCCCACGCCGTCTATTTGTCTGTCTGTTCACGATAAAAAACTCAAAAACGACTGAACGGCTTTTCATGCGGTTTTCAACAATTGATAGAGAGAGTGATTCAAGAGGAAGGTTTTCAGGGCCAGCTAGTTATTTAAGTGTGAAAATGAAATTCCCTTACCTCAGTAATAGGCGGATACGTAGGCACCAGTCTTCCAATCACGGTGGGCAGGTATACAGTCCAGAACGCCAGTTCGGTCTGTCTGTAGTTGAGTTGTATGGTGGAGTTGAAGGTAGTGTTGAGGTTCAGGTAGCGGAGCTGACCAGCCTTCGCTTCTTCAAAATGTATGCCTAGGATACGCGAGCGCGTTGGGTTGCTGGAAATAAGGAATACAATCATGAAAATAAGAGTTATTTCAGACAGATAGCAGTCACACGGTCAAGCGTTCTCGTTCTGTGTTTGAATTTGTTCTGGTTGACCGATGAGGTCTAGCCGTTTGCTGTGTGTTTGCTATGTCACGTCATACAAGACAACGACCGCAGAACGCAAACGTGGAACGCCTGACCACAATCTGTCTGTGAGATCCCTAAGTACAGCATAAGTAAACAAGCTCTGACGAAAACGACGCACTACCGAAGTGTTATGCACAATGTTATTCATACAATTGCTAGATGATTATCCGACGAAAATCGACCCCTGGCTAGGGCTACACTTGAATTATTATCTATAAAATTCTGACGAAAATGCAGTAACAAACGAGCAGACAGCCCACCAGATAGTAAGCGGTAACTTACCAATGCTCATATCATCTACGATTCATGCCTTTAGGTTGCAAGCAACAAAACCGCAGAACCACAGATGCGTTGTCACTGTTGTTGTGGTGGTATTGTTGTGAGTAAGATAAAGCGCCTCAGGTTTGTTTTATTGTTATGTGATCAATAAAAATATCTTAAACTTTCCAACTCCGAATGGAATTATGATAGGGACAAAAAGTCCTGACATGTCAGAACAAAACCTGACGTCTGGTAACCCGACCCCTGGCTATAACACCCGGTTGTTTGCTTCAAATAAGCAATACTTGTGCAACGAGTCATCCATAATTTCACACATCCAAACTCACCCATATCTAGCAAAATCCGCATACGCCTTCATAAAGAAGTGGCTCATGTTCCTGTCGTTCGGAGTCCATTCCTGTCGTTCTATCCTATGTTTCACTGGGAAGAACTCTTGGTCCATAAAAGGAGCTCCAGTGAGGAAGAAATGCTCTGTATCGTGAGCATACTGCCTCCACTCAGGCCACTTGTAGGCTTCTACTGTGGTGTTTAGAACGTACATGTAGACTGGTACGTTCTCCTCTAGAAGCATCTTGACCATTTTGTCGGTGGGGGCGCGGTAGAGGAAATCGGAGAGTAGCTGGAATCAAGTTGGGGTAGTAAGATTTTTGTGGGTTTTGGGAGCGTGGCCTAGTGGTAAAGGTGTCCGACTCGCAAGCGAGAGGCATCTCGTCGCTATGTACCAATGACTCTTTTCTGAGTTATGTAAAAGTAACGGTTAGTTGAATACTAACCGTTACTTTTACGGCAACATTGAACTATCCCACGGGACCCTATTATTATTCCGGGTCGACAAGTTGCTTATGTGCTCAGCAATAATTTAAAATAATTATAAAATCGGATCATATCTTTTGAAGTTCAATCGATTACAAAATAATCAAAAAGATACAAATTTTTCCTCTATTTATAGTGGGCCCGGCATGACTAACCTAAACTACTCCTACCTACCCTTATTTTCTTGCATAAAAACCTTATCCTGAAAATTACAAACCCGACAAAAAATAATTAGTTAAATAGCTGCATTCGTTATGAAATTCAGTGCGAACATACAACATTTTGATACCTTGGGTTATATTATTACAATATTCCAATCCCTAAAATATAGCCTATGTTACTCGGTGATAATGTAGCTTTCTATACGTGAAAGAATCTATAAAATGGGTAAGTAGTTTTTGAGTTTATCCATTACAAACACAAACAAACCGAGAAACAATCAATTTTTCCTGTTTATAAAATTTGTATAGATTATTAGTATAGAAATATAATATTAACTCACATGTTGGTACTGATCCCTGATGGCACTAACGTTATGCGGGTCCGGATGGTAAGTATACATATACCGCACAGCCTCGTACACGCCTCTAGGGTTCAGCGTGTAGTTGTATCTCAGGACCAACTCTCGCACTTTCTGGTCGAACCATTCCTCTGTGATCTCGTATTTGGGCGCCAGGGAGGCGTTGTTGTCTGGGGACAAAGGGTTGTACAATTATTATTTTTTTACTCTTTTATGGTATTTATTTGAAATAGGATAGAACATTGATAAATACAGAATATACAAGCTACGGAGAATTTTAATTTTCAGTTAACATTTCGTCAAGTAGGCGAGGACTTTGGCCGAGAGGGATTGGATTATTTCGCTTGCCCGCTGTACTTGGTATCTGGACATTCAAATATTATATTTGTTTATATGTATTAATAAGGTGGCTAAGCTTATAGCCCGAAAGATGGTAAGCAGTTACCAGCCTATGGATATTTGCAAAGCCAGGGCTATTACTAGTATAAGTAACATGTTCATTGTCTATTTGAGCTGTTACTAGACCAAGAGACAACATCGAAAATGTTATGTAATAATTTTGTTACATATAGGTAATAACCGGGACAGTAACGCCAAGATGAAGATGACCAACGTTTCAATCAAGTTTACAGTCTAACCATGTATTAATGTATGTTTGTATGTATGTATGTCTACTCACATATAACATAAGCCGCTTCCTGCGTAGTAACACCCGTCATATACCGAAGCGTAGGACTGAACTGCCGTCTGCGGACCAGCTCCTCAGCAGTCGTGTCCAGGAAATGCCAGTCGCGTTCAAGCCAGCCCTCGTACCAGCCGTCGCTCGGGAACGTGAAGTTGTTCTCCATGACCGGGCCCCAGGGCATGAAGCCCACTTGCGGCTGGGGGAAAGTTTGGTTATCTAGGTGTTGTTGGCGATAATTTCTATTTCTGTGCTAGTATAGAACTTTAAAATAGCAGTTTTTAGCTCAATAATATTTTAGTGAAACAAGGCTCATCGAAAAGTGATCTAAAGACGTTATTACTGGATTAAGGCCGGCAGCATATATTTGTTTTTCCAATTAGGAATTTTAAATTCGACCAATGTCAATCCACGAAACTTTTGATTGGTTTTCGCCGATTCTGTTTCGGTCGAGATCAAAATTCGAATTTCGGAAACCTAACTAAGAAAACAAATGTCGTCCATAAGCACTTATTACATTAAATTCAGAAGCAATAAGCGTGAGAGCAAACTAAAGTGGAAGATGTTGCTCATAGAATAAGGTCCATTTTTGTACCACTAATACGCGTTGCTTTGCTTCTCAAAAGACGTGATACAAAAATTTACCTTATGCGCTTATTACATTCCTAAATTCAGTCACTGAATTCAGAAAAAAAAAAGCGTGAGAGCAAATCAAAGTGGAATGTATTGCTCATACAATAAGGTCTATTTTTGTATCTCGGATTTTTTAAAAGCGGAGCGACGCGTGTCTAATATGAATATAAGTGATACAAAAATGGACTTTTTTCTATGAGCAATACATTCTGCTTTGATTTGCTCTCACGCTTGTTGTTTCTGAATTCAGTCAATGAATTTAGGAATGTGTAATAAGCGCATTATTAATGAGCAACTCTCACGCTTTTTGCTTCTGAATTTAAACAACTGAATTTAGTCAAACGTAAAAAGAGTATTATCTCTCAATTAGTCCTAATGATGCGACATCTGTTTGTATCAAATCTTACTAAATCAAAATTGTATGGCATTAACACTTTTTTTTTTTTAAATTTCGTCAGTCACATTGCCGTACAATGATCCTCTACTGTACGTGCTAACTGCCACCAGCCTCCAGCTCTAATACTTCTTTCCACTTCCCTCACCTGAAACTCAGCATTCCCCAGCTCGTAGAAGCTCCTGCCCTGCCTCAGGCAGTTCACCAGTTTCCAAGAGGAGTCGATGGGGCAGCCCAGCAGGCGGCCGAAGACTAAAGAGGTGTTCTGCACGCGGTACTTGTCTTCTATGAGAGCCCAGTCCGCCATCGCTGACCCGCTCTGGGGGAGACAATGGATATGTTAGATAAATAATCTAACCGACAGAAAAACGTCGGAATACGTCCGACCAACTATTCACATACTTCAATATTTCTTAAATTAGTGAATCGATTTTAATCAAACAAAGCTAAGATCTTTCTCGATTAAACTGGTTTTCAAACAAAGAAAAGTGAAAAAATTTATATTACCTCTCTTTTTTCGTCGGGACTTTAATAAAATAGATACGGGGATTCGATACCCCATGTTCCCGTGTGTTCGGTTTTGCATACGAATTGCTTACGTGCCAATACGTCTCTCTATAATCCCTGCTCATATCGGTTTGAAGTGAATATTGGAGAGAAAATTGAGAGAAAATTATGGGACATAAAACTAAGGATTAAGCAGATTGTACAAAAATGTAGTAAAAATTATGAACGCAGATTGTGGCAGAATGTAGAGAAGATTGGGGGTGCAGATTATGCTGCACATTGGGAGTGGAGATTGTGTGAAACTGCAGTATACATTGGAAGCGCAGATTATGCGCTCGGTCACCAGCGTGACCGAGCCCGGGTCCCCGTTACCCGTCACCCACCTGCGCAATGACCCGATGCACCATATCCCGGGTCCCCGGCGCGACGGCCAGCAGCCCGGCGGCGGCGGCGCCCGCGCCCGAGCCCACCAGCGTGACCGAGCCCGGGTCCCCGTTACCCGTCACCCACCTGCGCAATGACCCGATGCACCATATCCCGGGTCCCCGGCGCGACGGCCAGCAGCCCGGCGGCGGCGGCGCCCGCGCCCGAGCCCACCAGCGTGACCGAGCCCGGGTCCCCGTTACCCGTCACCCACCTGCGCAATGACCCGATGCACCATATCCCGGGTCCCCGGCGCGACGGCCAGCAGCCCGGCGGCGGCGGCGCCCGCGCCCGAGCCCACCAGCGTGACCGAGCCCGGGTCCCCGTTACCCGTCACCCACCTGCGCAATGACCCGATGCACCATATCCCGGGTCCCCGGCGCGACGGCCAGCAGCCCGGCGGCGGCGGCGCCCGCGCCCGAGCCCACCAGCGTGACCGAGCCCGGGTCCCCGTTGAACGCGGCGGCGTTGTCGCGAACCCAGCGGAGGGCCATCGCCATGTCAAGGATGCCGTAGTTGCCCGGGCTATTCTCGTCGCCGGTTGACAAGAAGCCTGAGTGGGAGATGGGGTTGGTTTAGTTTACAATTTTGAGGGAGAACCAGAGGCCTTGACATTGATTGTATACAGTACATCCCATTGTCCATCTTTGTAAACAAGTTGCCACAGTACAAATATAAAGTAAAACACAAACTGTTATATGCTAGCACTCTAGAATAACGTGTAACACGTGAACATTGTAATAATCTGATCTGCCAAATCCTGAATCAAGGTCAAGGTGGACCCCAGGCCCTGTCGTGCAAGAGCACAATCGGGACATGAATGCCTAGATAATTCTAGTAACATATACATACATAAAGTTTTGTATGTTGTGTATGCACACACAGTCTTTTACTCACCAAGCGCTCCGAGTCTATAATTGAAGGACACGACGACCACATCGTAGAAGGCGGCCAGCACATGCGCCGGGAACAGGTTCGATGCCCCGGAGGTGAACTGTCCGCCGTGGATGTATACCATTATCGGGTACCGCTGCGCTGTAGCGCCAGCCTCCGTCTGGGGACGAGCAATGGAAGTAGTAGCCAGATCCTAGAATTGATCATCTACACTAATATTATAAAGAGGAAAGATTTGTACCTATTTTTGTATGTTTGTATGTTTGTAATGAATAGGCTCAAAAAGTACTGGGCCGATTTAAAAAATTCTTTCGCCAATAGAATGCTACATTCTTCCAATTTGACATAGGCTACATTTAATTTTGAAAAAAATTAGGGATCCTTGGTAAAATTTGAACAATGTAACCGAAGGTGTTGAAAAATTAGTCTTAAAATGTCTTTCGTCGAATGCGCTGCCGAAACTATTAGCGATAGAACAAAATAATGTACAACAATATTGAAGAACATCATAATGTCTACAAAAAACTCCGCGGTAGCATATGTCCAACTATTGTAGTTATGTCACAATAAGTGTTCTTTTATTTTCAAAATTTAATTAAAATGCCGCCGCTAAAAAACGCTCTTTATTTGTACCTTGGTATTAATCCTTATCAAAATCAATTACTTCATATTCACGACTGCTTCAATACCTTTATATAACTTTTTGAATTATTCAATTCAGACATTCCATTCGAAAGATATCACGAGTTTAAAAATGTGAATATTAGAAAAAAGTCGCGTGTTCGCCGCTCAGCCCGCTCGGCTATCTAGGCAGCACGGGGTACGTACGGGAGCAGTCAATGTCAAGAAATACGGCAGTCAGGAGCCGGGTCGCCCCTTCCCTCTAAAATGGTTGAGGAGACGGTTGGAACTTTTGTGATCGTAATATGGTGTCCTGTTTGTAACGGGACACTACCCAGTACATACTTAAGTATAATATAATTACTTCATATTATAAAACGAAGTCCCACGCCGTGTCTTACTGTCAGTCTGTACGCGATAAACTCAAGAACTACTGAACGGATTTTCATGCGGTATTCACACACAGACTACATAGTGCGGTTTTAGACAACGTGATTCATGACGAAGGTTCAGGTGTATAATTTGTTAAGGTTTACTACCCGTGCGAAGCCGGGGCGGGCCGCTAGTTTCATTATATGGCCGACGATTTCATGAAATGGAAATGCCCGCTGCCTACATCTTGAATGGTCTGGCCAGATCAATGAACAGCTGAACAACATATCGTCTATACATAATATAGACTCGTCTATACTTCCCGCCGTCTATCTTATGTATCTTTGTATGTATATATTGACGCTTAGATCTTTTAAACTCCGCAACGGATTATAATGCGGTTTTCAACAATAGATAGAGTAAATCAAGAGGAAAGTTTATAAGCAAGAAAAAAAGTACTAGTAGGTATGTGTAATGTACGCGAACGAAGTCGCGCCAGGTCCATTAGTGAATTATAATCGCTGATTATAAGTGATATATTCTAGGATCGTAGTACAAGATCCCTTTACGAGGGACCGATATTCTAAAATTGTTAAATTTTCCACCGTTACAGGTGCTGATATCGATTTGTTTTTGTGATGCATCATGGCGGCGGTAGACAATTATTCTGATTAACAACCGGCCAAGTGCGAGTCGAACTCGCATACGAAGGATGCCATACATTCATTTGCCATGTTATTTTAGGGTCATGGACTTCTTATAGGGCTTCCCGTAATCTTCAATAACTAACTTGTTTTACTCTACAGGAGGAGTAGGTATAAATGTAGGGGATTTCAGCGACTCTTCCAGATGCGTATTTCACGTAAGGGAACGTACCCATACTACGTGACCCGTTTAGGGGGGGGAGGGAGATCTTCAAAATACTACGCTCAGTCACAGGAGCGGGGGGGTGGCTTAAATTTTTGTTACGTAGTCGATTTCGCCGCAAGAAATTGCAAATATGAGTCAAATTATTTTCATTTGTTACACTTTCTGCCTGTGAAATAATTAAAAATAATACTTGTCAATGCTACGAAAAACTTTAAGGGGTCTTGGCATATACTACGAGTGGTCACCGAGGGGAGGGGGGGGGGGGGTCAAAAAATCTTAAAAAACAGGTCACGTAGTATGGGTACGTTCCCTAACCATGAGACTATTCATCAGTGGCGTAGCGTGCCCTTCGGGGGCCCCGTATCAATTATTGTGTTGGGGCCCCCACTCATTAGTACCCCCCCCCCCCCAACCCCCCCAACTACGGGGGGGGTTAATAATGAGTAACTTAAATCCTAGTCTCAGCTTAAGTCAATAAATGGACTAGCATAGCGAGCTCTTTGTTTGTGTGACAATAGTCTCTAACAGTCAGTTTCGCGAGGCTAGGTAGGGCTAGCAATTTTTGATATATTGGCCTTTGGCTTGGCTATATTAATACCTTGCGCGATTATAACTTATATCATTGAATAAGCGAGCGCAGCGAGCTCGAAATTTTTGTAATTTATCTTTTAAAGGCTTGCGCGATTTATCAGCAAAATGACGATAGCGCCGGGCTATCTCAACATTTTTGACGAGAATTTATAATAAAATCAACTTCGCGAACAGTTAATGAGCGAGCGTAAGAACTCGAAATTTTTTGATATTTTGGCTATCAAAACGTTCTATTATTAACTTGAAAACAGACAAATTCAAAGATTGATTGCGTGTGAGCCAAGACGATTATGCGTGTGGGCGTGTGGGCCAAGGTATATTATGAACCACGTCCATATGACCCGTTTAAGAAAGAACGGAGTAAGGAGTTTCTTAAGCCTTTGGTGCTACCGATAATTCCGATAATATGAAATTTTCAATATGAGATCAAAATTGTTACCATTTTCGCCATCTGATAGGCGCATATTTTACCCAAAATACAATAAAGTAATAAATGAGTGCGCGTGGAGGGCACTACGTTGTCTTGTTTTTTTTTCAATAAAAATGATAAATATCTCTTTTACGAAAGGTGAATGAAAACAGATTGTATTACTTGATTTCAATTGTCTTTTTTGCGGAGGGGCCTCCGACCCTGGTCTGAAATTCTATAAAATAATTATTTTTATCGGGAAATAGGGAAAGTTTAACTGAAATTATGGATAACGAGTTTTTGCTTACACACGTTTGGGGGCCCCTATGGCCCGGGGGCCCCGTATAATTGATACGGCAGATACGGCGGTAGCTACGCCCCTGCTATTCATGGACCATTTAAATAAAAAAATCCGTGCTAAGGCCATACGAACGTGCACAGAGCTATTATGCGCACCATTGTTATGAAATGGCGGTGGCATTGTCCCAAAGGCAACACGATGGGTCCGATAAACTTTGCAACAGGAATAATTGTTTAGCCAACACCTAGAAGATATATTGTGTAACGACTAGAAAGTCGGATCACTTGGAAAACTACTCTATGTGTGGATGCTTGAATAATACACGGATATTGTTCAATACTCATAGGACAAAACAGTAATCGCAAAACAGCGGGTTGAATTAATTTGTGATCATGTATAATGACAAAGCATTATTTACAGGCAAGATGCAATGCAATACACATTAGGTACTTAGGTTTCGTGTAACAAGAATACAAAAGCATGAAAGAGAAGAGACAAGAGAGGTGTGTCAGGATCGTAATTTATGGCACTCGACTCTGCCTACCCCTATTTATGGGAAACGTGCGTGAGTGTGTATGTATGATTAAATTATAATTGAATACCTACGAATTTTTCTTAAAATTTTTCATTTATTTTATATCTAAACTGGACCTTGTTTCCTTCATAGGCAAAACATAACTAACTCTGGTCATCGCTGTAGAACAGCAGGCTAGCCAGGGACGCTCTACCGAGTATTACCCGTCTCTAGCAGAAAGGCTTTTACAACTAACAAAAATGCAACTCAGAATGGTAACTGGACACGGTCCTTTTAATAAACACCTTCCCACCATAGGTATCACGGACAGCCCCCTGTGCAGAGCTTGCCTGGAGGAAGAGGAGACAGCTGCTAATATCCTGAAAACCTGCGACGGAGTGGCATCGTACAGGCTCAAGCATCTCTGACAACCACAAACCCTTTCGGAGACGTTTGTAAAATTAAAAGGATTACTGCGTTTTCTAGAGAAGTTAGGATGGCATAGACAGTGGTATCTAGAATATTTTACCCACACGCAAAATCAGCGCAAGTTCCGTCGATTTACGGAAAATGCTCGGATACATATATCTATCTTGTCACCTTCTTACTAGGCACTAAGCGTAGCACTAATAAAAAGTATGAACCACGAACTGCAAACCAAGCCTCATCACATTATCACAGCCCATAACAGTCCACTGCAGGACTTACAGCCTCTCCCACAAAAAGAGAGGTTATTGCCATAATCTCCACGCTTGGCAGGCGAGTTGGAGATCGCAGTGTTATAATATAACAATGGAAAATGCTGCTGCCCATTTTCCAGTCTACGGAGGCGCTTAGATCTTTTGCCTCGAAAACATTAGTCGCCTTGTACGACACCCACGAGTGTAAGGGGTTGGTGCTATTCTACTCTGCCGGACACCACACGGCCGACACGGACAAACCAAGCCTCACACATCCCAATTAGCCACTCCATTCGGCAATACGACCCCAATTAACGAGTTAACGCACCAGTGCTCCCGCGGCTAATTAGTGCAGTAATCAGGTGACGCGCTGTCGCGGGTCAACGGCCTTAGAGGTTAGCAAGCTAGTTGAAAGGTTGTTAATAATGTGCTAATCAGTGATAGTAAATAGCGAACACAGGGCCAAGTAGCTATAGCCATAAGTGGTGAGGCTGTTTTAGAGGTAAGTCACATTATTATAAAGATCAAAGAATAATTTCACGTTGGCCACTGAGACCATATTATTATCTATCTCCATTAGATTATTTTCTTTGGGGATATGTCTACGCCGATAAACCAGAGATAAAGGAACACAACATTCGGTGAGTTATTAGTGAAATATTGCCGTTCTGCGAAAAGTGTGTGAAAATTGGCCATCCAGTCGCGGCGGCCAAATGGCCGAAATCGTATTTAAACAATTCAATAAAGCGAATTTCAAACAATTTTAAGCATTGAGAATCAATATTTACCGCGTTTTTTGCCAATATTCCGTTTCTTTTTTTATAATAGTGAGAGGCATACGAGCAAGCAAGTCACCGGATGGGAAGTGAGTAACACCAGGGAGGTCGTATTTCGTTCCAAATTTACAATACATGGGCAAATGAAATTTGACACCGTCCCGTTGATCGTCCAATAACGGTAAAGCAACCAGAGCGAACGCGAGCAACTCCTTTTATTGGTTATTTCAGTAAGGATGCTCAAATTTTATCACATACTAGCGATCCGCCCCGGCTTCGCACGGGTACCACTACGGGTACACGGGTTACTTTCAAGCGAAAATTATTCGATTCCGCACACGACTCCCCTCCCGTACCCCGTGCTGCCTAGATAGCCGAGCGGACTGAGCGGCGAACACACGTCTTTTTTCTAATATTCACATTTTTAAACTCGTGATATCTTTCAAATGGAATGTCTGAATTGAATAATTCAAAAAGTTATATAAAGGTATTGAAGCAGTCGTGAATATGAAGTAATTTATTTTGATAAGGATTAATACCAAGGTACAAATAAAGAGCGTTTTTAAGCGGCGGCATTTCAATTAAATTTTGAAAATAAAAGAACACTTGTTGTGACATAACTATAATAGTTAGACATATACTGTCGCGACACTTTTTGTAGATAATGATGTGTTCTGCAAAGTCGTAGTACATTATTTTGTTCTATCATCAATAGTTTTCGCAGCACACGCGATGTAAGGAATTTTTTGGGTATTTTTTTACACCTTGGGTTACATTATTGGAGTTTTATTAATGATCCGTAATTTTTTAGAAAATATAATATAGCCTATGTCACCCGGGGATAGTGTAGCTTCCCAACGGTGAAAGAATTTTTGAAATCGGTCCAGTAGTTTCGAAGCCTATTCAATACAAACAAACAAACAAACAAACAAAAAATCAAACATTTCCTCTTTATAATATTAGTATAGATAGTATAGATAGCGCAAGCTGTAAAATAATAATTTCTCATACTGACAGAAAAATTTCGGAAAATTCCCGAGAAGTATACTTACATTTATATTCAAATATTTCCTATATTACCAAATAAAGTATCAAAGCTAAGTATAAGAAGCATCACGGTTCCACGGTTTTTACCAAACTGGCTTTCAAATAAATAAAACCGCATCGAAATCAGTCCATCCGTTCGGGGGCTACGATGCCACAGAAATATATGTCAAACTTATCCCGCCACCTCTCTCTTTTCGTCGGGGGTAATCTCCCTCGCCTCTAGCACATTCATACATCTTTTCATACATTTACGCTTCGACTGGGATACTACTAAACTGCTCTTTTTGGGGCAGATCATTTATCTGAAAAGTATATTGTCCTTCTCGTTCGCCTTCTACCGACTCTCTCATTCACTTTCGCACGAAAGATACCTTTCGTAAGCCGCTTTTCATACATCCGCTCCACGTATCCAAACCATCTCAGCATACATCTTTCAGTCCTAGTCACCACATCATTCTTTAGCTCCCAACGAACTCTAAACACATTTCGTCCTTCTTAGAGTGACCCCACACATACTCTGTAGAGAGCGCATTTCCACCGAATTTATTCAACTTTCATGTTACTTCTGCCATACGCAACATTCAATTCAGTAACAGCACGCCATTGAGAATATCCATTCGTACCTTTTGTGAGACTGTTTGGCTACTCACTATCGGAGAGTATACTATTTCACTACGTAGAGATAAATTACGTAACAAAACGTCTAAGCTAAAGCCATCTTGACCATGTCGCTTGCTAACGTGCAGAGCAGTAGCATAATTAATGGCAATTAGTGCGATTCTCTATAAAACGAGAACAAAGTGACCGCCTCCATGAGTTAATAGATACTTCAATTAAAGGATTAGCTCGAGACAATTGTTGAAGAGTTGAAATTACATTTGTCTTGGTTACTTTAATAAATTAATTCAATTGTTGTTATTAGAAAGAGATATAAACGCTTTTCTTGTCATTTATAGCATACCCCTCGGCAGATAAGACCAAACGGCCGAGGGTCAGGGTGAGAGAGAAGAGAGAGAGAGGAAATGGGAAATAAAACTAAATAATAAAAGAAAATTTCAACCATCAACTTCTTCCCATAACCTCACTCTTTGTTTTATTTTTATACCTCTAAGGTGTCAAAAAGCTTGCGGTCCATCTGATGGTAAGCAGTTACCGCAGCCTTTGGACGTTTGCAATACCGGGGTATCACTCTCGTGTTCCGATATTAATCATAATCTCTACATAGAACAAAATAACTTCGCTTTCTGCATCTGCATTTCCGCTAACTCCTCCTAAATCATTGGCTTTTGATGTGGTTTTCACCATCAGTTAGAAAATTTCTTCCATAAAGTTTATCTATATGGATAGTAAGACATGTAAAGGTGCGTACGAATTAGAGCGGCTCAGCCCACGGCGAGGCTGCTCAGTTGCGAATTTCTTTGTTCGTTGAGGCAACGTGCTCGCGGCGAGCCACAAATGCGCCGCACAAATAAAATGCTGATGCTGCTTTTATCATAATTGATGGGATCGTTAAAATAATTTTAGTTTTTTCGATCCCATAACGCTTTTTTCTGCTTACCATGTTGTTTAGTATATAAGTTTTCCAAATAATTTATGTACATATTTATTATATTTATATTTTTTATTTTTTTATTTTTCAAATTTTTGGAATTTATTTTTACAATTTTAATTTATTTATTTACATTTTTCCGTAATTTATTTTATTTTATTTATACTATTTATTTAATTTAATTTATTTATTAGGAAGACCAACAGTTAAATTGATATGAAAATATTTAAGTTGTCAAGTGTCAATAAACAATACGCGCGAATTCGTAGTCACGTCCAAGCTCGCGAGGCACGCACGCCGAGGCACCTTTGAGCATGGACAGAAAGCCGCCAATCGGCGCGTGAGCCACGTACGAATTTGAGCAAATGGGCGAGCCGTTCGTGCCTCAACCTGAGGCTGCCTCTAATTCGTACGCACTTTAAGGCCCGAGAAAACCCGTGCGAAGCCGGGGCAGGTCACTAGTAAAAATTAAAAGCAGAAACTACTCACATTAGGCGAAAACACGTTGAGGTAAAGGCAGTCCTCGTCCATGTCCCTTATTCCCTTGGTGGCTCCAGTGTGCCGCACAGGCTGCGGGCATGCTGGACCCCAGTCCACGGCTTGCAGGAGCTGCCAGCCAGGGTGCTGGCGAGGTGGCTGTATGGGGTAATTATGGGTACTTAATTTTCGCAATTTAGGTTACATAACTGATGATGAGCTTCTCCAAAGAGGGCAGGTCAGGAGTATCCTCAAAGGTACATAATTTCGTGATAAATCAACTACAAAGGTACTAATATAAACAGGCTTTGTAAGAACCTAGAGTATGAAAAAGGCTGAACACCTGTACAACAGATATCCAGGCTCCCACATATGAGATCAATTATAATTGCTTAATCCAGTTTTAAAACTTGTATTTCTCTGCCACATTCATGTATAGTATGAATGTGGAAGGGTCAAGAGAGGTCTGTCAGGATTGAGGGTTTACAGTACTTCCTATCATGAAACAATATGTAAAATAAATTACCTTAAATCTGCCTTCTTGTACTGGTGGCCTAGCATATGGAATACCAAGGAAAACGGAGACTTCACCCTGTATGCGCTCCACCGGTGTCAACCAAGGCCTATATCCTGACAGCGGATCTGGGTTATCATATAGATAGACCTGTGGATTTCATAAATTATTAAAACACAATTAATTTACAGACTGATAACTTTGATGGTCTTATAAGTCAGAATATTTTCATTATTGTTACTCATGCACAATAAAATTGTGGAAAAGTAACAATTATAGAAATAAATTATGGATGGTCTACCAATTACACAAGTATCTTAAATAATTATATAATTACAGTAAATTATAATTAAAAATTATTCTATTTATAATTATTAATAATTTACTATAAATTAGGTTATAATAAAGGTGTAAAATGTAAAGAGAAACTGAATATTACCTTAAATCCTTGCACCTGTCCAAAGTTTGTATTGACAAAGATATCTCGTTTGAGTTGTCTAGAGTCCCGTCGCTCTTTACCCTGTAAGTCCTCACGCCACCCACCTAGCACTCCAGGAAATAAGGCATCTGGATTGTTAGGATCTCGGTTCTGTTGGCAATTTGCTAATATTAAGAGTTTAGTTTAGTTTACATTAGACGTAAATTAAAAACATAATTTCATAATGGATGGATACTGAAATTTGCTTGTCTGTTCACGGCCTATCAAAATACTATTTTTAATATAGCCTAGTTTTATGGGAATAACTGTTTCCCATAGCACAGGATTTTCCTAGTTTGGGAAGCAGGGACTCCACTATAGACTAATTACAACCAGTATTGAATTGTACAAAAAAAATTAATATTTCGATCATAATGTGTAGTACCTGTTATGTCAATCTATTTTGGTTGTATCCTGATGTAAATAAATAAAGATTATTATTATTATTATAAAATCATAATATTGCATATGCTGGTTTTGCCAAAATATTACATTAGTATACAATCCTATTAGCATTAGGTAAGTATATATATTTTGTATAAAACTTACAATCTAAAAGATTGAAAAGGGGTACAAAGTAAGTTCATTACACACAAAGATAACATTCATAATGAAGACCACATCAGAAATTAAGAATATTGTAGCAAAGGGTCACTCATAAGTAGGTACTTACAGTATTATACTTGTATTGGTCATCTAATGGGCTTGGATGCAACGGGTTGTATGGGATTGGTGTGTATGGGAAACCACCTGGCCTGTTTATATTGGGATTGTATGGATTGTATCTTGTTGGATCAGCCCCATATCTTCTATTATTGTAAACATACGTTCTGTAATCTGTGTCTCCAGGGTTTGGCAGTTTATTGTCTCTACTCGTATCATACTGGCCATCTTCTTGCTTGTTGTAATATTCATTCATGTACTGCCCATTGTACAAGTCTTTGTTGGACTGACACTTTACACCGACGCACACAACAAGAGTTACAAGGGCTATCTTCAACATTTTTCACATAACACTGCACGTTACGGTCCGTTTACTAGGAAGAAACTCACATGATTCATCCAACTTTCGTAATAAATGTTTTTGTTATTATTATCGCATTATTGCTCTTCGATGAATTAAAACATATTAATCACATATTTTTACATAATTTTGTACCTTTTTAAATTCAATTAATCAGTTATTTTCTAAGATAATTGACGAAAAACGGTATGGAACAAAGACTGACTCACTGCACTAGTACTTGCTAATAAATACCTCGTTTTAATGATAAAGGTTCTAATTTTTATCTAGTACAATGTCACACAAAGTAGTAAAGCCCTTATCACAGTTTAATCAATGAATTTATCAGCAAAACAGAGTGTGGCAACGCCCAGCGAGCGAGTTTTGTTTATCAATTTCCCACAGAAAGTTGGTTTGGTTGTTTCGGTCGGTACGGTATGTCAAATCAAATGACGCAGCTATCTTGCGTTCAAAAGCCACAATCATAACATTTATTCATAGAAAAACGGACTAAATCAAGCAGGTAAAATACGCAACTTAAAAAATATAAACCCACTTTGACAAATACAACTATCACTTTTATTAATCGTTTAACAAAACTAAAGAAAAAATCGAAGGAATTCGACACAGCAAGCAACAGCTTAGTCTTATAAGATGTTTAGAACGACTTTGTATTGACAGTCAATGCGTTATGTTCGTACAAACTTTTTTCGAATTGTTATTTGCGCGAAAATCAGCGGGAGTTTTAAAATAAATACATATTTGACATTTTTTGTTTTCTTATCAATAAATCTCGTTAAAAAAACCAAAAACTTCATCTAAGCTCGTACAGTATAAACGGTCTGGTCTTAGTTAATGGCATCAATATGTCCTGCACTGCGAGCTGCGAGCTGACTATCATCATCAACCTACAATACTATAAATGTTGGTCAATACGGAACTTGTCATCCGCTGTGCTCTGGTGAATGCCATCAGGTACCTACCGAACCTGTCATCTGCATCACTCTGGTGGATGCTATATTAGTAGCCTAACTACTTACAAACAGAACGTTATCCGTACGTGCACTTGTGGATGCCATGAGCACCTATGGAACCAATTATCCGCATTTCCACACTACTTACAGAATGGTAAAGTAATATATTTACTGCTTTTTGAGATATTCTCCATTTTCCTTTAGTCCTTCATGTGGGATCGTGCAGACAGGACACGTCCGGGGGGGAAAAACGCAATTATTTTTGCCTACGCTTCTCGCTTGCCTCAATTTTGTTGGTTTTTTGTCGCCTTCAAACACCCTCACAGAAAATTGTTGGTTTCCTATCAGCATGTAACAATATTATTGTTTCATCTCCTATCACAATGTATATAATAATATACTTTTTACACCAATCAACTCGAGTTCGGTTTTGTTCTTGGATGAGTTCATGAGAAATCAACAAAGTTTTCTAACAATTAAGTAAATGTTGTTGTAAGATCTTTTTAATTTTTGTGGAGGCTCTATTGGTCAGCCTTCATACCTTAAAATTTATTATAGAGCTATGTACTTCACCACATTTATTCCTTAAGTAATTCTAAGCATTTCTAGCGCGGGCCCCACGAAAAAAAATGCTGTTGCCAGGGGCGAGGGGGGTATAAAGGACCACTCCGCCCACCATATTTAAAAAAATTCTGTAAATAAAGATGTAGAATTCATTTCCGGTATTTATTTTAATCATTTTCATAGTAATATTTTGAATAAATCGTATAAAAGTAAAAAGCTAACAATTTTTTTTCTGCTTTGAGAGGTAATAACTTTCAAACAACAGACAAATATAACAAACAAAAAATACTCTAATAAAGCGTATTTTATGTCAATTCTAAAAATATAAAGTCTGTAACGTCGCTGTAGTGACAACTCCCTCTAATAGGCGATTTACCAATTTACAAATCGATCTGTATTATCAGGCTACTATGGTAAGTTTAGTATACTTTTCAAATAAATAGAAGATGCAGAATCCATTTCTAGTATTTATGTTTATCATTTTCATTTTTTTTTAAATGTGAAAAGTAAAAAGTAATCAATTTTTTTCTGCTGTAAGAGCTAATAACTCTTATATAACGAACTATAGCAGAAACAAATACCAAACAAAAATACCCTTATAAAGCGTATTTTATGTCAACTCTAAAAATATAAACTTCAAGAAACTTTTGCAACTAAAACTTGGTAAAAAAAAAATCTGTAACGTCGCGGTGGTGACAATTCCCTCTAAGAGGCGATTTACCTATTTACAAATTGGTCTTTCATCAAGCTACTGTGGTAAGTTTGATATCATTTTTATATAAATAGAATATGCAGAATTCATTTCTGGTATTATCTTAATAATTTTCATAATATTTTTTCTAATAAATCGTAAAAACGTGAAAACTATTATTTTTAAAACGAACTAATTTTTTATCTATAAAGCTAACTTTTTAATATCTCAACAAAGAACAAATTGAAAAAAATCTTTAATAAAGTATATTCTAATTCTAACTTAAACAATCTCCAACTAACCAACTTCTATAAAAAGTTAGTAAATCAATCTGTATCTTCGCAATGGTGGCGACTCGGGCTAGGAGGCAGATTACGGCCTTGGTCATAAGCCATCGGAGCTTCTGAAAGTACGATAATACTAATATATACGACACCAATTTAGATAGTCATGTTCATATCAATTGACTGAAAACTTTAACCTAACTTAAACCTTCATAAAAAGAGATATTTCTGTTCGCATTAATTTTCATTTAAAGCAGTTGCAAAAATTTGTACATTCTGAAAGTAAGTAAGTTACGGGCACACACTTGCGATATCTGGCAAGTCAGATCGATAATGGATACAAATGATTTTTTAAATACTTCCACCAACAAGGGGAACGACTTCCTATGTATCTAAATGCAAAGTTATCCAAGAAGAGTGCCTCCTAACACATAGCACCGAGTCCTTGTCATGGACTTCCTGGTAGGTAAGTAGTAGACGGCCTATTGCAAAACCTTACGTGACGTCTTTTGAATCCGCAAGTCATTAAGTAGTGGACTTTAAAAAGCAAGAGCCAGGAGTTTATGGAGGCAGCCGAATGCCTCCATTGGAGCGCAATGGCTAAAACCACTGTCTCTCTCAGCTCTAGCGCAACTTTCACAAGTCCACTCAAATTCAAACGTAGGTACTTCATTTCAATGTGTTCGAAAGAATTGACAAAGGCACGGGGTGCTGGAATCGTGGGGTGCAGAAAGCTCCTCTCCGGATAAAGATGTGTTGGGAGCATAGCGCTAAGATAAAATAATGGTGGAAAAGTTTCGGTTTTCAAATCCTTGCTAATTCAGGTTTAGGCCGATCTGTGGCACCATTGATCTAATATTTGCCCTGAGAAATCAACCTCTGCATTTCTTGATCTGGAAAGAGCATTTGATAGTGTATCAAAGCCATGCCGGAGGCGAACATTAGAATTTTCCAGGTCATCTATGCCAATACTGAGGCCGTGTCTCTCCCCGATTGCCGTAGGTATTCACCAGAGTTCAGTCCATTGTCCGTACTTCTATTGCGTAATGCTCGATGTTCTCTCAGCTGAAATTCCGGAAAGGCTTCTATGACTCATGGAATACGCTGACGATATTGCACTTGCGAGCAGGCTTAGACAGGATCTTTAGACTAGGGTAAACATGTCTAAGGAAGTGCTAGAAAACGATGGATTGAACATTGATTTGAACATCGCCAAAACAGAGTAGCATGCATGTATGGCTAACTGCAGCGCGGATCTTGAAACCATCCGTAATGGGAACGAAGCTGCCAATAAAACAAATAAATTGAGGTTCATTGGATCTGTGTTCCACAAGTTCGGTGACATCGGCTCCGATGTCTCCAAGTCCTGTATCTCTCAAGCCAAATCTCCTGTGACACTAAAATCCCGATCAAGCTCCCTGAGCTTACATACAAGAGCATAATATTAGGCCTGTGGTTAGGCCTCTATGGCTACTACGCTAACGAACCACTTCCGCGAATACTATGTCAACGAAATGAAAATGTTGCAAGAGCTTACGATAAAGACCGCAAGGGCTGCGAGGAGGCCGAAAAAGTGGCAGCGAACCCTGGCAGAAACCGGGGTAACTCGCTAGGACGATGATGATAGTTGATGGCTTCATTATCGTACACGACAGCTCTGATGGCGAACGAGCGAGACTCGCCACCACTGCGAGATTACAGATTTTAGTTCCAACTGCTTGTATATTAAAGGTAAGGTTATTAGAATTGATAAACTCGTAAGAAAGAGGTATTCCACCGTCCGAGGTCAAGAGGTCCGAATTCCACTGCAACCATGTACCAATAACTCTTTTTTGACTTGTGTACATTAGTGAAATGCTAACCGATGCTCTTACGGCGAGGGAAAACATCGCAGTGTAACCAGACCAGCATGGTTACACATTCAGCCTCCTGAATACACAACCATGATCCAATCAGGTCAGGTTCCTCTGGTAGCAGGGCACGTAGGTCAGATGGCAGTGTTATAATAGAGTGAAAAAATTTATTCAGACAAATTTGTAAGATAGATAAATCGTCTCCTAGCGGGAGTTGTCACAACCGCAAGTTTACTGAATTTTTTTACCAACTATTTGTACTAAGAGGTTCTTAAACTTTATATTTTTAGAATCGGCATAAAATACGCTTTATAAGGGTATTTTTGTTCGGTATTTGTTTCTGCTACAGTTCGTTATGTAAGAGTTATTAGGTCTTAAAGCAGAAAAAATTTGATTACTTTTTACTTTTATACGATTTAATAAAAAAAATACTATGAAAATGATAAACATAACATGGATTCTGCATCTTCTATTTATTTGAAAATTATACCAAAGTTACCAAGTAGTCTGATAGTAGAGTTGTCACTACCGCGAGGTTACAGAATTTTTTTTACCAACTTTTAATTTGAGGTTCTTGAACATTATATTTTTAGAATCGGCATAAAATACGCTTATTAGAGTTTTTTTTTTGTTATATTTTTCTGTTGTTTCAAAGATATTAGCTATCAAAGCAGAAAAAAATTGTTAACTTTTTACTTATATACGATTTATTCAAAATATTACTATGAAAATTATAAAAATAAACACCGGAAATCAATTCTACATCTACATTATAATCTACATCTTTATTTTATACGAAAATGATACCAAACTTGCTGTAGTAGCCAGCGGGAACCGTGTTGACTTCTTTAAAATATGGTGGGCGGAGGGGTCCTTTATACTCCTCTCGCCCCTGGCAGCAGCATTTTTTTTCGTGGGGCCCGCGCTAGAAATGCTTAGAATTACTTAAGGAATAAATGTCGTGAAGCCCATAGCTCTATACAATTTTTTAGGTTCTGTATGGGAGCGAACCAATAGAGCCTCGACTATTTGGCTCATACCAATCTCCAAATGTTCTCGAATCTCCTCAATTATGTGATACGGCAGTACCCACATTTTCCGCAGTGATCGTAGTTCAGGGCCGACCTTCACGAATTTCATGGAGAGAAGCGCGGCGTCGATCAAATTCTGCGTACGCCTTACGGTCCTCAAATGAGATGCTTCTCTCCCTTAAGCATTTTGAAGACAGCATCGTCCTAAAATCTTGTCGCTTTATTTCCATTTTTGCTAGACGACGAACTTTAATATGTGATAAAAAAGCAATAGACGCGATTTCCCACCATATTTTTTTAAAGCAGTGATTGAGTTTCTTATGGTATAAAAAATATAACAATCAAAATTCAAAAATCGATTATAAATGTTTGAATTCCAGGAGCACAGACTGTTCGGTATGCTATGTACCTACGAAACATAGATAGATAGGTAAGTATGCAATCTAATATTAATATTCTATCTTGAAGCTAACAGGTGATGCTGCAACGTTTGCGTTCAATCTCGTAATTATTCCCAACGGAGTTTGGTTATGGATGATATTTCGCAAGCTTGACAATATTACCTACCTTTGTGGGACAAAATTGGAGAGTCGATATTGCATTGTCTAGTAAATAACAAAATGGATAGCTAATCTCTTGTGTCTTGAGGTACATAAGCCGGGGAAAGCGCCATGGTCACCTCTACGGTACGGTGAAACTAACTGGTTACACATTATCCGATCTGGTCACGTTCCCTTGTTAGCAGGGTCACAGAGGTCAGTTGGCAGTAATTCCACTGTAATTATCCTATCTGCCAAATCCTGGATCATGGTCAAGGCGGACCCCGGGCCCTCGTGCACGTGAGCACAAGCGAGACATTAACGCCAAAATGCTAAGTTTTTTACTACTTTAGGCGGCTCTTTTGCCATCTTAACTAAGTTATCGCGGGTTAGAGATTAAAATATGCCACAGATTTACTTAATTAGTTTTGAAAACCGATAACTTTTGAGTGCCGCCTCCGAGGCTCTAATCTAGTATTAAAGCTTCTCAAAAGCTACTTCTTAGTCGTGTCTACTTTATGAACATTAGAATAAAACACATTATGAATCTGTAGTATCTACTTAAGTTGTCGTTCATTTAACAATTTTATATAATTGTTCCTAGTTACCGGTAGAATAGAAATTTGGTGTTTTTTTAAATTAGATTCGCTTAGAATTTGACCGCCATCCCACCTGGTGGTAATGTGACGATGCAGCCGAAGATGGATCATGCCTGTCTAGAAACAGCCTATTCGCTCTAGCCTTGAAGACGTCCAGATTATAATCAGGGAACTCATTATAAAGGACAAAGGAAATCCCTGCGGGTAGCAAGGCCATGCTTAACGGTGACATTTCATCATAAGTAGATACTCGTACATAAATGTCGAGCAGGTGTGAAATAATCTTTTGATTTGTTCTGTGTTTGTTAGTCGACTAAAAGAAAGGCATGCGGGACAAAATATTTCGATCTAGGTATCTATGTTTGTTTGTTATTTACTTAGACCTTAGAGCAGGGTAGTTACAACATAGTTATGCAAATAGCTAAAATGTTATTTTGTTTTCTCCTGACGCTAACAAGAAAGAGGAAGTGTAATAAGTATCGTTCAATTTTATTTCGTTACGTGTATTATCAGGCAGCCGTTTAAAGACGAAACGAGTAGCATTTGCCTCCCCTTATCGCAATAACGTATGAACCCATTTGGCGAGAAGTTTGTGTAGATACCTAATATGCCGCGTCGCAGTTGGGATTGAGCCTGCGAAGAAATCGTAAGTAGGTCACTGAGGATTACGACTCAACTATCATAACACCGTAAAGAGATTACATACATACCGTATTAAAGCGTCTGCTTTTGGTCCTTCGTCACCATAAAACTAGTGTACGCGCAAATTTGATATTTTAACTTTATAGTCGTCACCGACCTCGTCACCTACTGTGTGATTCCTATACCTACCTACATTTCGGATCGATTGTGATTTTTTTTCGAATATTGTTTCATACTGGACGGTTATCCTTCAGTCTTGCTTGGCAAGCGGACAATACCTACCTACTTAGTACCTACTTCATAGTTTAGGTAAATCTACATTATCAAGGGATTGGTATTTTTTATTATAAATCACGTCGATTTATATAAAGGCTCTACATAGCGTTGCCCCGTTTAGACGTTTCGTCGAGTTAGAGACGAAAGACTAACAATTTTTTTTTTTTTTATGTTATACGGCTGACAAACAGGCAAGCGGGCCACCTGATGGAAAGTGGTCACCGCCGCCTATGGACATCAGCAACACCAGGGGAGTCACTGATGCGTTGCCCGCCTCTGAAGAGACGAACGATCTCTTGAACGATCCCATGTCATAGTCCAAAGGAAACAACAAAGCTGGGAGCTTTCTTGGGAGATACTTGAGTGGCGATCAGCACTATGCGTCCGTCAAAATGAAGTGACTCAATTTTTGACAAAGGCACTACCGCATTATCAGTAGTAGTACTACAGTAGTGGGAAGGCTGAGAGGCGAGCCCAACCAGCGATAGAGCACAACCAGGATATTGACGCCAAGATAATGATGATGAGAGAAACTAGATGTTATAAAATTATGATGACGATATAACCTAATCTCTACTTAATTAAAATACGAGTCTACGTATAATTACCTACGTCCCTTACTTATTCCTTCGACTTTACTGGCTACATGCCTGAAAGCGTTGCGAGTTAGATAAAAACCCAAGAAATAGCATTAATTCCACAGTGTCGGCGTAGAAGTTGAACCGTTCTTTATTCAAAGGCAACGTGTGCTCTGCTTAACATTGCAAGCTGGCGCTAACCCGGGACTAACCCAGTTCGGCTTGCGATAGCATCTGTTTAAGTGTTTACGGGACGAGAAGCTTCTAGCCGTCTTGGAACGTGTTCATTCTAGAACATTCAGAACTCAATCGATGGGAACAACGATAGAGTTCTAGGTATTTACAGAGCCTGACTAAGAACATATGAGACTTATCAAGAGTGTCACGAGGAGCTCGAACTGCCACAGCACAGCAATTCCGAATCGGTATATCAATTTTGTGATTTGGTATATATGTTTTTTATTTGTATCATTATTGTTTATATTATGTGATTGTTGTAATGTGGTGTCCTTGTTAATCAATAAATATCTTTCATTTCATTTCAACTGTGCCAGTGTAGAAAGCCAAAAGTAAGTTTGACACAGAATGTCATTCTAAAATGAATTAACGAATTCGTTGTTAACATGATCATGTCAGCTGGAGAACGTGCACTGCTGGACATGGCCCCCTCCAAAGTCTTCCACTCATCCCCACTCCCTACGAACTTTACCATATTGTCCGACCATGCCGTGGACCGCCGTTCAATTTCCAGTACGAGGTCGCTAAAACGTAACTGTATATATCCTTTTTGTTACCGCCATTTGCAGATGATTCTGCTCCATCGGCCATCGGTTTTGCGAGTCATGTGGCCGACACTGTCACTTCAATTTTGCGACTCTGGAAAACTCCAGACTCAAGCAGCGCGTAAAGCTCCACGGAGGCCTTGCTTATTTACAGCAGCGCCCGACCATTGAACGCGATGCAGGCAGATTTATTTGTCCAGATAGCTCCATGCGGAGCCCGAACGCTGAATTTTTGGGTACTATTTAAAAGCTACTGTGAACTGCTTTCGTTGTACCTAAGCTAGGCTACGTACAACTAGCTTGCTTTTATGCATAACTTCGTCCACATCCATCGTTTCTTATCAGAATAAAAGGCCATGATAAACCCGACACTAGTGATTGCGAACCAACTCAGGGAGAATTGATATGATGCGTACTAGCCAAGTTGGTACGTAATTATTGCATTTCATCACCAGAAAACGCTGTTTATTTTCTGGTTTCTGTTCCACGAAGGTCCTAGGGTCTGCTTCTATGCCTCCGTGACTGATAGGGGTTGGTGCTAATTGTACTCTGACGGGCACTACATAGACAGCGTTTCATATTTTAAGTTCCGTCGTTATCAGGTGACTACAACATGATTAAAAGTAATATTTTAAACTATCCCAGTTATATAAAGTATGTTCCACGTTTTCTGCCGGGTACCTTTGTTTACAAGTAGCCCGATATTTCGACACAGTTGCATTCATCATCGTCCGTCGAAGGAGTCATCCCGTGACAATGATGCATGCAACTGCAAACATGCAACGTCGAAATATGTATACAGCTACTCGTAAACATATGTATGCGGTAGGAAACCCGCAACATAATTTAAAATTATTAAAAGTGTATTGCTACTAAATGTTGAAACACATATTATATGAATTTTCGTACTTACTGAATAGTAAAAAAAGTCTACCTAAATTAAAAGTCGCAGGTATGTATTTCTGGCATAGTTGATCTAAGCAATGATAATGAGTTTCGAGATTAATTCTTAGTGAAAGAAGGCTAAGCGTCGATATGACAGTTCTGACTATCAATAAATCTCCGAAATCTAATCATAATGATGGTCAATCAAGGATAGGCAGTTAATTAGTCAGCTACCGTAGTTTTCTGGCGACGACCAGGATAAAAGATATATTAGGATTTTAATCTGTCTACCCATGTATTAAGTATATTTTGTACAGGCTACGAAGATCGACCAATATTTATGCTATTATATGTCGGATTAAATTTTTTGTTAATAGCATACCATGTCCAGTTTGAAAGAGATATTTTAATAATTATACTGTTACCTATTTACTGAAAAAAGAAATTCTGCCTCGAAATGAGTCCACCATATACGCTAACGGAAATTCCTGAAAAGTCTATCGATAAAACTAGCTAGTGTTGGGTTTGAGCGAAAACGCTGTGTCGCCAGAATGTCGATAAAATTTGATGGCTTTTCGAATCCACTTCTAAAGCTAATTGGCGCGAACGGCGGTGGGTGTGACGTCGTGTCGGTATAGATTTATTGGAAATGCTATCAAAGGATGTCTCCGTAGAGGATGCTGAGTCTGCGGTCACTGGATATGCTGACAAAGGTTAAAATAGTTCTCAATTGAAAACTATTTTTCATAACAATCTTTAATGGTGTGGTACATTAGCCCAAAAACGCAGAGGCCATCACAATAGATCAGGAATGGTCGCAGTGATACTAGGACTGAGAAAGCCTTAGAGAGCCCACTTTTCAAATAAATAAATAGGGTTATCTTGCGTTTCTATGTGTACCTTCCGACTCCATCAGTAGACCAGTTCCATGATACCATATTAATGCATGGTCATTCATTCAAGTTACACAGGTACCTATACCAAATTTCAGCTCAATTGAACGCCAGGAAGTGGGTCAAATTAGGCTTGCAAGATACGACATACAATTGAATTTAAGACCAACTGCCGACTCCATCATCTGCCATTAATGCATTGTCATGCAAGTTACATAGTTAGTTCAAGTCCAAATATAGTCCAGTCCAAGTTTCGAGTTACAGGACATACAAGTGAAGTTCAATAAAATGTTGTAAAAAGATGAAAGCGGACAATTTAAGTAATCTTTATAATTTCAGAGTTTTCAACCGCATCACATCCACTATTGGACAGCCATCATTGTGCTTTAACAAAATAAGCTTCAAAGGTCTAACCTTTAAATAAAGGCAACAATGATTTTTCCCAAATTCTATGCTGGGAGCAGCTACCTGTCACATGCAGAATCTGTATTGCATGCTCGCATATAGGGCTGTCTGGCAGTGGCGTGGCGGCCGGGTCGCCCTTTTCTCTTAAAGATGGTAGAATTAGATGATGGCTGAGCCCTGCGTTATACTCGTGAACAGGTGCTGCTTGGTGGACTGGCTAATCCTTGCTGTAGTTTTAGGTGGTCGGGCGCGGTGCATGGCACTGTCGGGCACTGACCCACTCTGTCTGGTATTGTCGGACACGGTGTGTCCGTTATCGGCGTGGGGTGGCTGTGCTCCGGTCCTGGGACGGGTAACATGTAAATGACGTGTGTTTCCTTCCTACTTTCCTACCCCTTCCTCTTTGACGATTGAGACAGATATTTAATATTCTACTCAAAAAAGTTTTGACTTGATTTGATATTCGCACTACTCAATACCGTTTCCAGTTTATCGATATCCAGGCCCGTCCCTAATGGAGTTGCAATGGCCCTCTCGAGCGTCCGGTCCAATTAATCGACAATCCAACCGAGCGCCTCACCTCTAGCGCTCGGCAGTTATTGCGTTTCTTGCCCTGTTTAATTAAAAGACCAGAAAATGTCACAGTCATTACGGTTGTATTCACTAGTTCCTGTGGTCTCTAAACGGGTAGGATCAAGTTAATGCGCCAGAAAAAGTCGGTAAATTATTCCCATAAAACTTTAGGATTCTGCTGAAAAGTTTCGCCCTGTTAGACACCTGGATATAAAAATCCAATTAAAAAAGTGTCTCCAAACCTTAGACTTAATATTCAACACCGCTTTACAACAAAATTAAAAGTTACAAAAAGTAATAAAACTCTCGAATTAACAATAAAAAAGTTATAAATTTTACAATCCGTCGTTCCGGAGCTGCGATTCTTTTGCGGACGCGAAAAACTTCAATTATCTGTCGGAATACTAAAGGGGACGGAACTGTAAGGATTGAGGCCATAAGAAAATTATAAAGCGTAAGCCTTTACCTTCGGACTTTGTCACGTTTTTGTGTGTTTTACATTAATGATATTTTTTTAAGAATTAAAGAGCCGTATTGTTATTGTAATATAGCAATAGTACAAGACAAATAAGTGACTACACCTTTTGTAAAAAGTTGATTTGCACTTCAGTCAGTTCCACGTTGGGCGCCAATTTGTTTTGCATTAATTTTTTTTGGGTTGGTAAACAGTCTAGTCCATTCAACTAAATCTTCGGTTATGAACCGTAATTCAATAATAGGTCCCACCTTTAGGGCCTCAGCTGAAAAATATAACGTTAAATAACGTTCAGTGTTTAGTCAATGACCCCTAGTCTCTGACAATAGTATAATAGTAATATTATATATTGCAGGTTTTATTATGACTTCCTGGAGCAACCCGAAAGCTCAGTTCCGAGCTTTTTATTGCTTCCCGTCAAAAAGTATTTTGTACTTCGGTTAGTCCCACGGTGGGCGCCAATGAACTGCAAAACAAATGCAAGTTGGAGATTTTTGTATGGCGAAAATCTTACTATGGACGTTATACGTTATATAGTCCCATTTAAAACAGTATAGTTTTGTTGTGGTATTCTGTAAGGCTTGTAGGAGGGTCTCGCAGAATCAAATAACTTAATATGTGGTTTATATAGAAGAGACGCGGCGGAAGCGCGCGGCGGCGGCGGAAAATCAAACAAACCTACCGTCGTTTTTGCCGCGTCGCCACGAGTTGTCTTCGCCACCAGGCGACACGCCTCCACCGCTGAGCGGCGTAATACTCCTTCCGACGAAAACGACGATATATTAATAAATATAAGGTTTATTTCAAGTTTCTTTGATAATCCATCTCTGCCGCACGCCTCTACTGTATAAACAGCGACTAAGGAACTGTCGCCATTATAACCGTCAGTTTTTAGTTAGCCGAAACAGTCCGTTTTTGAATTCGAATTTCGAACAGCCCAACCCATGTCGGGAAAGCCCGGCCCAGGCGGTCCATTCGTCAGACTTATCGCCGTGTCCGATGCAGTGGGGTCGCCGAGCATCCCGCACAATTCCACCGAATTCCCTCCGGCATTCCCGCGTCGGATTCCCGGGCCGGATTCCGGGCGGGATCGGGATTGCAACGAAATGAAACCGCCCGGTGATAGAGCACGTCGTCTGATCGTGTTGCTAATTGCGGAACTAACCACCGACTGGAGAATATGCCTTCTAAACGATGTAAGATAATGATTCTACCTGTTTCATCTACACAAATTGCACTGCAGATACGAGTAGGCAGAGTTTGGGCTAAATGAGAAGCAACATGTCTATGGAAACTAACACTCTGATTTACATAATGTGACGGTTCTCTATCCGCACGTACTCCTGATAGTGAAATATTTTAAATATCTAATTAAGCATTTTACGATCAATTGGTAGAGTTAGTAAATGTGGATACAAGTTGTATGTGTATAATTGCAAACAAGTCCTTGGTGCATCAACGGCTATGGAACGAGCCTATAAGCAGAGAAATTCTAAAAGATTTATCAATTTCTGCCTTCACTGCAAGCTGCTCTGGGGCTGCGGCCTCTGCTGCGGTAGATCTCCAGCGGAGGAAATACGAAAGTCTAGCGTAAGACTTCGTATTTCAGGCGTATGGGGTGGAAACTTCGATACCGCGTGGTCCTGGTGCGAGAAAGTCATACATAGAACTATCAAAAAATTAAACGATACACCTATTACCTTAGATGCTGTCATTCTGTAGGTAACGATCTCGTGTTCACATTAACGAATTAAAGATTAGTAGGAACCTACTCTATATCTTTACCTACGCTTTATCTGTATAAGTAGGCTAGCCACCAATCCAATCTCATAAAGTCGGGGCCACTTGTTCACATCGTCCGAAAATTAAAAAGGTCCGTTGTATTATCATATATTGTACGCACAAATCCGGAACCTCCTCGAAAGGGACAAAGGGGATAACAGAAAACGGATTTATGAAATTGAAATTCCCCAAGCTTATTTTGGGCTGAAATATTTTGAGTTAACGCGGGTGAAATTGATGGATTTAAATATATCGACCAGCTCATTACGCGTTGCGTTGACTGAATGTGGGTAGATATATAGTACTCATCAAAGTAGGAATATCTCATCATTTTCATCACAACTCCACAAATATAATCACTTTCTCAATCACGCAAACAAAATATACGGCAGTTTATGCTCCGTTTAAGACGGTTCTGCCCGAATCTTATAAGTAATTACAATGTAGAAATTTGATTTTTAGTATGCCCCCGCGGCAGCTTAGACGGCGAGTGACGACGTCGGCAAAAGAACACTTTAGACCTTTTTGTGAACACTGAGATGACCACAGTGACCACTCACCGAGATTTTTTTATGTTACTCGTGGGTTCGAGAGACGAACTGGCAAGCGGGCCATCTGATGGAAAGTGATCACCGCTGCCTAAGGACATTAGCGACACCAGAGGTAACCTCCCCGTAAAACTCCGGAACACGTTACTCTGGGGGCAAAGCCTTTCACCACCAAAGCCACGGTTCTCTCCCCATGGAGCACTGGAGACCTTACTCACCAGCAGGATTACAAAGCCATTTAAAACAGTATAATTTTGTTGAGGTATTCTGTAAGGCTTGTAGGAGGGTCTCGCAGAATCAAATAACAAGTAATAACAACAATCGGGCATGCTTCATCTTCGGCCGCTCGTCACTTACCGACAGGTGAGATGGCGGTCAAATGCCTGTGTTGTCCAATATAATAAAAAAATGACAAACAATAAATAAATAAATAAATAATCATTTATTTCAGAATTTACAATTCCATATCTATTTAAATTCATTACCAAAAATATAAAAATAATAACAATGTCAAATTCCATACTTATGTCAATTAACTAAAAATATAAATGTCAAGCAATTTCATAAAATCATAAATTTAACCATGTCAATACATACACAATAAATCAATTTATCAGTAATAATTACATATATGTATGAATGAAATATGGCGGACCATATGAACTAAGTCGTACAGAAGCTACTGCCTATCTTAATACAATACAGTCTTTCAAAAGGTCAACAATTTCAGAACATAATTTCGAAAAGCACTTACGAAACCTTTGCGGTACACAATGGAGAACTGAGTACCTATAGTAAGTAGGTACCTACTGCTTGCAGACTCAATGCTGGTGGATAGGGTAGTTTGTATGATCTATTTATTGCTTTAATTGAACTTATCGAATAGCAATACAAAATAGTTTTCTGATTAGATTCATCTGCACATATTATCGGGTTTGTTACCACGAGCATGCGTCATGGTCACGAGTAACCGTGGTAACAAATCCGATAATATATATGTTTGATGAAACTGTCGGTGTCTAATAAAGAGATCCTATTTTACTCCTTCGTTTTTTAACCGATTTAATTTCGTTTTCAAAAGTGGTACAATGGATACTTAATATCATATTTTGTTAATAAATCCTTATGCACTATACGATAGAGTCGGTTTTCGCGTCTGTCTGTATATATATATATCCGCAACCAATTTTGATGCGGTTTTCAGCATCAGTTAGAGAATTTCTTCTGGAAGGTTCATATGTACAATAGTATAGTAAAGAAAAGACGAGAAAATCCGTGCCTAGCCGGGGCCGATCATTAGTATTTAAGTAGTATATCAGTTATCTAGCACAAGCTTTGCTTAGTTTGGGGCTAGATGGCGCTGTGTGAATTTGTCCACGAATATTATTTATTTATTTATTAGTATAACATATTCACTATCAAGCAAGATCCCTGTCGTGTAGTACCTACATACTCGTAATACCTACCTATGTACCTACTGTTTCCCCATGGCTTTTCAGGCACCACGCGCACCGCTTGCGCATTGTCAAACTTAGGGCTGTATATTATGAAATGATCCCGCCCGGAAACTTTGAGGGCCCTTGGTTAATCCGTCAACTCATTGTTTGTCCGCCCGACACTTTGAGAGACGCTACCCAGGAGTTATAAAAGCCTTTTGAGTCCACAACTTCTGTGGAGCGACGTTGAATATTGATAATGATGAAGTTTGCACGGAACACGGAATTAATTCTGTTCTTTCTTTTGCTATGTTAAAATTGTGTTGTTTGTTTTTCGATTCATTCGTTTTAGGTAGGTAGGTAAACTATACTAACACAAAACCGACGGCCTGAGTGGTTCAGTTGGGTAATATGCCGAGCTGCCACACAGAGGTCCCCGGTTCGATTCTCGGCCTAGCAGAAATTGAAATGATGATTTTTAATGTTTATTGGTCTGGGTGTAGTAGATATGTATAATATGTGTATTTAAAAAGAAATGTATAAGTAGTTTATCAGTTATCTAAGATATCTATCAGATGGCAGTCACTCCATTGTAATTACCTGACCTGCCAAATCTGGATCATGGTCAAGGCGGACCCCGGGCCTCGTACGCTAGAGCACAACCGGGACATTAACGCCAAGATGTTTTTTTTTATCTGTTATCTAACATCCATAACACAAGCTTTGCTTACTTTGGGGCTTGATGACGCTGTGTGAATCTGTCAAAGACCTATATATACTAATGGATGTAAGAGAATTATCCTGTACGGTAGGTCTCGTCAATGATGCGGGTCGTGACTGATTTCATGGTGTGTTCCTCAAACAGCGGAGCCCGCCTGCCAATAAGTCAATTGACAATGGTCAAAGCCAGATGAAGGCTTTGATCATTGTTATCTGGTACTGGCGTGTTTGTTGTGCTTACTCCTGCTCTGCTGTTCAGTTCACATTATATGTTTTTATTCTTCACCCTACAAAATTCAGTAAGGCGTGTAAAAGTCAAAGAAGGCAACAATAGAGCTGTAGGTAGAGTTTTTATTATTTTACATTTAAATTACAAACGTGAAAGGTGCAGCTCATCTAACAAAGAAGTTAGTACCGTATAGCATTGGTTAGTGTTCAACTAATGTACATAATCCAGAAAAGAGCCATGGAACATGGCGGCGTTGAGGTTCGAACTGAGTACCTAGGAGTATGAGTCGGGCCCCTTAACCATTAAGTCACCAACGCCCTCAACATTAACCGCTTCTTATTAGCAACCAATTCTGCCCCTTATGAGCATAAGCAAGCTGAAATGAATCAGGTTTATCATAATTTGATGTTTCCCAATCCCCTAACGACCATACACGTGTCTTCCCGCCTACACAGTCTACCTGTAGCAAAATAAATGCAATATTTCAACCACTCAAAGTAAAAGTAGGGCGGTATAACTCCGCACAATCTAACTTGATACGTTGGCCAGTCAACTGACCCCATTCGGGTAGCGATTTCTGTGGATTTCGATCTACGCTGAAGTGCTACGGATTTTGTAGAGGCGTCTACGTGGTCTAATATTGTTTGTTGCCGATGTACTAATATTATTATATTAGAAAACAAACTATATTTTTTTTTATTAAAGGAAGAGGTATGTTATAGCACTTGGATGGTTGTAATTTTTTTCCATGGTTATGTCAATATGACCAAAATAATGTATTGATATTGCATACGTTAAAATAGATTATATCTGGTTAACTGCTCCGGAGGGATCGAACATTCGTAAGCTTCGATACGAAAGAAAAACAATGACGTTTCACAATAACCACATAACCTCCGTCTTGCACTGACGTTAAAAACCATTCCCAGCCCGATCGCCTAACATAATCGACCATCGCCATCTTTAAGCAATAGGTATCACATAATAGATTACGTCATTATTATCACTTAAAGATGTCGACGATCGGTCCCAGACGATCACAGAACCCACCATATCTCACTCAGCCTGAACCCACACTTCGCCAATACGCCACCCAGCAGGTAATAAATGTTTACCCTGTTCCGGGTTGTTTGTAAGTCATCAGAGCCGGATCCGGTCGTCCGGGAAATCGTTGCCGATTCAACGAGAATCGGCGATACTGCCTGCTTGCTACTAAATTTCGTTGTTTGCGCGCCATTCGGAGCTATAGGTAGGAACTGGTAGGGTATTTGACTGCGGATTAATCTAGGTACTAGTAGGGTGAGCATCTGTTGTTATTTTTAACCCCCGACGAAGAAAAAGGGGTGTTAGTTGACGTGTGTATTTGTTTATAATAAGTGTGTTTTGTTTGTGGCATCGGTGCCGAACGGATATACCGATTTCAATGCGAATTACTTTACTTGAAAAAAAAAAAAAAAAACAGACTGATAGCGATGGTTCTTGGCTTTTTCGAATCGATTCAGTAATTCGGGAAATATTTACGTACGTACTGTTAGATCGAAAGTCAAGTATGAGGTCCAACAGTATGGCTGATTTGATGTTGAACGTTATTGATAGCACAACCCTTGTGGACGCTTGGAATAATTAAGATGGCGTGTTTTCTGTGTAGCCGCAATAAAGCGGAGTTATTGTTAAAAATATAATTATGACGAATGGGTTTAATTTATCTTGATAAGTCCTCTAGGCAGAGGACTCGATCGAGAGGGTCAGTCGATCGTAGATGGAAGGTATCCAGTTAAATTAGAACGCATGGAACATAATTTTTCATTTGAGTACTTACCGACATTTCGGTCATCACTATTACAGGTTGCCAGGGTACCGATTCTGGTGTGCAATGCAGTTGTTATTATGTTGCAATGTAACTGTGATAATACTATAACAAGGTCGAGGTATTGAGTCAGTCCCAGCATCATCTCAGTTAAATTGGAGTTAAATCATTGTTACACCTTTGACAAGTTTTCGTTGACAGAATTGAAGGCAGTTTGATAACTAAGAAAGATGCAACTTAGTAATTTATCTATTTATTGGAGTACCAACAGCCATATAAAACCATAATGCAACTAAAGTACCAGAAAACGAATTGCGGAAAAGTCGAACTCATGAAAGTTGCAACTCAACATCTGTCATTTGAATAACAATCACACGTTTGACATGCGCTGCAATTATAATGTTACTGCAACTGAGACGATTTCCGTACCAGAATCGAAGCCCAGGCCACAATCATGTCATTTACTTAACAATTATTGTATCTAGATAAAATTTCTACGCCAAAGGAAATCTAATCTGTCCGCATTCGAGGTCAGAACAGCTTGACTCATTGGTCTGAACTCGGACACAAAAAGGGTTCGTGGTCGGATCGATAAATTATAGAGTCCATACTTTGATCGTCTGCGGTTAGGTTTAGGTTTAATTTTGTACCTTTTCTGTGGCTGTCTGAGTATTTCGTACATTTAGAGATATCTAGGCCTTGATTTGGTAGGTAGGTGGGTAAAAATAAAATAATTATCTTGGTGTTGATCTCCATGATCCAAGATTTGGCAGATCGGATAATTACTGCGAAGCAACTGCCATTTGACCTCCGTGACCCTGCTAGCACGGGACCTGACTAGATTGGATCAAGGTAGAATAGACATAATACTTCTCAGTAGATATATAACATAGAGGAGGCCTAAGTCCAACAGTAGACAGTTAAGTGCTGTTGATGACTTGGATTACGCTGCGAAGTTATTGCTTCAAGATAGCTAAGTAAGGGTAGTTTAAACACCCATGTAAAGTATTAAACTGAGGTGACTGAGGTCTCCCGAATCTCGAAAGTTTAGTTTACCAGCCGTTTTAGCCGTAACTAATCCAGATTAATGGCAAACCCTTCTTAGTGGTATTGCCGGGATATTTTACATTATTTATGTAGCTCCGTCCGATGTTTTTGGGAGTATTATATCTAAGCACTTGTACTTATAGATAGCGATAGATTATAGAGCGTCAGTGGCCTCGTGGTAAAGGTCTCTGACTCGCAAGCGAGAGGTATCGGGTTCGAATCCCACTGCCGCCATGTACCAATAACTCTTTTCGGAGGTGTTTATTTATTTATTTATTTGTGTTTGGGAATACTTACAGCTGTCAAAGTTAAATATATTGGTAACTTTAAACATCTTTAAGCCAATTACAAGTTTCCGCTTATAGAACACTAACACTAACCGATGCTGTTACGGTGAGGGAAAACATCGTGATTCACCTGATAACAAAGTCACGGAGGTCAGACGGCAGTCGTTCTTTGTATCTTTGCGTTGCATGTAGGTGCCTAATTTATAAAAATAAAACATTGGAAATTGCGGTACATAATCAAAAACAACCCCAATATAACCTCTTCAATGTAACAAAAAGCCACAGATTATATACCTATCTACCTACAAAGTACAACTCCAAGCCAAAGTGGGGGTACTTACCAAGCGACAGTCAAGGGAAGGAAAGTAAATCCATGAAAAAGAAATAATAATGAACTCCCCAGTTGCTCACCGTAATGAAACAAAATAAAAACGTCATCTAGAAGTTATGAATTCATAAAACGCTCCCCTGTAAGACTATTTCATTTGCCTGGAACGTCATTTGCTTTGAAGACGGAATGTACGGGGTGGAAATTACGCGGATGGAATTTAATAGGCAATTGTGTTTTCTTGGGTCCTAAAATAACAAACATAATTTTAATATTTCTAAATAAATAAAATAGGCGGGTGTTTTGTGGGTCCTAAAATAATAACCTTATTACATATAATATACTACCCGTATACGTGGACCCGGCGCGAATTCGTTCGCGTTTTCTTACTTTACCCCTACTTTCCCATTTTTATTTGCTCATAAACCTTCTTCTTGAATCACTCTATCTATTGTTGAATACAGAATTTAAATTTGATGCGTAGTTTAAACAATATATGCGTATTTAGATACGTAGGAACAAACGGCGGAAAGTGACTTTGTTTTATAGATTTGTGTTACCTAATAGAATGTTTGGAGCCCTGCTATAGGTATGCGAGATTGAATAGATTTGGTACTGGGGGTACCTGTGCTGACACTGCAGTAGCCCTGAAAAATATCTAAGTAGGTGTTTAATATAAAAATAATAATATAGGTAGGTACCTATTATTTATTCCAGGCAACAATTTTCTTTACTCCAAGCTATGTTGCAAGCATAGCTTGGTGGTAGATATGTCGATTAGTCGGTGGTGGTGGCGCTTATCGATATTTGAGGCAACTACTTAAGACTTGAATACTTCTATTCCAGGTTCCAGGTTCAGCAATAACGTCCCGTAGGTACACATCCACCGCGCACCAACTCAAATCCCAGCATTTTACATCTGTCAAAAGTTGAGACGTATTTACGGCGAGTTTAAATAAGCAAGCCCTAAGGCGCTCCCATTCAATGTTTCTCTTTATGCTAATTTATTGAGTCAACCGCAGAATTTATAATACCAGGCAAATTGCGTATATTTCACAAACAAAAGAGGTAACGGGAGCGCGGCGGATATTATTAATTTGGAGATCAAACACTGGTTATTTTAATGTTTATTCAACTCACTTATAGATAGACCAGTAAGATCACCAGATCTCTTAACCCTCCAATCTCCTTTGCAGTACCTTCAGGTAACTATACCTACAGTAAATGCGATTGATTGCTGATAAATAAGATTAAAGGGACTCGCCAGCGCTGCTTTTGTCACATGCTGCGTAAGTGTGTAGTTGTAAGGTGTAGTTGTCGTCTCCAGTGATGTCCAATCTCGCAATCACAGAAGAAAAGGTCATGTTGGAATCTGAAAAACTGGGTGTGCACACCCAACACAGTTAACAGTTCGAAGCAATAAGTTATACAAGGCTCAAGTCAGGACTCATTTGGACTATTGCTCCCATCTAGGTGGGGGCGGGAGCACGAGCATATTAACTTGGTCCTTGTATTGTGACTCGATCCAAAAACGCGCTGTGAGAATTGTCGACGATCTCATGCTCACAAGTGGTTTATTGAGCCGCTAAATCGGTTGAGGAATTTCGCCTCCCTTTGCGTTTCTACCGCTTGTACAATGGTGTTTGTTCTGAGGAACTGTTTGACATGATGCCAACAGCCACGTCATCGCACTGCTCGCCATCGGTAAGGAGTTCATCCTCACACCTTGGAACCTAATATTACTCGCGAATTGTGCGGTTCCAAAGAAACTTTCTTCCACGCATATTAAGGTTGTGGAATGAGCTTTCTGGAGAGGTTTTCACCGGATATTACAACATGGAGTTCTTCAAGAAAACGGGTGGTAGGTTTATACAGAGTCGGAAGTAGGTGAGTGATACCCCGGGTGACAGCGCCGCCGGTGGGGTTGGTCTCCGTCTAACTAATGGAGCACGCCTAGATGGATGCCACTACGCTAAACGCTACTCTGGTTAAAGCCACTTTTATGTTTTGACATTTACACATGTTGTTGTTTTTCCGTTCCGTTGAAACCTACACATTCAGGCCACTGAATGTGTATCCATGATCCAATCTGGTCGGGTTGCTCTGGTAGCAGGGTCACGGAGGCCAAATGGTAGTAGCTCCAATGTAATTATCTGATCTGCCAAATCCTTATACTTGTACTTCATGAAACGTGGACATTTCGTCACGTTGACAACTCAGTCCCGGAACCGACCTTCTATTACAATTTTGCCTGTATTTTTTCCATTTATTATATTCAGTTGTCTGATCGCGGAGTTCCACTTTATACCACTAAGGTGGCAAACAAGTTTACGGCCTGCCTAATGGTAAGCAGTAACCGCAGCCTATGGACGTTTGCAATACCAGGGGCATCAGCCACGCGTTGCCGACCCCGTAAAAACCATTTTACACCTTTCTTGAAGAACTCCAACTGAATTTTTTTCGGCAATTTTTTTGCCGACTCTTTTGTAAGTAGGTATGTACCTAATATTATAAGATGGATCGTTGCACTTATGTAGCATTTGGAGTCGAAATGAGAAGCTGAAAACTTCTTCACAAAATTAGCCACTATTCCCACGTTACGCGGGAGCCTCATGACAATATTCATAGCAGTTAATACTATTTAATATACCTGCCATAAATTTTTATACCTACACTTAGTGACAAACTGATCAAAAACCAAGTATTAATGCTGGAATAAGATATTGTTTGGTTCGGTTTGAAGGATATGTTTTTTTTGTAATACTCCTGATGCAAAAAGTATTGCAGACGAAAACTAAACGATCTTCAATAATCCTTTTAAGAAAAGACATTTATTACTCATAGCACACCACGACACAATAACAGTTACAGACAACGGAAGAGAGTTCTAGAAGTTTAGAGTTTTATGGAATGTTTTTAATTCAGATTTTTGGCTACAGTAACATCGAATTCGTGACCGCGCGAGAGTCCACCCCGTGGGCAAACCTAAGAAATTGAACAAAAGAATCAGTGACAAAAACATACGCCAGTCTCCCGGCCCAGAGCATACGGGCTGCACAACTTTTCCCGCCACTTAACACCAACCGGCGCCGTCATATTGCGCGCGCAAGTTTCCCTCGCTGATGTCTTTATGCCCCTTGATGTCTTTCGGCAACTACATTTGGTGATTTGGGGCGTTCTTCATTTCGACGGAACACACACATCTACTAATACTAATACATCACACATTGGTTTGTTACCACGGTTACAATTGTTTTCCGACCCGAATTGTTGTAACCCGATAATATATACCTACCTACATCACACATTTATCGGGTTTGTTACCACGGTTAGAATTGTTCCCTGACCCGAATACCCGAGTAACCCTGTATTTGTGATGAAAGTGTAGTGAATAACCACGAAAGTCTTGAATCCTATATTACACATATTATTATATTAGATATTTGCTTACCGACATAGTATAAACACAGAATATTGATTCTTAAGTGAATAAATGAAAGTAGCTTTCAGCGTCTGTCTGTATATAGGTATTTCAGCTAACTCCTCCCAAACCACGCAACCATTTTTGATGCGGTTTTTACCATCCGTTTGAGAATTTCTTTTAGAAGGTTTGCGTTATGTCTAATACAAGCATATAAAAGTAAAGAAAAACATTTTTACCAAGAAAACCCGTGAGAAGCCGGTGCGGGTCGCTAGTTTCTAAATAATTAAGCGATTAACTAAATTGGATGATTTCGTAATCATTTGATTTTAAATACCTGCTTTGGTTTCATTTAAAAATGCAGAACCGCAGCCAGAAGCGATGTCACTACCTCCGGCCGGGGCATCTGGAAAGATTCACAACTAGACAGCATCTCTCGTAATTATAACCTTACGATATACTAAAATCCTGTTCCGTGCTATAACCCAATATGTTAGTTTGGGAGGAGTAAAAGTAACGAAGCAATCAAAGTCGTAGCGAATGGGCACAATGCCCCAGTTGCTTTCTAGACCGGAAAAATTCGGATATGACTGCAATACGTTGGGATGTGCTACCTACATTGCCGGTGATAGACTGGATTGTTTTGAAACCTTATGGTTTCAAGCGTTCGTTAGGTACCTACCTATTTATTATCCGTACTTAGACGTATAAATTATTATGAGAATTACCAAGATTATTTAAATTAATGTAAATTCAAAATCAAATGCGTCCGTGTGATGACGTTCAAGACCACTAAAGTCTTACAGGCAGACCAGGTTATTCTTCCGAACCTACTGGACCAGAAATGGGCATTAGCGTTTTCTATCAACTTTTAACACAAGCGTGCTCTCGCGCGCGATAAGCGTGAAGAGGCGCGCTATAGATATTGCTATCTCTTTGATCTTAGTATTGAGAGAATGAAACAAACACTCTCGTGGCGTGAGCTGTGTCGCGGGCATACTTGAGCTAGCCGTGCTGATCAGCCCGCCTGTCAAGCGTTTATTTGAAATTATGGCAAAACCCTCCACTAATGTGACTTATAAGCTTATATCCAGCAGTCGATTATTAGAGGCTGTTGATGATGTTTTAACCTTTATTGTCAAAAAGAAAAAAGTACCATCGAGAAAATAGAAAATAAGAACCTCTTCGCGCTACGTAGAGAACCAGTTACGATAATCCGCCCAACTTTGATTGAAAATAACATCCGCATCTTACAAAGAACCAACTCTTCCTACCCAACCGCGTTTATCCAGGTTTATGGGTCAAAGCAAACAAATACAAGTTGCAAAAATTCATCAAAACGTTCACGTCTCTCGGTATCCGCAAGAAATAAGTCGTTACTTACAACTTTTCCCCATAAAACAAGGGAGCAGTTTCAACTTGCACGCTGCAGAAGTGCCAGTGCCCGCCACCACCGCCATCTTGTTTTTCCGCGTCGCTTTCGTATTGTTTATTTATGCGGTTTGTTTATTTATATAACTTTATCTACACTCATAGCGTAATGTTCCAATTACATATTCGAAAACAGTCGTTTTAGAGTACACTTTTTTCACGCCAGACTATAAATTTTTTTAAAATTACTTTTCGATACAGCATTTCCCATAAGTACTATTTTCATGACAGCTGTATCGTAAAATAACTTTTTAATCATTATGCAACACTTTAATTTTTTAATTTTTTGTCGGGCGCCGTGACACGGCGTATTGAAGGCTGAATACTTAGATGTCTTTAACAAATTCACATTCAAAATTTAAATTTTCATTTTTATATTCTGTGTAATTTTTTTCCCGCTGAACAGAATATTTTTTGTAATTGTTGTAATTTGTGTTTGTGAATGTTTTTTCTTATTTTAAGCAAATTTATAGATAAATGTGAAAGTAGTAAAGTGAATTTCCCGCCGCTTGATATCCTCGACGCGTAGATACAACAGAACTGACTCGCAGCTTACTTCCAGCTAAGTTGAGAAAGTTATAGGTACGTATTTAACGTAAAAATATGAGTGTAGATAAAGTAGTGTATGCAACTGCATATAATTAGGTATTAAAACACTCGTGCCAAACTATTATCATACTCGGCTACGCCTCGTATGATAAACAACTCATGTTTTAATACCCCCTTTTATATGACAGTTGCATAAACTACTATTTTGTATTGGAAAGAACCGGGGTTGGCATGATGACAAGTCGTTTTAAAGCAGGTGTTTTAAACACCGCACAAAATAGTTTAAAATAAAATAACATATTTAAGTGTTAAATACTTGTTTTAAACATTAAGAAAAGTGCAGGGATTGAAACAAATATTAATTGCAAATGAATAAAAATAAATTAAGATAGTATTACGGTTATAGGTCCTAAAATAGTTGAAAAAATTCTAAAGTTCGATCTGGATCGAATATAGACTGTCATAAGGTACCTAATTTATACCATGGAAAAGTAACAGTATCGGATCCCGCAGTTAAGTCGAAAGTTACCAGAGTTTGAGGAAGATGAAAATCGCGGGGACCGCTAGTAGGTATATAACATAGGTACCTACATTATTTTAATTATTTATTTATTTTATTTATTTATAAACAAACAGCTTAAGATATTACATTACAATTATCAGCTTTTGTGCTTGAACACAACACAAGCAATTAATATGGCGGTAGAAATAGATGAGGCGGTGGTGCCTGGCAGACTCGGCGTTGACAAGAGCCCTAGGCCCTGGTAAAGCCGCCTCTAAGATCATTTTGTAGATCATCATCGTTATCAGTGACCAATGAGCGCTAATGCACCTTGTCCTCAGCTTGTCGCATCTAGCCCCCATTGCAGCAGCCTTTAGCAAATTGTCACTCCACCTGGGAGGGTATCCTATATAGTTCGCTTATTGGTTCTTACCTGGTGGTAACTGATGACGCGACCGAATTTGGAGGATGCCTGTCGAGCCCTTCAACGATGTAACATTAGCTCTCAACAAGATGTCTTTATATAATCTGGTGACATCGACAAAGTCAGTGCCGCCTCAGCAACTTGTTGAGGTCCGCGCCACATAGGGACGTCGTCTGGGTCTGTCTCCTTGAAGACTCGAAAGACGTCGTACAAGTCCTTCTTGACATCTCCCTCTCCTCGGCGTGTGGTCGGGCGAATAGGTGTCCCGACTTGTAATGTACATACATAAACTCTTAAGGTGTGTCCAAACATAGAGCGGCAAGTGTGCGCGGCTGCCGCGCGCGGCATGCCGCGCTTTGTTTGGACAACAGCCGCGCGCGAACGTAGCGTTGAGCGGCAAGTGTGCGCGGCTGCCGCGCGCGGCGTGCCGCGCTGTGTTTGTACAGGCAGTTATCGTTCGTCCGTAATCCTGTCTGGACGTGTTTGCGCTTCTCAAAAATGGACAATGAAACATCAATTAGATTGATTGAAATATATGGCTTATATAATGAGTTGTGGGATCTTCAACAGAAATGATAAGCAAATTCGAATAATAAGCAGAGCTAAAACACTGACCGCCTTCATTGTAGTTTTGGTTCAGACTGAATTCAAATGCGCGGCGTGTCTCGCAAGTGCCGCGCAAACATTCGTCAATAGTCCAAACTAGAGCGCGGCAGAATTGTTTCCTGGACATGCCGCGTGTTGCTGCAGCGCACGTGCCGCTCTATGTTTGGACACGCCTTTAGGCTAACTTTCAAGGCGACTTAAATTTTTTTATGTAAGTACAATCAATAAAAAAAGACAAAAACCAAAACGTCATAAAGGTTGACGCGAGGTGTACTGTACAATGAGTGTGAGAATCCGACTTATATTATAAATACCAAAATATGTAAGGATGTATGTTACTCCATTCAAAAACTACTGAAAGGATTTTGATGAAATCAGCAGCATTATAAAGCTTATAGCCCAGAATAACACATAGGCTAATCATTATCCCGAAATTCAATGTGGTTCCCGCGGGAACGGGTCTGAAACGTTATAACCGAATTTTACGTGGACGAAGTAACGGGCAAAAGATGGTAACGGGCTTTGCTCCACCACTCGTTCTCACCTCTGCAGCTACTGTGTAGCCAGGATCTACAGCGGCGACCACATACAGGTGCTAACTTTTGACCATCAGGCGCGCCCGAGGACAAGCTAATACTGTCTTGGAACCCGCAACAAATGAAATAAGTAACAGCTAGGAGGAGGAAAGATAGTTATTCTGACTTCCTCCTCAAAAAGCCGAGACAGCGTAAAAAAAAGGCATAGGTTAATGCCAGAAATCAGGGGAATCGCACCATGGACATGGACGAAAGAAAGTTAAAAAAATAAACAGATACAACATACATGTCTAACTTTAATGTAAAATACTAAATTACTTACAAATAACAAATGAACAGTCAAATCTATACATAAATAAGGTTATACATAATTAACATTTACGTGTCACCATAAAACTGTCTGCATAATATTGTCTGTGGCTATTATATTCTAACAGTAAGACATTGTATTCCATATGAACAATCTCTTCAACACAATTATGACCAGTGTACTTTCCTATTGGTACCTTATGATAATTCAGTACGAATAATATCTTATTTATTTCATGTTAAATTCATTATACCATAACATACATACACTACAACCTAGACGGACATACAAATTTACATGGATATAAGAATAGAACTGTCACATGGGCTATTTTGAACTGGTTGCTTACCATGGGTTGGATAACCATGTTTTCTGTTTGATTTACAAATGCTACATTATCCTAGACATGTCAGTCTCAAGGTATAGGTGTGATTGTGGCAGCCATCGGGTTATACAGCTCTCTCACCCAAGGATGTTTCTTCACACCATCCAGCGATAATCTTTCTTTGCTTGAGTGTCTCAGCAACTGCAACATAAACATAAAACATTATGTATAAAATATGAATAAGGTGTTTTAGAGTTGGCTCACATTGCGTAAAAACAATCGGACTGAGTAAAACTTTGTTCGTATCAAGTTCAGTGGTGATTGAAATAAAAGTGTAATAAATTAAATTAATAAGAGTAAATAATTGGTGTGAATTTAAAATTAGTTTCACTAGTACTATTAGTTCTACTAGAATTAATTTCATAGTCACAAAGTACTATGTAGCTAATGTAGCTTTGTAAAAAAGTGGTAATCTCAGTGTTAATGTCCCGGTCTGTGCTATCGCTGACCATGATCAGGATTTGGCAGATCAGGTAGTTACAATGGAGCCATTGCCATCTGGCCTCTGGATCATGGTTACTTCAGTTGCTTGAATGTGAAGGTTTCATAATTATGTTTCCCCTCATGGTAAGAGCGTAGGTTAGTGATGAACTAATACATAACACAGAAAAGAATCATTGGTACATGGCAGCACTGGGGTTTGTACCCGATACCACAGGGCACAAGTGAGACCCCTTAACCATTAGGCCACTGAGCTTTATAAAAAAAGTTAAGTGTATAATATCTGCCTACCATTTCTATGGGACAAAGGCATGACCTTTATGTAGTACTTATGTAATAAATGCGTACCTTTGAAATGAGATCTTTAGCCCCACTAGGCACATGCTCTGGAAAAGTCATGTCCAACGTCAGGATCCTTTGGTAGGTACGGTCTTGCCCTTCACTCTCGAAGGGTGGTTTGCCAACCAGGAATTCATACAGCAGAACTCCAATACACCAATGGTCCACTGATACGTCATACACCTCTCGTTTGATCATTTCTGGTGGCAAGTAGTCCAGTGTTCCACACATAGTCTTGCGTCTAGAAACATTACAAACAAATAGATTTTGGTAACTTGGCTATGTAATATTACTACAAATTGGATTAGTAATAAGTAGCAAAAACTTATATTATCAGTTTGTATATTACGTTAAAAATTCTATATTTCTATTCAACAACCATTATATTATTATTTAATTTAGTACAATATGATTATACTACTTATAATCATAGGATTATAATCTTTAAAACATTGCTGACTCTTGCTTCTTTTTATATAATTGTTTTTGCAATAGTAAGTAATCATGAAGCTTACCGTTCAGATGGTGCATGCACTGACCATCCAAAGTCAGCCAGTTTCAGATTCCCATAGTAGTCCACAAGAATATTTTCTGGTTTGATGTCTCGGTGAATGACATGGTGCAAGTGGCAATACTCCACAGCATCTGCTACCTAGCAACAATCATTATTACAAATTATGAGTTGTGTTGTGTAGTATATTATAGGAAATATTTGGACACAGAAACTGGATGAACAAATACATTATGAATTAAAAACCTTTTGATAGATAGATGTATCAGGGCTGTTTCCAAAGTCAGACGAACTCGCGCCTATTCTGCATGGATGTGATGTACTCCTAGATACCCTATTGTTCTTACCCTCCTAACCCCTCCAGGACACGTAGCAATCCTTTCAGTTTTACAAATATCCCCGGAAGTGTTTGTAGTTGTCCGAGATGCTCAAATCTGTATGATGCACACCCTCTCATGTTTATCCCTCTTTAAAAAAGGTGAATAGCTAGAACAGTCAATACAAACATACCTGGTAAATGTACTTAGCGGCTTTCGCTTCTGGAAACCGCCCTTTGGGTGATTTTGTAAGGTGACGGTATAGCTCTCCGCCTGCTGCAAACTCTACCACAAGGTATATGCGACGTTCATCATGGAACCAAGTGAGGAGGCTCAGAATGTTTGGATGTCTGTTGAAATTTGTAATAATTTACTTTAACACACAATAAAAAACTTCACTACCACTATTATTTATAGCTAGGATAAAAAACTAAAATGAATGACGAACACTCAGGTTTTTGGTTTGGCAATTCGAAGGTTTCATCAATCACAAGACAAAAATCAGATTTTAAATATTTAATTATTTCCTTTAATTATGGTGTGCCATAGGAATCAAACACTTAGGAATTATAATTGCCCCTGTATCTCTTACTTATTAATACAAATTTAGCATTTGTGTAGCTCATCAGTTCAGTGGAAAATGACCAGGTAATATCTGACATATATAGCCATTGTATTTCATGAACTACTTACTTTAAATGCGACTGTATCTCAATCTCACGCAGCACTTGTCTTTCGCACTTGGATTTCAATATTTGTGACTTGAACAATGTCTTGATGGCCACCAATAGCCCGGTCTTCTTTTCTCTGGCCACATGCACATGTCCAAATTTGCCCTGGCCTAATGATACACCCAGCTCAAAGTCTCTAGGAGACCATTTGTAGCTGGAAAGAAGTTTTTAAAAATAAATATGATGCTGTAGTAGATGGGTAATTGTGATATAATTAGTACAATGTTTGTGGATAGTCGCTACAGTGTATTGTTTAAAACATTGTTTGTTGTTGTAATAATGGTGGAAGAGTCTTTCAGTTAAGCCTTGAATATTCAATTTCAACATAAGTACATCTACTAACTTAATGTGAAGCATTTATCGAGACAAGGTTCAAAGTAAAAAGGGGCAAAGAACGATCAACTTCCCAATTCAGAATTGTTGGCACTTGGCTGACAAGATGTTCAGAAATTATTACTTACGAAGTTCCGTATGCGTCATGATTTTTTATCTTATTCTCTAGTTCCACTGTTTCACTCTTTTTCGACATGTTTTCCACAACAATACGACACAAATAATTACTTTTAATTCACGGCACAATCGAAAATAAACAAAACGGTCGTTGCAACGAAGAACTCAAATTCAAATTTGACAGGAAGCAGGGTTATCAGGTTATGTATGTGAAATTTCCCCAGATCAAGTTTTAATGTTCCCCAAAAAGATATCATTCCTTAAAATTTTTTACTCATTTTAATTTTGTATATATTATGAAATCTATTGCGGAAAGATTAAGGCCTTGTATTCTTTGCTAATTGTACGTCTACCATAAATAAAACATAATTATCCATCATCTATTTCTTTACACAATTTTTTTTTATTAGGAATTCTGAGTTTTAACTCCTTAGAGGTAATACGTAGTATAGATCCTCTTATGACTGCAGGACTGCAGTAGTTTGTTCCGAGGCGAATCAGATTGTCCCAACCTGGTTGAGCAAGTTTGTTGTCTATCGGTTCCCAGGAAACACACGCATCCCCGCAGTCACCAATTGATCGAAGTGGAGTCTGTGCGAACTGTTTCGCATTTTAACTCTCCGTTGGTAAGAGGACGAATCCAACTTAACAAAATATTGCGTTAAAAAATTATTGCGTGTGGTACTAGACTGCGATCTGTTTGCCGATAATTTAGTGAATATGCATACAATAATAGCAATGTTTTCTGAAAATTTCACCTAAATAATAAGTATATTGTATATAGTAGCTGTAATTAATAACCTAATTTGTGCAACGCATTCGTTTTAAGCTGTAATGTTGTACAAAAGTATGAATAAATAAATAAATAGTTGTTCACCTATTTACATTTATACATATACATTCATCAACATTAATTACCTTCCATAATTCTCAAAAAATGTGCTCCAAATGCCTTCAAAATGTTCCCCCACAGATTTCATTTCCCCAATCGTTACAGTTTTTTTTTTATTTTCCCCAAAATGAGGGAAGGGACCCCAATCTGGAGACCCTGACAGCTGCTGGTGCGTTTTTTTGGTGTGGTTGTGAGCACTTTTGGAATGTTAACCTATTATTTTCGTTACTAAAGCGCGCTCCACATGTGGACAGTTCCGCGGGAACACGAGAATGTAGAGGGAGTATTCGTGTAGTCCCGTGCATGTTTGGCATGTCTCGCCTATTTCATAGACTAAGTAGAGATAGTTTGTTGTCGTTTCGATTCGATCGATTTTATATTTATATTCCTAGTGCTTTTTCCCGTAACAGGTTCGGGGTACACTTGACCATGATCCAGGATATTAGTAGATCAAGTAATTACAGTAGAGAAGCTGCCATCACCTCTGTGACCCTATTTACAGTAGATTACCGATATTACACCGATGAATCGATAAAATGTCGCGCGTTTTGACACCACCACATCCCTAATAGGCGAGAATGTAGAGGTTCGACCAAAGTCCCGGCAAAAGTTTCGCCGGAAGTTTCGGCGAACATGTGGAGCGCGCTTTATAATGAACACGTTACTTGGTCATAGCATGGTCACAGTGTGAGATTTTGTAAACAGTGCCTCAAAGTTATTAAGCTTTGATCATTATTTTGAGCGAAACGATTTTTTTTTTCTGTTATCAAGCTATCTGACCTGGTGGTCAAAAATGGAATTAAAAAAGAAAAGTGTCGCCATTCTGTAATGTCCTTTTTTTGCGAACAACAGCGACGCCCCGCCGACACCGGGTCGGTTATGTTTGTGGCACTATACAATGATACAATGCCATTAACTTATATGACCCTGTGGCCAAAACTGGAACTAAATTTCGCCATTTTAAAATGACATGTCTTTGCCAACAACCTTTGGTGACGCTGTCACCGGATCTTGTGGAGCATTTTGTGTTCCGTTGCATGCGTTGCATTTATTAGCCTTGTTCTTGTTCATGACTTGGTTCATGAGGTTGTGAACGAAGTAGGTATTGTGAGTAATATCATAAACAAAATGTGTACAGATCGCGGCACGTAAGTTGAACTATGACCTTGAAATGAGCAGTTTTCCAATAGGTATCTAAAGCATTCCTAACCACTCACTAGATGGCGCCCTGATAATTTTGGTAATTGATAATCGCTTAAAATATTTTCCTAGCAACAGGATATAAACACTGGGTACGTTGTATTGGATAATATTGTATTTGTCAATCGTTTTCAACTATTTTAGAGGTTGTAATAATAATGGAACACAGTGCCAACCTAATATTTTACAATATAATGAGGAGTTTTCCAGTAGGTATTGATAGTTGGTTTCAAAAAGCATCAATAGATGGCGCTCCTACAATTTTGGTAATAGTTTTTGAATCTGTATGATGGTGGCAGTGATTTCATGCTGCCAACTAATACTTAACTTAAAAATAAAATGTTTATTAATATAAACATAACTGTTAAAGGTTGAACGAAATGTAAAAAGAAATATTTATAGAAGTTGGCACTATGTTCCATTATTATTACAACCTCTAAAATGGATGAAAACTATTGACAAATACAATATTATCCAATACAACGTACCCAGTGTTTATATCCTGTTTGCTAAGAACCTATTTCAAGCGATTTTCAATTACCAAAATTGTCGGGGCGCCATCTAGTGAGTGGTTAGGAATGCTTTAGATACCTATTGGAAAACTCCTCATTGATTTTTATAGGTAATCCAATATACAGGTGTAAAAAGACCGATAGCATTAATTGAAACCCCATGTTCTACCCATGAAACTGAACAACTTTCCCCCTAAGAAACATACCCGCGGAAATGACTTTATAATTTCGCTACCTAAAATAAATAATTAATTGCGACGCGCAATGTTCATCGTCCGGCGCACGCCTCTCGCTCGCCCACGTGACCAGTGGCCACTGACGTCGCGCGGCCGGCCGGCCTGCACGGTTTACATTGCGCGCTTTTACTTAAATTGCATTTATTTCAACTTAAATTTGAACTTTGAGTGTCTAAATTAATTGTGAACGATGTAGTTATCGATACTTGATAGTTTTAGTACTAAAATACAACCTTTTTTTTTATAAATAATCTCGATTTCTGCCTAAACTATGATTTTCCGCGGGTATGTTTGTTGGGGAAAGTTGTTCGGTTTCATGGGTAGAATATGAGGTTTCAATTAATGCTAGCGGTCTTTTTACACCCTGTATAATTTTCTATTAGATAAGTAGGTACTAGTCTTACAGAGAAAATATAATTATTTTAAAATCAAATAAAACAAACAATTTAAAAAAAATTTTCATCTAAGTATAGAGAGATAATGAAATCGTAAATTATTATTATTTTTATACACTACCACTAAATTAACTAGTTATCTAATGAGAATTATAAGCGCCTGATCTATTTGTGTAGCAATTACTTAGCTCTGTTGTCTTGACCTCAATAAAATCTTCGTAAAAATTGTCTGTTGCAATATTAAGATGAGGGCCACGTTTTTTAAACAACAAAAGTCTCTGTAGGTATAAGGTCACTCATTCAATCCAACATCAAAGCTGTCACTGTAAGTTAGTAGGTACTTGGGTACTTTTGATCATTACCGACCAGAAAAATGAAACCTTAACAAATACCTTTCTCTTAACAATGAGGTGGAAAAGTGCACGCTCCCCTTTGAAGTAGGTTGGTACCTACTTGGGTACAAATAAGTAGGTCGCCAAGTGAACTGCTTACAATAACTTAACATAAGTACCTAAACATTTGCTCAAAGAAGTATTTGTATATTCATTATACAGGTATGATAACATGTCAACTACCTACATACCAAATGTCAAATACCGTTGGCTTGACCATTGGGTAAGCAAGGTACACAAGAAAGCAATCTGTCTGCACCGGAGCCAGCGAGCCGGTTGTCCAAATAAACCTGCGCTCAACCACGGTACCTAGGTTTATTGGGTATTGGTTCAGTTGAACTTAGTCGTAGTTCCTCTTGTAGTATGGTACTGAAGGCAGCACATCAACGGGACGGTCCAAAGTATAAGAGCCCGGTTTTACGTCGACACTTAAAATCGGACAGTATACGCTTAAGTACGCGTCGTGCCCACATAGGAACCTAGTCACCCAGTGTTTCCTTTGGACTATGACATGGGATCGTTCAAGAGGTATATTAGAGGTCTCTTCAGAGGCGGGCAACGCATCAGTGACTCCCCTGGTGTTGCTGATGTCCATAGACGGCGGTGACCACTTTCCATCAGGTGGCCCGCTTGCCTGTTTGTCTGCCGTATAACATAAAAAAAAAAAGTCACCGCGAAGCCACCGAAACCGAAATTATGCAGTCTACCCTATTGGCGCGTACACGACGACGCGGTGGCTATGCGGGTGCGGAATAATAGAATAAGCTTTCTTCATTAGTATAGAAACAAAAATTGCTTACATATTTGGAACAAATCGTGCAGAAATCGTTTTCGACTGTATGGTCTCTGAACAGGGTAGGTTGAGATGCTGTCCTCTGTAGGTACCTGAATAGTATAATGCATTGCTTCAGTTCAAGAGATGGATAGGTAGGTAAGGCTCCTAGTACTCAAAGCCAACTGTTTGACGAACGGTCTATTGTTGAACTTCTGTCAGCGGCGTTTCTCGGGATTTCTCGACTAAAATATGCATTTATGCATAATTATATACCTTCCGGAGGCTGAGTGTAAATTATAATAAAAACCGCATCAAAATTCGTTACGTAGTTAGAAGTTTGCGGATACCTATACAGACAGATTTGGTAAAAATTATTTGTAGCTAGCATCAGTTGATCATTGTTTCTGATAGATGTAAGTTTGAATCTATGAAGCGGCCAAAATATTATATTTATTTGACGAAAATGTAGGGTATCTGCTTGACTCTACATAAGATCTGACAATTTTGCTTCAGTGAAACTATTACGAGTTATGGCTTGCCCAACCCATTTTACATGACGTGTTTTTGGTGTCGGTCTGTCAGTCAGTCAGTGTCGAAATCTACGTATTTTGGGTGATCATAAAATCTAAAGTATAAAAGCTAAACAAATGAATCTTTGTGCAATTTCTAAGTCTGTTACGGCATTTATGAATTAATCGATTACTTATTATATTAAAAATATCCTGGCGGTAAAGGACGAGTCCTTAATAAAGGACAGCTGACGCAAACTGATTTTGACTAAAGATGCACCAAATACCGTGAATGTTGCTATAGCGGCAAAGAAAAATTCTCATGAAGTGATAATACACTTATGTTCTTATACTGTACATTTTATCTTGAAAATTTGAGATTCCTGGCATTCATCATCATCATCACAGCCCATAACAGTCCACTGCAGGACTTCGGGCCTCTCCCACGAAAGGGGAGGTCATTGCCATAATCTCCACCCTTGGCAGGCGGGTTGGAGATCGCAGTGCAGTTGATGTAAATCTACCCAGTAAGATGCTGCTGCCCACCTTTCGGATTTGTCCCTTAGTCGCCTCTTACGACACCCACGGGAAGAGATGGGGTGGTGCTATTCTTTGAGGTGGCGGCACCACACACCACCTTAGGTATTTTATTTATAGTATTAGGTACTTTTTGCTCGGTTTGGCAGGGGTACTTTCGTGTAACCAGATTTATAAATTAGCACTAATTATATCTCAGTGTATTTCCTTTTCAGTTCTTGTTATTACACTGAGCCTAGGTACCTATATCAAGCGTCGGTAACTGTAAAGCAAGGACCAACCTATCAAAGGCATAAACGCTGGACTGCACTCCCTGCTCTGTCAGGGGAGGGCACAAACATATCGACTCGTACCCTGGCACGTTGAGTTGTTTATTTTCACCCATTCATTGACAGGGCTGCCACTGGCTGCACTATAGAATACCTAGGAAAGTGTTAGCGCTTTCTTCGTTGGCAGAATTATTGGCAGAAATAGAAATAAAATGGTGCAAGCGTTTGGAGAATGTTGCGTGTTTTCTGTGTAACGGCTCAATCGGGAGGTAGGTGATTGTTCTTCTTAATGGCCTCAGACAAAATATAGTACTCGACAATACGTCAAAGCAAATGAGACTTCACACCATTGGTCATTAATTTTGCTTTAGTTTTGTAAGCTAATAAAACGAATACTTAATCAGTATCTTAATTTTTCTATTTGTTGACATCCATAGAAAATTAAAGACAGACTGACTGAGACTAGATAATTCAGTGAGCGATAAACAGGCCTAATTTCGCCTCACCTAGCCGTGTCTGAAAGCGAGCTGTAGAGGTACTGTTTATCAAGTGGGACGATTGTAGGCAGAATTTATTTTCTCAGAGATTTATTTATTTGTTCATTCTTTATACATTACGTTTAAGTAAAAACGAATGCGTTGCACAAATTAGGTTATAAATTACAGCTACTATATACAAATTACTTATTATTAAGGTAAAATACTATTCCTCCATCAGACAACGAAGTTGACAGAAGATCGCCATCCTTTCTTAGTACTTAGCAATTTACACCCACCTTTGGCACTCACTGTTGGTCTGTTGGTGTTTGATCTTCAAATCAAATGGTAACAAGTAAGTAGGCATCTTCTAGATGCATGATGTCGCCCTTTGACATAGGACCCACACCAGGGCCCAGGCCGTATCTAACGATGGCAATGACCAGGTAGGTACTCTCAACACATATTTCATCAGTTTTTGTGGCACTGCAAAGGCAGCCCTACGGACCCAGCTTGCAATGAACCATGCCCCCGGGGCGCATAGCAACCACACTGGCGGCGATGTATTTTATCGGTTTTTGACAGACGATTTTGGACAGATAAATGCTGACGCCATTGTGTCTTGTTACAGACTCCTCGAAATAAGCTATTGCTAAGTACCCATTTACTAAAACTCTGAAGTAGAGTTGTCGTGGCGAAATAGAATCAGAAAGAGTTGAGTGTAAGTTTTGCTTCGATTTTACTTTACTATGGCGTTTCCTTTTATGTAATATGTAAATAAGTATGGAAAAATGTATAGCGCCATCTATGGTACGTATATTAAGGTTTCTCTCTATTCTTCATTTCTACGTAAACGCAAACTCGATGGTAAAGTAAAATCGAAACAAAACTTACACTCAACCCTCTTATAACCCCGCAGTCGCACGTTTTCTGAGACCTTGAAAACTCATATTAGAATAACTTTTATGTAAACTGATTATGATGTAACGATATGTATTATGCAGGTGTAGGTACCTTACCTAAATAAATAAATGCTGAAGTGACTATAGGTCTTTTTTCTACCCCACTCATAAAATTACTTGTGTAAAAATTAGGAAATCGTAGACTTGCCTACAATAAGTAGGTAAGTATATCTACTTACTCGTGCTAGGACGGAATAATTCCACCTCCGCAACGTACCTTTCTTCCTCCTTCCTTCCTTTGTTTGTTGATCGTCCACTGAAACAAAGGAAATAATAAATGTGCGTCAAGTAAATTCCATTAGTTTTAGCCATAGGTAGGCAGGTAAGTTATTAGTTTAGGTTATTTCATTGAATCGAATTAAGAAAAAAGCAAGTAACAGGTGCTAGCAGTCTAATATTTTATTTTTCGTCTGCTAGCAGTGGACTATTATAGATTGTTGTTCACGAATGATAGTGATCATCATTCATGATGATTTATTCACAATATTACCAAGTAATATCTCCATCAGAAGCCTGTATCAAATGATAATAATAATAATAATATATTTATTTTCTCTTCACATAGGTGGGTAGATCAAATTTACAATAGAAACAATTTAATGTAAGTATAGTAAAAACCTGTGTGAGAGACTGGTGTCCGCACTAGGTAATAAATACCTGTCTTACAGATCACCAGGCCGCTAGACCATTGGAGTGTAACCTAGTGCAAAAATTGCTTACTCTATGTTAGTCATAAATATAACATAAGAAGTAATCATTTAGAAAAAAATTAAATAATATAAACATTGAGAATAATAAAAATAATATAATGCAAGCATATATTGATAATATAAAAATCTAGCTAGGTACCTAAAGTTCGTGCCTTGAATTTTCGGTAAAGAATTGGAATTTTATTGTAATGATATAGACGTATATATCTGTCTATTCTATCGCTATCGCTGTGATCACATACAAATTACTTCAGCCCGAGAGCTCAACCTCCGCCATTACCAATCCATTTGGCGCGAACTATAGTCAGTTCAAATTTATATTTATAATAAGTACCATAAATACCTAAACCACGAAAGCACACGCTTTCAAGAACAAAACGTATTTTACTTGACGAGGCCATTAGGTTGCAACCGCGGGGGGCTTAAATACGCCAATTTATTTCACGGCGATGCAAATTAATATGCTAATTCGGACTTTGCGCTGAAAACAGCACATCCTGGCCATAAATACTGGTGTTAAAGCGCCAACTAGGATAGGAACATGCTATTTTGAATGCCATAATGATATAGTGAGCGTCGGTGGTCGGGCGGTTGAGTATCCGACTCGTAAGCGAGAGGTACCGGGTTCGAATCCCGCTGCGGCCATGTACCAGTTTTCTAAGTTATGTACATTAGTTGAATTCTAACCGATGCTCTTACGGTGAGGGAAAACATCGTTACAAATTCACTTGCCTGAATTTGTAACCATGGTCCAATCTGGTCAGGTTCCCATGGTAGCAGGGTCACGGAGGTCAGATGGCAGTCGCGCCACGGTAATTACCTGATCGGTCAAATCCTGGAACATGGTCAAGGCGGACCCCGGGCCCTCGTGCGCGAAAGCACATCAGGGACATTAACGCCAAGATTATTATAATTTTTATTTATTTTACGGTGATGAAAATTAATATGCTAATTCGGACTTTGCCGCTGAAAACAGCATATCCTGGCCATAAATACTGATGTTAAAGCGCCAACTAGGATAGGAACATGCTATTTTGAATAACATAATGATATAGTACAGCACGGTACCGTTATCTTATGCGCAAGGGTTTCTGCTGTTGCATTGCCAGTAGTACGATTGAATATGCAAGCAGGTTGGACGTATGCAGAGCTGGGCTCAAGACCGTTAATACGTTAATTAACGGATTGCATTTAAGTTAACTTAATAAAATATTAATGGACTTTTTAACTTCCGGTTGCTTTCCTCAAGTCCGTTTCCTAATCGTTAATCCAGTACCTTTTACAATATTTACCGAAAAGCTGTTGGCGGCGGTCATCTTAAAAACATGCGTTTCATCATATTTTCACCTATTTTTTTCGTCGGAGGTTAAAAAATAAATAATTAAGTCATCTTAGAGTAAATGTCCCGGTTGTGCTCTCGCGTGCGAGGGCTAAGCGTCCGCATTAACCATGATCCAGGATTTAGCAGATCAATACAGTATACAATTACAGTACAGCGACTGCAATCTGGCCTCCGTGTTTCTATTAACAGGGGAACCTGGCCGGATTGCATCATGGTTACACGTTCAGTCGTCTGAATGTGCAGGTTTCTTAATTCTTCATCATATCAGCCAGAAGACGCCCTGGGCATAGGCATCCCCCAGAGATCTCCACAAAGGCTGGTCCTGTGCTTTCCGCATCTAGCTGGTACCTGCGAACCTTATCAGGTCGTCGGTCCACCTTGTAGGAGGCCTACTCATGCTGCGTCTTCCGGTACGTGGTCGCCACTCGAGAACTTTGGAATCCGGCTTGTTCGGGAGGCTGGAAGTCATCAAACCTGCGTGCGAGACGATTCGTAATGACTCTCGAAAACAGCTTATACACATGGGTCAGCAGCGATATTGGTCTGAAGTTCTTCAAGAGAGCCTTATCACCTTTCTTGATGAAATATAGATTAATTTGGATGTAAGTTATTCATTCGCGCGAACACGGTAGACCTTATTGAATTTTCCATAGTTTTAATAGCATTAATGCAAGTAGGTACCTTAACTTCTCTAATCTTTATATATATAATTCTTCTGTGAGTGTGTATGTCACTGAACTTCTCTCAAACGACTGGACCGATTTTGATGAAATTTTTTGTGTGTGTTCAAGGGGATCTGGGAATGGTTTAGATTCACACCTAAGGTGTAGGGTAGGTGTAGGGTAGGTGTAGGGTAGGTGTAGGGTAGGTGTAGGGTAGGTGTAGGGTAGGTGTAGGGTAGGTGTAGGGTAGGTGTAGGGTAAGTGTAAGGTAGGTGTAGGGTAGGTGTAGGGTAGGTGTAGGGTAAGTGTAAGGTAGGTGTAGGGTAGGTGTAGGGTAGATGTAGGGTAGGTGTAAGGTAGGTGTAGGGTAGGTGTAGGGTAGGTGTAGGGTAGGTGTACGGTAGGTGTAGGGTAGGTGTAGGGTAGGTGTAGGGTAGGTGTACGGTAGGTGTAGGGCAGGTGTAGGGTTAGAACGCTACGCGAACGAAGTCGCGCCGGGTCCACTAGTTTATTTATAAAGTTGAATATATTGTAAACATGGACGAGACCAATCACTGCGAACACAGCCACAGCCATTGTAGTGTCGTACGTTAGTTAATGCCGGATGCTTATAAGAACATTGAAATGAAACGGAGTTCGCTTTTGCATGTTGGGAATTCTCTATTTATTACGTCTTTCCGCTTGATTTCCCATCGGATTCCAGTGCTATGATCGCAGTTTCCACTTGATCTTGTAATGTCCTTTGATACTTTACACTCAAACTTTAAACTTTAAACTTTATTTATTTCATAAACATGCTTAATTAGATACAACGGTGGTTGGGATCTTTCTTTTAAGTATAAAATACCTGTAGCAGGAAGCCCCGCTTAAATTAATAACTTTTAGGTAAGTATAAATAATTAAGGCATCAAAACAAAAAGTAAGTACATAAGTTTTTAACTATTGCCTAACTAGTGGATGTGTATATGTGTGTGTGTGTGTGTGTGTGTGTGTGTGTGTGTGTGTGTGTGTGTGTGTGTGTGTGTGTTTGTGCGTTTGCGTGTGAGTGTGTGTGCGTGTGTGAGTGTGTGCGTGTGTGTCAAAAGTTTGCTTTAATTTAACATTATTAGATGACATATTCCTAGCCTGCGCCATCTTCTGCCAATCGAGGATTCCTAGTGCGTGCAGGTCTTACTGAACTTCATCAATCCAGCGATAAGGTGGTAATCTCTGGTGTCGGAGGCCAAGATCCACTTTGGGTCGCTGACCCAGCGCAGTAAGTAAGTGAGGTGACACATTAGGGATCTAAATTAATTGTAGCTACGTATAACGCAAAAATTTTCCTTCGAACTGTTGCTTGCCAAACCATTCATACATATAATAAAACAGGAAAAAAGTGTGTCTGTTCATTGAATTATTTACAAAAAAAAATTAAGTGCGTAAAAATAGTAATAGAAGAAGAATTTTTAAAATTTTTGTCTGTTGAATGAAAATATTTGAATGATTTTTTTTTTGTTATATATCAATTAAGCCTGGACAACATATAGAGTATAATTTATTTTGGAAACTGGAACACTTGATGTAGAACCATAATAGACCAGTAAAAATATAAGAAATATGGAAATGGTGCCAAACGGATTTTGATGGAGTTTTCACAGTTTGCTAGTTTGGGGTCCAACTTAAAATCTGGGCCGTGTTTCATCTAATTCGGTTAAGTAAAACCAGATATATAGCTTGACCTCTAACCTCTTGAAGCTAGTAAGCTTGCATACATTAGGGAGTTCATTAAAAATGGTCGCTCGGGAAAAAGATAAACTGCCCTAAAAACGATTTCCATGCGGACGAAGTCGCGGGCAAAAGCTAATAAACAATAAACTCTTTGTTATTTTTTAATTATTATAATTTGGAGGATTGGTTTAAATGCCTCTTTTTCATCAATGTTCAGGCCTTTGGCGATGTATTTTAGGACTGATTCTCAGAAAGTCAAATTTCAGAATTGTAAGAAAAGCGTAGCAACAGTAACTACAGTTCTACGCTGTGACAAACGAGCAGACAGCCCACCTGATGGCAAGCGGTAACTGTCGCCCATAACATCAACGATTGGTGGATTTAGGTAAGTTGCAAACAACAAAAATGCAGAGCCGCAGGTGCCTAGTCTCTGTGTGGACTAAGATGAAATGCCTCATGCCTGCAATTGCGCTGGCTACCGTAACCTTCAAACCGGCACATAACAATGCAAGCCTTGTTGCTTGGCGGCTGAAATAGATAAGGCGGTGGTACTCACCTAGGCGGACACCTCAGGCTTGACTAAGTTGTACCATTCGGAGATGATATTTAAGATAAAAAAACGGTGTAAACAAATTGCCACTATCAAAAATAAACAAAAGCGGTAGATTATTTAAAATAGTGTTTTTCAAAATACTCATACATAAGATTTTATTTAATTTTGAATGTGATACCTTTTATTAATATTTCAATGGTTTCAAATTATTCACCCGTTGGGTTTCTTTTTTATAGTCGCAGTTTGTTTACACTATCCTGATTTTCATCTCCAAGTATTAGTCGGTTTCTTATGCTTCTCATTCAATCAAGATAGTTGTTCGTAAACCTAACTTTTCAAATACCTACGTAGTGGATTTTATAGTATTGGAAAGTATTATTAAAAGTTGGTTGTAATTTATTCCCTTCACTTGAAGAGTTGTAAATTTCTATGATCTTTGGTCCGTCTAAGCTTTTGTCGCGTGGTGTTTTGTTGAAGGAAAATTGCTTCTTTACTTGCAGTTCAACATCACCACAACTTGATTGAAGTACTTACTCTATAACTACTACATACTAACTTTACTACTTCTACTATAGAGAGTACTTACTAGTACTAATATTATAAATACGAAAGTAAATCTGTCTGTTACGGTTCATAACTAAAATACTGCACCGATTTTGATGAAATTCGGTATGGATATAATTTTGCATCTATTTGTACATATGTAGTTTTATTCACTTATCTACTACTATACGCATCGACACTGTGCTAGATTTTATTTGCTTCTGCTTTTATGTGCTTTTTGTTAATTTTTATGTACTTTTTCTTTTCTTCGTTACAAAATGTCGTGCTTTCCAAATTTTTGTGTTGTGGTGTTTCGGTTTGTGTAAATAAATATTTCTTATTTATTCTTATTCCCCTCCACACGCAATACCTAAATAGATAGACGAGGGTCGTGACCTAACAGCCAATCGCTATTATATCTAAGTTCAGGAAGTATCAGGAAAGGCTTGTTTTATAGATCGACGGGATCTTAATATTTAACGTAATTTCAACTCGTTCGTGGCATTGGTTTCGACGAAAGACTTAGGAACCCTCATTAAGGAAGAATTTTGGCCGAAAAGTGTTGTGTTTTGGCGATTTCGGGGACAACTGCGAGCGCCGACGTCACGGACGTAGAACAAATATGTCTTACATAAAGTGAACTGTAGCATAGATTAAGTTTAAAATGTAGGTATACTTTTATATATTAGTTTATTGTTCATATTTTTTTATGTATAGGTTTCATTATTGTTAATATTGTATTAGTTTATTGGTTTTTATTTTAAATATTGTGTACCTATTATATCTATGGGCCGTTGTCGCCTGAAAGAAAGAAAGAAAGAAATTTATCTGGCTACAGTACAAATTTGTAAAAATATTGAGAGGAATTTATATATTGGCCAAATTGTATGAAATTGGAAAACGCGAAATTAGCGAATCGGGTTGATAAAACCGCGTCCCTATTAATTTCACGAAATTAATTTAATGCGGGAAGCGGCATGTAGGTCGCCTTACAATTTTTTATGCTCAGTTGCAAATGAGCCGACAGCCCACTCGATGGAAAGCGTTACGTCCATAACATCTACGATCTTGTAATTCATACTGTAGAATACAGGGCCTCATATTTCGGAACATTCGCGGTAGTCTTGGCGCCCGTGACATCGCGGATAAGTTGCAAGAGTGGTGACTTGAAATGAAATTGTCTCAGGACACCACATCACAAGCTCACAATACAAAATACACATTTAATTGCAGACAGTAAACAATACACAATAACAAAAGTTGTTTAATTTTATTAAAGTATGTGTATGAAAATATGTCCGATATACTAGAAATTCTTTAAATCTAGAAAATTTTATCGTACTATTTTATTTTACTAGGATGTACGAATTAACATTTGATGTTGCCCAGAGTTGACCCGTAGGGGTTGTTGTATTATCGAAATTATGTAAACTAAAATCTGTTCAGACTGACTTGTCTTATTTGGTTATGGAAATTATGGAAACTGAATCATTTGCAGCAGTATTCGTCGAAATATACGTAAGAGCGTCGGTAGCCGGGCGGTTGAGTATGCAACTCGTAAGCGAGAGGTACCGGGTTCAAATCCCGCTGCGGCCATGTACCAATAACTCTTTTCTGAGTTATGTACATTAGTTGAATTCTAATTATGCTCTTACGGTGAAGGTAAACATCGTGATGAAACCTGCACATTCAGTGATCTGAAGTTGTAACCATGATCTAATTTGGTCAGGTTCCCCTGGTAGCAGGGTCACGAAGGTCAGACTATAATGAGCTGATCGCCGAATCCTAAATCATGGTCAAGGCGGACCCCGGGTGCTCGTTCTCGAGAGCACAACCGGGACATTAACGCCTAAATGATTATTATTTTTGTATTTCTTAGATAATTTAAGACATCTATACAAAGTGTACCTATAAAGCGTAATTGATACGGCAAGTCGTGTTTTTGAGTATTGTTTGTTCACCAAATAAGGCAAGTTATTCTGGACAGATCATACAACAAAATTCACGAAATTACGCATTATTTCTCAAACAAACATATAAACATTAGGTTAGGTTAGGTTTGTGTTGTGACACCCAGTGCCGAATTGCTTTAAAATTTAACCGTTCACAATTTTTCGACAGATTATAATGTAACGTACTCTAAATACGTTAGATTATAAACTGACGGTTTTAACAATCTTACCGTAACATATCTATTTTATGGATTGTTTAAGGTACTTGGCATGTGCTTGAGTTACCTTCTTATCGTCTACCAATTAGGAAGCGAGTTGAACCGCAACTACGACAACTCTATAAGTACGAGTAAAGGAGTTCTACAAGGAAAGGAGTTCTATAAGGAATGCTACATCTGGTTAAATAAATATATTTGTAATAGATTTAAACATCACATTATTGAGCTTTATATATGTAGCTATAAGTAGTTTTCCCAGCGCGACTACGTGCGTGTGTTGGCCTACCCCTGTCATTACCCTATCCTACTCCTACCCTACATTTTTATTTACGTGGGGAAAGTCCATTTACTCATCTGGACTCGCTTATCATTGAAACTGATAGTCCCAGCAACTAAAAACCACCACTTTGGACCCTCATATTTTTTTTTCAACGAGATCATAGGACCGGTTAGAACACTCCGTAACCTCGTTGATGAGTAGCTTCCTGACATGGCTTACACCTCTCATTTAGTATTCTCTCATCATTCGCCCCTACTATACCCTAATCCTACCCTACCTAAATAAAAAAACTCTTTAGGTCATCATCATCATCGCAGCCCGTAACAGTCCACTGCAGGACTCCACGAATGGGGAGGTTCCTGCCATAATCTCCACGCTTGGCAGGCGGGTTGGAGATCGCAGTGTTTATAATAAAAAACTCTTTAGGTACGAACCGGAATCTATTTTTGCATGCATGGTATTATAATTTAATTTTAATGAGCAGTAACGAGTCTGTTTATTTGTCTATCTACCATTATAAATTAAAATAATATATGTATAAATAGCTTAAGATTAATGTAGATTTTCCTTATTACTGATGTTTAATTTTTTTATGTCTACTGAATGTAATATTTCGGACACTAATGACAATTCTTTTACTATAGTCTGTAATATAGTTTTATCTACACTCATAGGGTAATGTTAGGTAACAGTTATTTAAGAATACACTTATTTCACGCCAGTCTATAAAATTTAAAAAAATTACTTTTCGATACAGCATTTCCCATACTCATTTAACATTACAGCTGTAACGTAAAATAACTTTTTAATCATTATGCAACAGTAAAATTTTTTAAATTTTTGTCGGGCGCCGAGACACGGCAAAATGTAGGCTGAATACCTAAATGTCTTTGACAAATTCAAATAAAAAATTCAAATTTTCCTGTTTAAATTTGTGTGTAATTATTTTCCCGCTAAACAAAATATTTTTTCTGATTGTTGTAATTTGTGTTTGTGAATGTTTTTTCTTGTTTGAAGCAAATAAATAGATAAATGTGAAAGTAGTGAAGTGAATTTCCCGCCGCTTGATATCCTCGACGCGTAGACACAACAGAACTGACTCGCAGCTTACTTCCAGCAAAGTTGAGAAAATTATAGGTACGATATTTTAACATAAAAATATGAGTGTAGATAAAGTAGTGTATGCAACTGCATATAATTAGGTATTATATGACAGTTGCATAAACTATCTACTATTACCTTATATCTGTAAAATTCACTTGAAAATCACCTTGATTAGAAGAATAGAGCATCCAATAATTCATGAACAGAATTCGCTGCGGGTGTTTAGGATTGGCGGGATTCTCGTGATAAATACTCGGGTTTGAGCTGCCGTCAGTGACGCCCAAACTTTTAATAGGTAATCCGGGAATCTGAAACAGAATACACGAAGTTTATTTGGCAGGTACATTAAGAAACGAACCTTATAATATTAAGAGGTTTGGTAACCAGGATGTACATGAATTAATATAATAAACTATCTTGGACAATTCACACAGCGCCATCTAACCCTAAAGTAAGCAAAGCTTGTGTTGTGGGTGCCAGAAAACTGATAAACTACTTATATATTTTTTAAATACTTACAAATACCCAAATACAATACTAAAATTCATCATTTTAATTTCTGCCCGGCCGGGAATCGAACCTGGGACCTCTGCGTGGCAATCCGGCCATGCCATGGTAGCCAACTAAACCACTCAGGGCGTCGTATAGGTAAATAATATAGAGCTATAACGACACTTACCGAGCAATCTATATAAAGCATTGAGGTAGCCTGCAGATGTTCTATCAACTGAACCACTCAGGTCGTCTTATAGGTAAACAATATAGTGCTATTACGACACTTACCTAGGAATCTAAATAAAGCAGTATAGAGACTCAAACAAATACAAAATTATTCGGGTGAAGTTCAAAATGTGAATTGTTGTACGACGATGATATAAAAGTCTCACTGCAAAATGGTTGAATGAATGTTCATTTACTTAAAACATATAAATTAGTATTTATGTAGCCTATTATTAAAATTAAATAGACTAGTGGAGAGGTCAGATTTGCTTTTTTAATTCCTACATTGCTATTTCTTTTGACTTGCTCTAAAATATGAATTTGGTTGTTAAAAATAAGTGCCACGTGCAGTGTAGGTTCGGTAGTTGCCTGTCGAAGAGGGCTTTTTAATACGATAAACATAAAAAAGTTACAAATTCACCTAACTCCTGTACAACTTGTATAAAATATTTGCTAATCCAACTACACTTTATAAGTTACAATTTACAATTATTATTATAAAAAAAAAAATTCTTACTCTAACACCAACCTTAATTCTAACTAAACTGTGGTTGACTATTTCTTTGTGACGTAACTACAAATTTACGGCTTTCGGTATTTTTTCTTTACTAGTTGTGCTACATGGAATTGCTCGTTGCCTAACTTCATCGTTCTTGGTCAACGGGAAGTTTGCGTTGACTTACAAATTTGATTTTTCCACCACTCCAAGGGATTGCAGACTTGAGTATTTTACATTAATTTGAGATTTATACCTCCACGCATTCTAGAGAAAAATTGTCTTGATAGACGTACAGACAGACGGGCGAACAGCAAAGTGATCCTATAAGGGTTCCGTTTTTTCTTTTGAGGTTCGGAACCTTAAAAACGAACTGTATTAGCAATCACAAATAAATTGGGGGGTCTATGACGTCTAAAGTTTGAGCATCACTGTTACGGAGATTACCGGAAAGAGCCGAAATAGAACAGATGGGCACAGATTATCGGATCATAATGGCGGCTGCAACCGAATTGGCCGGTATCTACTTGATTCTCGACTAAATTCCATATTCCAGCAGCCTATGCCTTGTGGAATTAATTGGAAGCGGCGTACCGACAGTTATATTACTATTATTTGGGTTTGAGATTAATTAGGTACTGGTTGCACGATGCCTAAGTTTAATTCAGATATTCGCAAATTGAAACGTAATAAAATGTCTGTGGTATAATTTAAAAAATGGCTGTTAAATACTACATAACTAATGTAACGCAAACTGTTTACCTACACTAATTAATTATGTTAACTACTCTGTATATACTGTTATTGGTTATATATTACATTTTATGTTATCTATGCTACATATCCATAATACCTATGTAACTGTTTTGTATTTAAATAAATAAAAAAGAACATTGCACCAATCGCCAACCTTAGGTGAAAACTAAACTACTCTTCACTTTATGACATCGATTTCGTGACGCCTAATTGCTTTAAGCGACAACTTTAGCGTCGCCTACGTTTATTGCATTCAGGTATTAATTCAAATTATACTAAAAATTGGCCGTGTGGTGTCCGGCAGAGTAGAATAGCACCAACCCCTTACACTAATGGGTGTCGTACAAGGCGACTAATATTTTTGAGGCAAAAGATCAAGAGTCTCCGTAGTCTGGAAAATGGGCAGCAGCATTTTCCATTGTTATATTTAAACACTGCGACCTCCAACCCGCCTGCCAAGCGTGGAGATTATGGCAATAACCTCCCCTTTCGTGGAAGAGGCCCTAAGTCCTGCAGTGGACTGTTACGGGCTGTGATGATAATACTAAAAATACTTTAGTTTAATAAATTAGCTTTTGTACACCGTCCACTATTCCACTATTGTAATATTCGGTTAATTAAGTTCTAAACTAAGTACTAAGCCGACCTGTAAGAGATATTATTGGCTAATTTCATCGAAATTGGTTTAATAGTTTATACGTGAAAGTGTAACAAACATCCATCCATCCTTACCAATATTCGCATTTGTAATAATTTAGTGAAATCTATTCTGAAAATACTGTTAGTAGTGTTAGTGTAATAAAAACAAGACAAACTTTAAGAAATAAGTTCAGAGATATTTGACGATGAACTGTACTCGTAATATTTTACATCTGTAGCCGTATTCTCAATGGCTCGGAAATCGTATTCGGATACGGAATCGACAAAGGACCCCGCAAAAGTTCTTAGGAAAATGTGGTTTCAGTTAATTTTGATAAAGTTTTCATATGTTTTAGAGAGAGTTTCCGTGGAATCTATCGGGATTCTGAATAACAGTTTTCGAATCGATCGACACGGATTCGCCGCTCATGAATTTCGTGTCGAATCGTTCGGAAACGGTTTCGAATAATTGTGAATACGGCTACTGATCCGATACTTGTAATCGTTTTACTGTTGTATTTAAATAAAATTGATGAAATGTTGAATCTACTCGATTGTTAATAAATAAACAATAAACTGTTTTATTTAACATTTGTGATCGGTGTTGCCATTTATTAAATGCATTCTATTCTCAAAAATATTGGATTGATCTATTCGGAGGTGCTGAAAATGGCAATACTAAGGATGCGCTTAAAAAAGCACGTGTAACTTTGTATCTGGTTTCTTATTATTTTAGTGATTGAATAGTAAACAACAACGGTTCTGAATGTTAGGTATTTATTGAATACACAAAGTGTAACACCCTACTTCTGAGATTAATTCCTTCTAACACTATATGTACCCTGAACTACATAATTTGTCACCCTAGGGCATGAATGTTGCATGAAATCATTTCTGAAAACATTTTTAAGAGCGACCAATAAAGGTAAAAGTTATCTACTACACATTTAGGTACCTCTTATCAAGAATATCATTAAAAATTTCCACAGTTAAAGCAAGTGTAGCAAAAAATAAAACACAACCGGTTTGACTGCCAAACGTTGCACGAGAAATCCGGTTCAGCCCGCATAATCCGGCGTCATTCGCCCGGCTGCATGCCAGTCAGAAAGGACCTATATTGGATGACCCGGTTCAAACCGGTTCAAAGTCCAGTATAGCATTGAAATACAATTTTTTTCGTACTTTTCACGATCAAAGTGAATGCAGCCGCACGTGCAGGGGCTCTGTTTCAAAGTGTTGTAGAGGGAGAGCGCAGTAGCGCTTTTTAAATATTGCAATGTGAAACTATATGTGTTGGTACAGTTATTAAGTTTCATGAGCTCAATCATAGAATCATGGTTAGCTATAGGTTAATTGTTGTTAGTAACTTCCTTTTGTGTATTCGGATCTACATTCAACAGAGATATTTTTATAATTCTTACAACAAGAATAGAGTACGTATTAAATGTTCTGTGAAGTGAAAATTATCCCAGCTGCCCGCTATTGTTATAGCAGATTGTGTCATTATTTTTTTTCCCCTCAAATGTCGTATGGGGCTCGTGAGCTTTCCGGAATATAATGTTGATTACGTAATTGAACTCATAAAGTGTTGAATTCGTTCCAATTCTATAAAATTATTATATTTATCGGGACTAACACGCGACGAACCTTTACGATTTGTTTTTCTCGACGTTTTAGTTGGGTTACACGCATCATGGGCACGAGAAGAGTCCTATAATCTTGAATTCACTTAGGCCATCATAATGTAGAATTGCAAATAGATGCCTGTGTAGTTATTTTAAAATAAAAACTCATACTATTTTAGCCTTTAAATTACCAACTACCCCCGCGCCGCGGGGGAGGATGCCAGGCGCCGCCCCCGGAAAATTAGGAAAATAGGAATTTTCCGTTAGCGGAAAATTCCATTTCCTCAATGATTTTTAACAATTACTTATTGTATCATACATATTTGGATTGTGCATAAAATTTCCTATAGATTGGCAGAAGAATATTGCGTAATACAATTAAAATGTAAGTATTAAGACGGCCAGAATGACGAGGTAAGCATAAAATACCGCAATTTTGGAGTAAATCGAGTATATTCTTCAAATAACATTAACTTTATTCACTATTTTCTATTTAATGTGTTATTGAATGTATTATGAACAATACAAGTAAATTAAATAATAGTCATAGTACAATACATTTTAATTAGCAATTTAAAAATCCCTGCCCCGTGCGGCCATGATTCCTATAATATTGATATGATACGAATTTGAATTTTGATTGTAAATACTACGATTTTATATAATAATTGTTAGTATAACATCGACAATGACAATGAGTTATTTTCGATGTTCAACTCTCATTTACAGAAGAATCTAATACTAAATGAAGTTGTGAATGCTGTCTGTGCAAGCATTATTGCCATAAGTTTAACAGCTCCGCTTACAATATTGCTGTGATCAATATTTGAGGACATTAGTGAGGCAATCCATCTCCCATGACGTGGCCGACCAAATTGCAGTGTCGTCATACTTCCGATGATAAACAATTTTGTCTATGGTACAGAAGAACTGCTCTCATCGGCAATGCGTCGCGTTTTTGACGCGTGCTCTTCACATCGGAGCTCACAATACGCCAAAGCTAGCTTCGTTAAAACCTCAAAAGTAATTACATGGCATCCTCGAGACGCGACCACGCCGTAAAAGGCGGAACTGTCTGTTTTTCAAAAATGTCTCGCATGAGGCCATGAGGCTATACGCTACGTCAGCGTATTTTGAGCTCCGGCGTAGACAGCTCGCGTCAAAATCGCGACGCATGAGCCGATAAGCCGCGTACTTAGCGTATTTTGAGCTGCAGTGTCTGCAGCTACAGATCACCCAGCAGCCCAGCAGGGTCATTAGTCGTTTTTGGCATTCTGCTACTGTTACTAAAGCTACGATTGAATTGTAATTGGACCGCAATCCTTGTGTTTCTGGTATTCTGCTTAAAACTGACGTTGCGCTGCTACTGCGAAACAAATACAGTTAAGTACATTAGCAGACTCGAGACCCTGGAATAAAGCCAGAACAGGTCGCTAGTTGTTATTAGCGGAAGAATATATCGCAGTCATGGAACACAGCAACATCTGTTGAATTAATATTATAGGGCGGCGTCTTTATAATTCACTGGACTAGGTGACGGCAAATACTCTACCTGCGATCCTCAATCCTTTTACAGGAAACGATTATTATACAAGGGGATATTAATTAGATATTTATAAAAGGGGACGTTAAAAGTATTCCTAATTGCATATGTGTTAGTAGGTATACTAAAGGGTCCCGTTAGGATTCTTGAATTGTTTACATCTGAGTAGTTTTAAATTTCATATTGTTTAATTGAAGTATTCAAAAACATTACTTTCAAGTAGAGCTCATTCCTGCAATTTATCGCGGCATTTAATAAAGTATATTCAAGACCAGATGGTGATTATTAAAGAAAGAAAGAAAACATTGATTTCACACAGACATCACGACACGACAATTAGTTAAAAAAAAATTACAAAGAACTAACAGTGACCACTTACTATTACGTGGACCGTCTGCTGGTTTGTTAATAATTAGCCCAAAAATAAAAATTATGAACAAAATGCAAATAAAATAAAAATAAAAATAAATTAGCGAGGACAAAGTTAAAATTTAAATCTGTGATCGATCTACCCGCTTTAATTTATAAGGCAAGAAGAAGAGCCCTAAAAAATACGTACCTACATATTTTTGCATAAAAGGTTCCGCCGAAGAGAGACCTTCTGTTTATATGTGTGTATGTGTGGGTCGGTTCGACCCTTAACAAAATAAAGGCAAAATGTAGGTACCCTCAAAAGTACGCCGGCTAATGCATGCGATTTTGAGCAAGGAAACGTTGTGATACTGGCACCTGTATGGAGTAACGTTACTATGATTTTTCACAGTGCGCGTGAATGCTCAGGGTTCCAACTGACAATACTTTAGCGGCAATCAGCACTATCTGAGACATGTGGTATCTTCGTTGAAATTGCTTAAATTATGAAATGATTATAAAACAATAAAGATCATATTGCGCTTTTTGCCTATTACGACTTATTTTATCTACTGTTGGTTGAAAGATATCTCGATGTGGAATAAACCCATCCCATGAAATGTAGAATTGTTATGTATGGACGTGCTTTAATTATGCAATAAATATTTTAAATAAACTTACGAAGGTTTTACATGAAAATTAAACTGAAAGTTCCAAGAAATATAATATCTTATATTTACTGTGTCCTAGCCACAAGCCGCACCCTCGATATAATTTAGCCATACTGTAGACAATTATGAAATAAACCTATTGCAAGGGACCTCCTTAATTGGGTCGGCTAGCACCGGGGTCCGGGAACATTGATATTTGCCAGAAAGATCGGCTTTTTGTTAGCTGTAACCGGTTTAATCAAGTTTTTTGAGAGCTGTGGTCAAATCATTGTTCCACCGACAAGAGTATAACTTTTAAAGTTATGATGATGATAATGAAATAATAATCAAACTTTGCATTATCGCATGTGCTGATAATTTTAGTAGGTAGGTTCTAGTGGTTCGATAGTGACTGGCAGACATTGGCACTTGATCGTGAAGAGTGGAGGAATCGGGGGGAGGCCTTTGCCCAGCAGTGGGATGATTCGGGCTAATATAGATATAGATAGGTTCTAGTATAGGGTGTTCTTTTAGAGGCGAAGAATTATAAATTTAAATATTTTGAGAGCTATTGTTGGGAAAGTGTATGAAAAATGAATATCCAGATAAGGCCATCTACGCACCAGTGGGCTGAGGCCGTCGAGAGCAAGGGGGAGGCTCTGGCTGTCAGTCTTGACATAGCCAAGGCATTTGATCGCGTCTGGCACAGGGCACTTCTATCAAAACTCCCGAAGTACGGTATCCCCGAGGGGCTCTGCAATTGGGTATCCAGCTTCCTGTCTGGACGGAGCATCCAAGTCGTTGTCGATGGATGCTGCTCCGATACCGATGAATATCCCCAGTATTCATTGTTATGCGGATGACAGTACGGGAGATGTTAGTTATACTGGCCGAGCGAATGTCCCTCGTTCCGAGGTGTCGGAGAGCCGAATTAGACTTGTGTCGAATATTGAAAATTCCTTGGAGCAAGTTGCTCAGTGGGGCAGACTAAACCTAGACCAATTCAACCCCTCAAAGGCACAGGTCTGCGCATTTTCCGCCAAAAAAGATTCCTTTGACATAGTGCCGCAGTTTCAAGGAACACCCCTTTCCATCTCAAAAAGTATTGGGATCCTCGGTGTCGACATATCGGATAGCGTGCGATTCCGGAGTCACCTGGAAGGCAAGGCCAAACTGGCTTCGAAAAAGCTTGGAGTGCTTAACCGGTCCAAGCGATACTTCACCCCAGGGCAGCGCCTGCTGCTGTACAAGGCACAAGTGCAGCCACATATGGAGTATTGTTCCCATCTTTGGGCCGGTGAAACTGCCGACCTGCTTAATCCTCTGGACTCCGTACAGAGACGCGCCGTACGAATTGTCGATGATCCTATACTAACACGCAAGTTGGAACCACTGGCAAACCGAAGGGACTTTGGCTCCCTGTGTGTGTTCTATCGGCTGTACAATGGGGAGTGTTCCGAGGAACTTTTCGATCTGGTGCCCACAGCGCAATTCCGCCATCGCACCACCCGCCGTGGGCTGGGTACTCATCCTCACTACGTAGACCCACTGTTGGTCACGACGCGAAGGTTCGAAAGAACGTTTCTCGCTCGTACGATTCGGATGTGGAATGAGCTCCCAGCCACAGCGTTTCCTTTGGACTATGACATGGGATCGTTCAAGAGGTATATTAGAGGTCTCTTCAGAGGCGGGCAACGCATCAGTGACTCCCCTGGTGTTGCTGATGTCCATAGGCGGCGGTGACCACTTTCCATCAGGTGGCCCGCTTGCCTGTTTGTCTGCCGTATAACATAAAAAAAATAAAAAAATACGCGTGAGTCACGGCAGCCACTTTACCGAAATTATATTCTAAGTTAAATTAAATTATGTTTCCAATTAAGCTAGTTTCACTGTTGTTAAATACTTTTGTCTTTGTTTTATTTCAAATTAAGTTCTCTGACTCTAAAAACACCCTTTAGCTTGAGCTAATAATTTTGTGTATTTTCCCACTCACCGCCCGTCGTTCCCTTCAATTGCGGTAATTAAGAAAATCCTGTTCAAATTTTTATGTACCAACAGCGGCTGAGGCTTCCGTAAACCATACCAGAAAAAACTTCAGTCCATGAATTGAATAGAATTTTTTCTACTAAAACAAAATGGCGTAAAGTGAAATCCGGTTTAATCCGCTGCAAGCCGGTTTTCTAGTCGAACTGGCTAACGAATTTGGATGTAGGTCACGGGAAACTAGTGGTAAATCGGAGAATAGTTTAGGTACCTGTCGGTAACTAACGTTCGGTATTTTCACAGCGGTAGGTTCTGTTTCGAAATTCAATTCAAATAGAGTTTGAATACATTTTAAATGTCTACCGTCTTAAATGTATTTAATGTTAAAAAAAATTTGCAAATCAGAGTTAAATCGGCCATGTGGAGTCCGGCACAGTAGTATAACAGCACCAACCCCTTACACTCGTGGTTGTCGTACAAGGCGACTAATGTTTTCAAGGCAAAGAATCATCTCCCTATTCTCCAAAGTCATGGAGTGAATAATTAATGCCCAGCTTGTCGGTTATCTAGAGGGAAACTAGCTGATTAGCGACCGTCATAACGATTTCCGCAAAGGTCACGTGACGTTGACCTTCTAGTGTACTTGACTCGTCGATAGGTAGCTGCATTGAGAGTAAAGAGGAATCATTGGCCGTCAGCTTAGGCATCGCAAAGGCATTTTATCGGGTCTGGCATAGGTAAGGCACTGCTATCGAAGCTCCCAGCTTACGGGCTTCCCGAGAGGTTATGCAAGTGGTTCACGAGCTTCCTGTCCGAGTGGAGTATTCAAGTCGTCGCTGACGGGTCATGCTGGGATACTTTGCCTATAAATGCAGAAGTTCCCCAAGGCTCTGTGCTGTAGCCCACGTTGTAGATTCTGTATATTAATGACATGTAACAGATCAGCGGCATTTATCGCTATGCGGATGACAGCACGGGTGGCGCATATTATACAGGCCGCGCAAATACCCCTCGCGCAGATGTGGTTGCGAGCAAAACTTGTTTTGGAAATCGAGACCTTCCCGGAGCAGTTTTTTTTTTATGTCATACAGTAGGCAAACAGGCAAGCGTGAGACATGCCGGAAAGTGGTCACCACTGCCTATACACAGTAGCAACACCAAGAGTACCCACCTCTATAACACGTTGCTCTGCCAGCAAAAAGACAAATGCCCCTCCACTGCCAAAGCCACGGTTCCCCAAATCCCCACCCCATGGAGCACTGGAAACCTTACTCGGTGAGTAAGGCAAAAACACAACACTATTTCTGTAAGGTGGAGGTACTTCCCCAGTCGAAATCAAGCAGAAGAAACCTCGTCCAGTTCAACCCTATGAAGACACAAATTTGGGCGAAAAAAACACCATTTGATGTAGCGCTAAGGTTGTCGATGGTCCCATCTCACAGATAATTTAGATACCTTAAAACTCCGGAGAGACTTTGGCTCTCTGTGTGTTCTCTACCGTCTGTACAACGGGGAATGTTCCAAAGAACTGTTTAACTTTGTGCTACCATTGCCATTCTGCCACCGCACCCTCCGACGATGGGATAGATTTCATCCACACCGTCTGGCATCCAACTAACGTACGGGCATCACGAGCCTTATTACCACGCACTAGCAAGATGTGAAATGAGCTCCCTACTGAAGTTTTCAAAATTCAAAATTTATTTATGGATTAGGACATTAAATATCTCTTTAAATCGTCAAAAAGTAAGGTAGGAAAGAAGGAAGGAAACACACAGTGACACGCTGTCTACCCTATGGCCGCAGCAAACCCACCCCACGCCAACCACGACCGAACCGTGCTCGACAATGCCAGGCAGAGCCGCACCTTTCTCTGCACGACAACATGGGTTCTTCAAAAAGCATGTCTATTGGTACCTCAAAGGCCGGCGCCGCATCTGGACCTCTTAGGTTGTAGATGTCCACTTTCTATCTGATGGACCGTCCGTCCGTATGCCTACATAGGCAACGAAAAAAAAGAAAACCACCTCTAAGTTGACCCCACTTCTAAAATGGTGCTGCTTTTTGGCAAATTTGCTACCAATTTTGACGAAAACTTGCTTGACTCTTTTATAGATTAATATTATAAATTAAACTGTTATCTTTATATATTCTAAATCATGTAGTTTTTGAGATTTCCAGTAAATTTTTAGATTAGCGAAATGACGCCATCAAAAATACAAATCTTATTTTTGTTCGTAATGAATAAACTCAAAAAACTACTGCACCAATTCTAAAAATTATTTGTCTAACCTACATTATTGTCGAAGCTACATTATCTATAATAATAAAGGATAATAAAGGCTACAATTTTCATCCGCCTCTATTCTCAGCAAATTATATATTTCCATGTTGCGTTTCGTTTCCTTATTACCAAAATATTTTATTATAAAAAGCCTACCAGACTATAAACATAAACAAAAGAGCACGGAACCGAGACGATCAGCCACCATAATAATTTATGAAGCGCATGACCCAAATGTTCGAGGTTACTTCGAAATAGGTCAATTTAGTAGGTAGCCGCAAATTATCGCGTTTATGAATGGAAATAGATATGACTAAATATACCTATATGTGAACAGTAGGCACCATGTTATACTCAGCAAAATTTGTATTGAATGAATGTAGATTTGGTTGTAAAGCTATATCAAATCTGGAGACTCTGCTTGGGTGAGTACCGCGGCCTTTCATCTCAGTCCTGACAGTGATAATGCACCTTCGGTTCAGCATTTGAGTCTTAACATGAAATTTAAGTCATTTTGACATTAATATCCCGGTTGTGCTCTCGCGCGCGAGAGCCCGGGGACTCCGTGACCATGATCCAGGATTTGGCTGATCAGATAATTACAGTGGAGAGACTGCCACTTGATCTCCGTGACTATGCTAGATAGATGATGTATTCGGGCCGTTTTCCGCATTCAGGCGAACTTGCGCCCATTCTGCGTGGATATGGTATACTCCAGGATACCCTATTGTTCCTGCCATCCTAACTCCTCCAGGAAACGTAGTAACCCTTTCAGTTTTACAAACGTCTCTGGAAGGGTCTGTGGCTGTCCGAGATGTTCATGCCTGTATGATGCCACCCCCTCGCATGTCTGCAGGATGTGTGCTGCTGTCTCTTCCTCCCTCAGGCAGGCTCTGCACAAGGGGCTGTCGGTGAGACCTATGGTGAGTGACTATGCTATCAGGGGAACCTGACCAAATTCGATGATGGTTACACATTCAGTCGCCTGAATGTGCAGGTTTTCGCTCACAGTAAGAGCATCGGTTAGCATTCAACTAATTTACATAACTCAGAAAAAACTCATTGCTGTATGGCCTCAGTGGGATTCGAACCTGGTACCTCTGTCTTACGATTCCACTCGGCCACCGACGCTTGTACACCTTACATGAATTTAAGTACCTACACGAAATGTAGCTGTCGTGGGTGGTTACCGCTTCCCGCTCATTTTTTTTTTATGTTACTCAGCAGACAAACAGGCAAGCGGGCCACCTGATGGAAAGTGGTCACCGCCGCCTATGGACATCAGCAACACCAGGGGAGTCACCAATGCGTTGCTCGCCTCTAAAGAGACCTCTAATATACCTCTTGAACGATCCCATGTCATAGTCCAAATTTATTACCCCAAGTAGTATAAATAAAATGAAAGGCCAAGCCGAGTCGTGCCACGTGGAGTGTAGGGTTCCGTAGTTGCCTGTCATAATACGACTGACTGAGTATGAAGGGGTAAAGTAGGTGTACGCGAACGAAGTCGCCGCGCCGGGTCCACTAGTCATCAATTTAAGCAAAAAAACTAAATTTGCACAAAAAAGGTGAAGTCGCAATTTTCCCAAAGGTCAATGTACTACCCCTTTATTCCTCTATCGAAAACGTAACAACCGGACTCGCATACACAATCGCATTTATCCGAAACTAGTGAGGGCGAGCAGGTCCGATATCTTAAACCTTAAACGTCTAAATTCCCCAGACACCAGTCACAGCTCGTCTAGCAAAAGTTGCCACGCGGCAGGAAACGGAACTAGTCTCTTTTCGTCAATTTTGGCTAGCTGGATCACCAGAAGAGCATAACTAGCGCCGCCTTTCGGACGTCAATCTATACTAGACATAGTACTGTTAGAGCAAATAATTCGCTTGTCACGGATTAACCCATTGCGTGCTGAGAGGGACAACAGGCAACGGTCACGCAGCCCTTTCTTACCCTCGTCACGGGCACCTGGGACTAAATCCCAACCGATTTGTAAAATAGACGCGATAGTCGTGACGAACGACTGTGGTGCGCTGTACCTATAAAATTTTCTAGAATAGCTGAGGTGGAAGCACTTTTTACGATGTCATTGTTCGAGTTAAGCTAATAAATGGCTATTGCCTGCGACTTTGTGCGCATAGAAATCGGTTATTTTTGAAGAGAAAGTAGCATATCCGTCCTTCCTCAGGTAGGTTGTATCTATCTCCTTAACTTTTATCGATAGCTGTTCAGTGATTTAAGCGTGAAAACGTAACAATTCACAAAGTTGGAATATTCCCATTTAAAACAAATATATAATATCAGGTGGTAGGAATCTGTCAAGCCTGAAGAGTCCGCCTGAGCGAGTACCACGGCTTTACCTATTTCTGCCGCTAAGCAACAATGTTTGCGAGGAATTCCGGTTTAAAAGGAAGCATTTCAACTTAGTCCTCACAGTGACAACGCACCTGAGGTTCTACATTGTTCTTGCATATATAATCGAAATGCATGAAACGTAGATGTTAAGGGCGACAGGTCCCGCTTACCATCAGGTGTGCTGTCTGTTCGTTCGTTACTGCGTTACATAAAAAAGCTGGGATGTAAAATTCATAATTCTATAAACGTACCTTTCTGTCAGTCTTTTACATTTTTTTTTTATGTTACTCAGCAGACAAACAGGCAAGCGGGCCACCTGATGGAAAGTGGTCACCGCCGCCTTTGGACATCGGCAACACCAGGGGAGTCACCAATGCGTTGCCGGCCTCTAAAGATACCTCTGATATACCTCTTGAACGATCCTATGTCATAGTCCAAAGGAAACACATTTTTGGTGATTTGTCACAGAGCTCGATACCCATAAAATGCAGTTTGATGTTTTTCGAATTCAGACAGACAGATTATGGATACTTGTCCCTAAGTATAAAAGAGCAGAGTAAGTGACCGTGGGTAATTCAAACCCTTATCAAGTGTGTACCGGGCAGGTTCGGTAGATATTTGATCTATAGTAATAAGTATTATGATAAGAAATGATTTGTATTTTTATTTGTCATAAATAAACTCAAAAATGACAGGACCTATTTAAAAACCTTTTCACTACTTTCTTGAAGAACTATATGTTGTAAATGTCCATTGCAAACCTCTCCAGGGAATTAGTTTCACAATCTTAATGTGCATGGGAGAAATTTCCTTTGGAACCGAACAGCGGTGCGATGATAACGTTGCTGTGGGCATTATGTGTTGAAGTGGAAGGGCGAAGCATTTGCTGTCAAAGCAACGTATCCCGCGGTTTAAGGTTTTAGTTTTCCGCGTGTTGCTCAAACTCAAAACTCAAAAGCACAGGAGCACACCCACCCCACGCCGACCACGGCCGGACCGTGCCCGACAGAGTCCATAGGTAGCGACAACCACTTTCTATTAGGAGGGTTATCTGTTTTCCTAAAACAAATAGTTGAACCGAAAAGAACATAACGTCGCCATGGAATGCTTTCTATTTAATCATTTTCATATTTCAATCAGAATGCAACGAGGGAGACCGTTAAAGGTAATGAGCTAGAGCAATTTCGCAGTGCAAGCCCAGCACGAAACCTACAAAAACTTCAATTTTGATACCCGGCAACGGCAAGTTTCGTGAAAGTTATCCTCGTAAACGATTTTACGCCAAATTCATGCCTGGAACGTATTACCGTAAAATCTATTATAAACTTATTTCATTTTATTTGTGTTCCATACATGGATGTGTATTGTACAGGTACTGTTGCGGGTACGGAAATAAGACATTATAGTTGTCGAACCAAATAAATAATATAAAATCGGATGCAAGGTAAGTAGGTATACCAATCTACACAAGTACAAATGCTCAAAGAAGGAAGGGTTCACTTATGGGTTATAAAATACACGGAGGGTTTTCGCCAATTGAGTTGAAATATGTGTATTTTGCAGTACGTAGGTAGTAGTTTAGACATGTTTTCCTTTATTGAGTAGGACATTAAATAGGTATTTCTTTCAATCGTCAAAAATCATTAAATAGGAGTAGGAAGAAAACAGCGGCATATTTGTAGCTCCAGGGCCGGAGCACACCCACCCCACGCCTACAACAGCGGACAACAGAGCCGGACCGGGATATGTAAGAGAGGTTACTTAAAGAAACAAATCGAAAATTCTGTGGAAATTGCTCATGATTTGAATAAATCGAGAAGGGATACTCTCTCTTATGAAATGTAAATAATACACACCGTCACGCCACTTAGGCAGAGACAGAGAGGTAAATATGGTTCCACTTGCTACGGTCCTCACAAACCTTTTTCGCTTCTTATATTAATGTAATATTCAAAAATCTAGTAGATGTGCACCTACCTATTGAGGAAACCCAAAAGCCCAGTTTGATGTTGGATGCCAAGACTCACTTAGGGTATAGCATGTAGAGAATTTAATAATAATCATCTTCATCATCTTGGCGTTTATATTCCGGTAGTGCTCTAGCGGTGCCCGGGGTTGAACCCGGAATCTGATATGACAATGATCTAGAATTTGGCAGATCAAGTAATTACAGCCGAGCGACTACTATCTGACATTCGTGACCATGTTAACAAGAGAACCTGATCAGATTTGATCATGGTACCCTTTCAGTCGACGAGAGAAAAATATGCAGGTTTTATCACGATGTGTATGTACTCTCACCGTACGATTGCGTCCCAGCGAAGCAGGATAATACTTAAGTTTCAACTATTGGACCCGACGCGACTTCGTTCGCGTACACCTACTTTACTCCTACTCTACCCTTACCTACCTACCCTTTTTTATAGCTCATAAACCTTCCTCTTGAATCACTCTATCTATTGTTGAAAACCGCATTAAAATCCGTTCCGCAGTTTAAAAGATCTAAGCGAATATAGATACTGACAGCAAGAAGCGACTTTGTTGTATATGTTGTATAGTAAATAGGTATATAGATAGATAGTAATTTATTTCTTTTTACTCCGAATACGAAAATAATAAACCAGCCACCAAATACCACTTGACACTCGAAATAAACAGCCGACGATCGCTAGACGCGAAACCGAAATAATATTCGCGCCCCGCCGGATTAAATTTCGAAAAAAGTTCTGATAAACCCCTCAGTCCAATTTAAGTTTTCGGCCGGAGGAATAATGAACTTGGACCGCTTAAAAAATGGCCCGAATTCCGGATTTGGGCCGATTTATTACGTTACGAATGAAGTAACCACTTGGGGCTCCGGTTCGTTGTGTTTTGCAGTTCACGCGATGCCAAGTACTTCGTTTATTGGGAAGGCTCGGTTTAGGACAACGTCTGGCCCTAGATACCCTCATTTATATGTTAATTTGTTGAGACCTAATTTCAATTGTATGGAAAGAGGGATTACATTTTTCTTTTATTGCGAATTGGCTTGTTGCTGTTTTTAGTGTCCAATTTTTAATGCGGAATACCGTAAAATGTAGACGCAAAATGCGAGTCTGAATCACTCATGGCCGGTTTATTGTACTCCGTTGGCCTGACATCAACATCAGCTTGACACCGCCCACTATTGACGTTAAGGTTATTATTATTGTATTATTTCCTTGTATGTTTTATTTTGTACTATTGTACATAATCTTCTTTATTAAAAGAAATGAATTAAATAAATAAATAGTTGATTCGATACTCCCTTAACGTCTTTATCGTCTAGGTCGAAATCGTAAATATATGAAGAAAACAAACTCTTTTTGGGTTTGTAGGTGGGTATATACAGGGGTGCGTCACTCAATGTGTAACCAATAGAAAATGCTATTATTTTGTTTATTTTCAGTTTTTTTAATTAAGTCTTCAATATATCGGATAAAAGCATGTAAAGTTTTATTAAAAATAAGTTATATTGTTCGATGTAGATACTTTTAAATCGGAAAACAGCATCGAATTTGTCCCGAAGAATTCTTTTCTGCATACTGATTGCGGTCAGATAAATAAACTCTAAATTGGCAAAATTATAGCATTTTTAATTGGTAACGCTTCGACTGGCACACCCTATATATTTACAAAATTAGTAATCTGTATCAAAGAAGTGTAGTTTGTCTTAATATAAAAGATTGCAAGGTTAACATAAAATATGAGGCCATTACTCCATTACGGACGCATTTGGTTGCGTGCCAGAATTCCCGAGTTCGATGCCTTGGGGGCGACTTTAGGAGTTTCTAACTCCTAGACTATGTTTAATTACGTTATCCACCTAGATAATGAATCACATAATATTGTGCTAAATTGTAAAGGTTGTGGAATTAGTCAGCCAAAATGAAAATGGAAAGGACTACGCTTTTGTTTTCAATTTGGCCCGTACTGTGTTGTGGTGCAGCCATGTAATGTCCTGCCTGGGAGTAGAATTCAACACCGATCCTTTCAACTTACGGATGATCGTATAAGGCATGTAATGACTAAGAGTCTGTTTGTACGATGCCGCTTATAAACCGGACATAATTCATAATGTCCGCGACAGGACGACATGGCAATTTTCTAGTGATGCGACATCACTCGATAATCTGTGATATTTCTTTTTCCCACTTGTACGAATCTTCCTCCTCATAATAACATTATGACATCATTATCATCACAGCCCGTAACAGTCCATTGCAGGACTTAGGGTCCTCCCACGAAAGAGGAGGTTATTGCCATAATCAACCATAATTGCAAATAATGGTTGGAGATCGCAGTATTTAAATATAACGATGGAAAATGCTGCTGCCCATTTTCCAGACTATGGAGACTCTTGATCTTTTACCTCGAAAACATTAGTGGCCTTGTACGACACCCATGAGTGTAAGGGGTTGTTGCTATTCTACTCTGCCGGACACCACACGGCCAAGTGTGACAAGTTCAATGTCATTATGAGGGACGTCCGCGACAGGTCGACGTGGCAATGTATGGGACACATCACGTATCAGGTACCTAATCGGTGTAGATATTTTTATTTCGGTAGGCAACTATTGAGCTGTACGCCGTGGCAGTGTAGTCGTGGCCTTAGATGATGTTTTATTTGTTCACCAAACCAAATGCTGGTCATCTTCCACCTCCACCGCTAGAATATGGCTACTTTTTAGAACTAGTTTTGGTCAAGGCAAATCAAACGAGTCTAAACTCAATTGAATTGCATTGCTTTATTTAAGGTCTGCTTCTCTATCGTTTCATATTTCTTTCTCTCTATTTCGTTTTCATTTGAGAACTTATTATTATTTTTTACTAGTCTACGTTGTCCCAATGCTGGGCAAGACCACCCTCAAAACTTTGGCAACTTGTCCCATATTACTCGTACAACAGGTTTTAGAATTGTTAGTGTGAAAGTGGAAGTGGCATTGACTAACCCGGCGCAACTTCGTTCGCCTACACCTACTATACCCTACCTACCCTTCTTTTCTTGCTTATAAACCTTCCTCTTGAATCACTCTATCTATTGTTGGAAACTGCATTAAAATCTGTTGCGTAGGTTAAAAGATCTAAATTAAAACGGCGTGAAACGAGTTTGTTTTGCACAATGTAAATAGAGGGTAATATGTTAAGAAATCTCTAAGGTAATAAGTAAGAGATATCATTCTCAATCATCCAAGATGTAGCAGATCAGGTAATTACAGTGGAGCGACTGCCATCTGACCGTGCCATGCCTTGCTACCAGGGGAACCATACCAGATTGGATCATGCTTACACATTCAGTCGCCTGAATGTGCAGGTTCCATAATGAAGTTTTCCCTCAACGAAGGAAAATCTGTTAGTATTCTCTCACTCTGAAAAGAGTCATTCGTACATCGCGGCTGTGAGATTTGAACCCTGTCTTTACCACTAGGCCACTGACGCTCCTTGATCTTTAATGGTATTCCTCAGATATATCATCATACTTACCGACAATTGAAATGCAAAGGGTAATTTAATATTTGGATCGAGCGGGCACCTAAAATCCGCTAGAAATTCTCCGTCTAGTCAAACACAAAGAGAATATTCCCGTCTTGGACAAATCTGTGTCATCTATCTAACAGTCGCTTGGTCTGAGCACTGTGGAGCATTTGAACAGCTCGTGGGAAAAACGTAGTCAAGTGTGAGACGCTACGTATACAATGGAGGGTCCAGAATATAAAATAAAAGTATTAACTTTCGTATTTTCACAAATGTCATACCTACTTAAAATATTCTTACGGCCTTATTTACAAACCATACTTATCTAAGCAAAGAAGATAGCAAGAGAAGAAGACTATGCGAAGTGACATTTCTGACAGCGACCCTTTGCTAAGTGAACACCTTATTCCGTTGGCCCCTTTCCGCCATCGGGAGACGCGATCCGGGCGAGCGCTTCATCCTTATGTTGTGGATCTTCCAGCTATCCGCACGAACCGCTTTGGCTCGACCTTTATGACGCGTAGCTAAGGAATGGAACGCGTTGCCTGCGAGTGTGTTGCTGATCAATATAATCTGGATGCCTTCAAGGCTAGAGTGATAGGCTGTTCCAAGACGGGCATGCTTCATCCTCGGCCGCATCGTCACTTACCAACAGGTGAGATGGCGGTCAAATGCCTGTCTTGTCTAATATAAAAAAAACCACATTGTGTTCAATACGGCAATATGACAGGTAAATTGTTTAACGGACACATAGTGCCGATCACCAATCAATGATTGTTTTGTTGGATTGCGCACAGGGTTTGCGCGAACACCCTATTTTTGAAGCGTTCACCTCGAGTTCAACGGTTTTTAATTCAATATTTTTATGAGTGACGTTTATTCTCATTCTCTTTGTGTAATTGTATGATGTGTAAAGTATAATTAAAAACATTTCACATGCCTACAATAAAAATTGAAATCCGTTCGACTTGAGGCGAGCGGTCCAAAAATGGATCCTAAGCACTACCAGCCGTTTAGTGCAGGTTGTCGCCCCATTTCAGTTCAGTTTCAGTTCTAGTTTGATATTCCTCACCACGCTTGACCCACGTCTTCCCCAAAGTTCTACGACAAAAGCGACCAGAGACCTAATTATGGTAAGCGTCAAACGCGTGCGAAGACAATAGTGAAATGCCATTTCACTTTGGTCAAGCGTGGTGAGGAACGTTCTGTGCGGAAATGGGGCGACAATCTGCACTAAACGGCTATATGAATAGCAATGTAAGGTAGTTCGTAATACCACGGATAAGCTCGCGAAATTTTAGGTTCATTCCATGTTGTTTTACATTTCATTGTCGTGATTGATTCTAGTTTGACGTTTATCAAAATAACTGCTTACTTTGATAAACGTCAAACTTTCTCTCAAAACTTGAATCGTTTAAGCAGCCCTGCTAAATTGTTGCAAAAAAGTTGAATATTTCTGTTTTTACTTTATTCAATTTTACTAGGGGTCCCTAAAAACTAGGTAAGAGGATGAGTAATGGTGCTACACCGGAGAGGTCAAGGCAATTGGCTCGAACGCTTTGACTACCCACAAAGGGTTCTTGGGGCTTTTGTGCATCTACCTTTCACGTACGTTTTAAGCAATTAAATTGTTCTTTTACTTGACAAACAGGGTAACTGACTGAGATTTTTCATACTAATGGGTGACAAATAAGTTTTTTTATATATATTTAATTATAGCCACATTATGGTCACCCAAAAGCAAAAGTGACTTTAATGTGTATGAAAAGCGAAACTGCCAAGAGGATTTAAGGCACCACGGTTTTTGGATGTAAAACCCACACATGAGGATCTGTTAGCACCATAGAGAAAATATTTACTAACGTAATAGAGCAGCCATCACAAACAAAAATATTGTACCAACCTGTCACGTGCGGGAGGTGCGGGGGAGGCTGCTAAGTCATACAATGACCGATGAAATGTTATCATTTTCTTTATTTTTGGCCCTCGAATGGTTCGTACAGTTTTTAATGCACAAGATGGCGTTTTTTTGAATATCCAAGCCACTGTCAGATTGGTCCGCGTCGCGCAATGTCTCAGAACCATGGACTTACTACCCAAGTAGGGTAGTAAGTCCATGCTCAGAACTGACTGCGGCCACTGTTGTCTATGGACCGCAAAGCGTGATTCAAAGAAAATACTTGCGGTGTCTCCTCTATTACGTTAGTAAATATTTTCTCTATGGTTAGCACCAACTAACTTTTTGTGGTTCTCCCAAACCTCTAGCTACAAAGTACTCGATGATCTAGGATAACCTACGGCACCCTCACAGTAATACTAAAATAAACATCTTGGCGTTAATGTCCCGGTTGTGCTCTCGCGCACGAGGGCCCGGGGTCAGCCTTGGCCATGATCCAGGATTTGGCAGGTCCGGTGTTACAGTGGAGCGACTGCCATCTGACCTCTATGACCCTGCTACCAGGAGAACCTGACCAGATTGGATCGTGGTTACACATCCAGTCGCCTGAATGTGCAGGTTTCATCACGATATTTTCTCTCACCGTAAGAGCATCGGTTATCGGTTATTTGTTGTTTCCCTCGATTTGACGTCCTTTATGGTTCAGTTGGTTAACATGCCGGTCGCCACGCAGAGGTTCCGGGTTCTATTCCCGAGCAGAAATAGAACTGATGAATTTTAATTTCTGTCATGGGTCTGAATGTTATGTGTATAATAAGTATCGTACGATTCGGATGTGCAATGAGCTCCCAGCCATAGTGTTTCCTTTGGACTATGACATGGGATCGTTCAAGAGGTATATTAGAGGTCTCTTTAGAGGCGGGCAACGCATTGGTGACTCCCCTGGTGTTGCTGATGTCCATAGGCGGCGGTGGCCACTTTCCGTCAGGTGGCCCACTTGCCTGTTTGTCTGCTGAGAAACATAAAAAAAAAGTATGTATATAAAGTATATACGTAGTTTATCAGTTATCTAGCACCCATAACACAAGCTTTGCTTACTTTCGGGCTAGAATTGAACTGTGAATTGTCCAAGCATATTTATTTATTGATCTTAGCAATTCGCAGAATAACCAACGCAATTTAAATTGAACAACTAGACAGGCTGCCACGATTCTGCGGCGATGAAGTTTCCAAAATATATTCGTTGATAAATAACTCCCGACTGTTCTGTAATTAAAACGAAGCAGGGCCTCCACAGCGGGTATAGAACAATAATAACATTATTTATGGAGGAAACAAGCAATATTCGGTCGAAATCCCATTAATGCCCCTATAATTGGCATCCTGTTTGCTTGTCGCAATTGCGGTCGAGACTCGAGACTTTCCTTTACGAAATACTGTTACTCTGAACAGTATGAGACGTGATATTCCTATTAAGTAGCAGCAATATTATTTATCTCTGATTTGTAGAGGCATATATATACTTTTTTTAACAACACTATGAGAGATATTTTTCAACATTTTGGGATTCAACATTCTGCAAATTCAACTTTTTGCAAATTCCACGTTTTGAGAATTCAACTGTCTGGTCCGAAAACTCTGTGGCCTAATTTTAAGGGGTCCGACTTGTACTCCGAGGTTCCGGGCTCGAACCACAATGCCGCCATATACCAATGGCTCTTTTCTGAGCTATTAGAATAATTAAATACTAACCATCGTCCAGTCTGGTCTGGTTTCCCTGTCAACAGGGTCACCAAGGTCAGATGTCAGTCGCTTCATTGTAATTGACGACCTGAGTGGTTCAATGGTCAACATGCCGGTCTGCCACGCAAGAGGTCCCGGGTTCGATTCCCGGCCGGGCAGAAATTGAAATGATGAATTTTAATTTCTGTTACGGGTCTGGGTGTTCTATGTATAATAAGTATGTATTTAAAAGTATTTCAGTAGTATATCAGTTAGCTAGCACCCATAGCACAAGCTTTGCTTAGTTTGGGGCTAGATGGCGCTGTGTGAATTTGTCCACGAATATTTATTATTATTATTTAATTACAGGATCTGAGGAATCTTGGATCATAGTCAAGCTGGATCCTGGGCTCTAGCGCGCGTGAGCAAACCCGGGACATTAACGCCAAGATGACCATTATATGACAAGTGTGCTAGGCGCTATTACGTAATCCCTCGTTCCTGTGGTAATTTGACGAGTGCGTAGGTACTTAGCGATCACGAATTTAGGACGTAGAACTCTTTGCAACGCAAGGGAAGCATTTTCCTGTCTCCTAATAAGTACCTTTTTGCCAGATCTAAAGTGTTAAAAAGTATTACTTAGTTGCTTTTATGTATATGTTGCACGCTATATCATTATGTGATTTTGCTACATTGAATTAAAGTATGGCCCTAATTAAAGGGTTTTAAAAACATGCAACTGGACAAGATTCACAACCGATTCAAATAGCTGGTGTTTGAGGTGGTTCTTCAATGCCCGGCAGTGAGCCGTGCACTCGTGTGCGGTAGTGCGTGCATTTCGTGCGCGCTGGCTGCTCTACATGAGCTCGAATCTACCATAGTTTTGACATATAAGAGTTTACTTAATTAATGTTTGAGTAGTATACAAATTCGTATGTGGTCCCCTATCAATCATCAGATAGAAATACAGATTGAAATACCCCTAAATACTAACAAATTACATAAAAGAAAATTTAACAGGATCTCGACCAGCGAATCATCCATCGTATATTGAGCGTACACTGTACATTTTTATAACATTAGTGTAGCTCTAGAGACGGGCACACTAAAATGAGAATAGCAGCAAAATAACTTTATGCACACGCCAAGGAAAGTCTAGCAAGTTGAATTTTATATTGCAGCTTCAAGGGAAGCTCTCTGCACACGATATTTTAGCAGGAAGTCTTGTTGCGTGCCCCGGAGTTTCCGTAAGGAAATTTTCACAAAGTTAATATTATCATAATATGGAGTATTCCGTTCTCGAGGCCGATGGCGTGAGAATTTTTGCATATTGTATTTGTATTTGTAACGGAACGTATTTTTGTATTTCATAGAAGGTACTCGACGTGCGTGGGTTGGCCTCCTACAAGGTGGACCGATGACCTGGTAAAGATCACAGGTACCAGCTGGATGCGGAAGGCACAGGACCGGCCTTTGTAGAGATCTCTGGGGTAGGCCTATGTCCAGCAATGGGCGTTTTCCGGCTGATATGATCATGATGATGACTCGACGTATCACATTGTTTAATAGGGCGATAGCCATGATGTAGGTACATGAATTGTTTGTAAAATGTGTAAAGGAAGGTGCAATGAAAATAGTTATAATAATTATGCGTATAATAGGAAGTACCTTACTAAAAGGTTAATAAATACTTGTCCCAACTTTAAACGAACTTTTCGATGTTCTTGACAATCGCTATTCTTTATACTACACCAAATATGGATTCTACATAACTGCTATTGATCACACGAGTATCATCATCATCATAACAGCCCATAGCAGTCCACTGCAGGGGTTATTGGCATAATATACATGCTTAGCACGCGGGTTGGATATCGCAGTGTTGTAAACATAACACCACCTCCACCACCATAATTCCTCCTCCACCTTACAGAATATCGCAGCTATATAATACTCTTTTAAATAGTATTGTGTTTCTGCCGGTGAGTAAGGTTTCCAGTGCTCCATGGTGTGGGGATTTGGGGAATCGTGGCTTTGGCAGTGTAGTGGCAAAACGCTGCTGCTCTATTCTCAGCCTAAGCCTAAGGAGACTCTAGATATTTTGCTTCGAAAACATTAGTCATCTTGTACGACACCTACGTGTGTAAGTGGTTGGTGCTATTCTACTCTGCTGGACACCACACTGCCAGTGCACTCATACATATTAATTCATCATCACAGCCCATAACAGTCCACTACAGGACTTTGGGCCTCTCCCGCAAAGGGGGAGGTTATTGCCATAATCTCCACGCTTGGCAGGCGGGTTGGAGATCGCAGTGTTGCAAACATAACAATGAAAAACGCTGCTGCCCATTTTCCAGTTTATGGAGACTAGATATTTTGCCTCTAAACGTTAGTCGCCTTGTACGACACCCACGAGTGTAAGGGGTTGGTGCTATTCTACTCTACCGGTCACCACACGGCTAATACACGGCACATATTAATTATTACTTATTTAATGAACTGAAAAAACAATACAAGTTCCACAAATCAAAACGAACTTAATTTGCGACCGGTTTCGAATGAATCATCATCTTACATTCGTCATCTGTGACCACGTCAATATTAATTCGTGATATTGTGATAATAGTAAGATCGTATTATAAATACCAAGGGTTACCGTGATAACAAACAACTTTGAATATGTTAGATGCCAACACTGAAATCTCTAAAAAGGTCATCTTTCAGCTATTTATGAAAAAGCTGTTTCTTCATCAATTTGAGTTCACCTTGTTTATTTGTGTAGATTTTAATTATAGTCATAGTAAAGATATTTATAGTCGCAGATAAAACTTTTTCTTCACTATATAGTGATTGTATAGATTTCAAATGTACATTGCGTATTAGTTTTTCGATATCCATGTAAACGGTTGTCAGGAAGAGATCACTATTGGCGATAAGACCGCCCTTGTATTGATTGATCTTACATATTCTGTAATTATTATACTGTTGATGTAAAATAAAGGCTTAAATATATTTTATTGGCACTCGTAATCGTTCCAATCACATAATCGAAAACAGTCGTTCAAGGATACACTTTTTTCACGCCAGTCTATAAAATTTAAACAAAATTACTTTTCGATACAACATTTCCCATACTAATTTCATTACAGCTGTAACAAAAAATAACTTTAAAAAATAATGTTTGTCGGGCGCCGCGACACGGCGAAATGTAGGCTGTATACCTAAATGTCTTTAACAAATTCAAAAACTCAAATTTTCCTGTTTATATTTGTGTGTAATTATTTTCCCGCTAAGCAGAATATTTTATGTCCGTTTTCTAAATGTTGTAATTTGTGTTTGTGAATGTTTTTTATTGTTTGAAGAAAAATAAAAGTAAATATGAAAATGTGAAATTAGTGAAGTGAATTTCCAGCCGCTTGATATCCTCGACGCTTAGATACAAAAGAACTGACTCGCAGCTTACTTCCAACAAAGTTGAAAAAATTATAGGTACTATATTTTAACATAAAAATATGAGTGTGGATAAAGTAGTGTATGCAACTGCATATAATTAGGTATTAAAACACTCGTGTAAAACTATTAACATACTCGGCTACGCCTCGTATGATAAACAGACACTCATGTTATAATACCTTTTATATGCCAGTTGCATAAACTACTATTTTATGTTCATTTCTGCACCACGGCAATCTGTTTCTAGACAAATAAGCCACACAATTGTTTGACTAATCTAGTCAAGTACAAGTGTGCCGCGACACAGAACGCGTCGCGAGACAGCGTTTGTTTCCTTATCTCAATAATAAAGTGAAAGAGATATCTCTATCGCGTGTTTTCACGTTTATTGAAAAACTGTATTACTAATTAATATAACACGCGCGAGCACACAGAGAGCACACTTGTGCTGGCCATGCTGGGCTGACTTTAGTAACATAAGTCGTGCTTATAATCCACTCTCATTCCCTGCTAATAAATAAAATAAAATAATATTAATACTTATAATGTAGTACCTAGGCCCAAGAAGCGATGGATTGACATTGCTGAGTCGAATGCGAGAGCTAACGGCTTACGACGCGAGGATGCAGAAGACCGGGCGAAGTGGAGAAGATTAACTAGGAAAGCGGACCCTGGCAGAGGCCGGGATAAGCGCTAGGACGACGACGAATGTAGTACCTAGGTACAGTAGGGTAACCTAATTCCACTCACTCACCTTCTGTTGCTTACGAGTGCAGTAAATCAAAATCAATACGTCTCCCGCGTCGTTAAATTCAAAATCGCTCCAACTTTCAATGGCAGAAATCTCGCGGCGATATTTCAGAATTTATAAAGCGCTTTCACGTTTGAAGCTTTCTCGGAAAGCGCTCGAAAGTTTCCGCCGGAGCTTTGGTGCTGAACTAATGATTGATTGTGCTACATGTCGACGTGTAGTTTGGCTCGACGGAGTTTGCATTTGAATTAGTACTGCACCGACGGTTTTGGGCTGAGTTTGAGTACGGGCTATTAACTCAACAGCACCGTCCGCTGGGCCTTCCGTCATGGTCTGTCAGATTTAATTAGATTACGATATCTGTTAAGTAAGACTGGTGTGGTTTTCCCTGGAGAGTACAACATGGAGTTCTTAAAGAAAGGGGTGAAAAGTTTTTTACGGGGTTGGCAACGCGTGGGTGTTGCCCCTGGTATTGCAAACATCCATAGGCTGCGGTGACTGCTTTCCATCAGGCAGGCCGTTAGCTTGTTTGCCGCCTTAGTGGTATAAAAAAAGTCTAGACAAGCATGCTACGTTGTCGCTTTCCAGATGAGATGAGGTTAATTGCAAAAAAAAGATAATGAATTGTCAATTAAGAAAATTCTTTGTCGTCTGACAGCGTCTGTCTGTCTGTATACCCATTAACTCATCCTACACCATGCAACGGATTTTGATGTGCTTTTCACTTTTATCTAGAGAATTTCTTCCAGAAGGCTAATAAATATAGATAATACAAGCATATTGTGATAGAGAAAGACACCCGTCGAAGCCGGGTCGGGTCGTTAGTAAATAATAAAAATGACAGTGAATGAATGAATAAATATATTTCTTTGTGGTAAAAATTGTTGGAGTACAAAACAATATAAAGGTTCCGCTGCGACCTGCCTTTCGGCGTACAAAATGAATCAGTGGGATTATTCTAAAAAAAAAAAAAAAACATTTCGCGTTAACAGTACTTGTTTGAATTAAGTATACAGAAGGTCCCACGTTTTTTGGTCCAACCGTGGCAGAAGCATTGAATGGCACTTTTCTACGTGCACTATCAATCAACGTGGGTTTTAATATCGGTGCTGCTGACACCAGGTTGCTGAGGGGTCACGGTGACGGTTTGCACCACGGTAACTGGGAGATATAATAATGATTTTACTCATTGTGTCACGTATATGTCATGCTCGAGAAGGACGTTTGTCTCGCTTGTTTTTACGTCGGTTAGAGCCCATACAGATGTACACGATTTTTAGTTTAGATAGTGAAAAAAAAAGCTAGCTGGAAACTTGGCACGCTGACCGGGCATGCTCGTGAACTGGCTAATGTACTCGCCAGGCGTAAGGTGGCAGTTTCTGCAGGAGACCAGGTGGAGAGGCAACAGGGCCCGTAACATCGGGAACGGCTACAAGCTAATATACGCTGGCTCTCCGAGTGGGGATAACGGGGTGGGGGTGGTGCTCTCTGAGGAGTTTCGGGACTGCGTCTTGGACGTGAAGCGTGTAAGCGACCGCATTATGGTTGTGTGTGTGCTTATCGAAGGGGTCGTGACCAATTTGGCAAGCGCCTACGCTCCACAGGTCGGTTGCAGCGACGCGACAAGGCGTTGTTTTGGGAGCAAATCGGGGAAGTACTACGTAACGTCCCGTTGTCGCAGGGTATTGTTGTGGGTGGCGATCTGAACGGTCATGTGGGTGAGAAGTCTGAGGAGTTTGGCCGTGTTCATGGCGGTTATGGTTTTGGGAGCCGTAACACTGAAGGGGAAGAAATTATCCGGACGTGTATGGCTGCCGATCTGGCCGTTGTGAACACCTTTTTCCAAAAGAAATCCGAGCATCTGATCACCTACAAGAGTGGGAGGAGCGCTACCCAGATTGATTACTTTCTCACTCGGAGAGACAATATTAGCAAAGTGGCCACCTGTAAAGTCATACCCGGAGAGAGTCTCACTGCCCAAAATCGGGTCCTTGTGATGGACCTGCGCGTGAAGCCCCGAGGCAAATACCAGGAGCAGTGCCGTCGTGAAACCCGGTGGTGGCTGCTTGAAGGAACCAAGTCCCATGAGTTCGCCGCTGCTGTCAACGATCTTAGTATTGCGACAGACGGTGAATCCATCCAACAACTCTGGGACAGAACTCAGGCAGCTATCGTACAGACGGCTAGGAGGTGCTGGGGGTGTCAAGGGGCGGACGCAGGCTTGACAAGGAGACCTGGTGCTGGAACGACACAGTCCAGAGGGAGATTAGGGTAAAGAAAGCCCTCTTTAAAAAGTGGCAAGCGTCTAGATCTCCTGAAGACCACGCTGCATACAGGGATGCCAAACGTGCCACCAAACGAGCGGTAGCCAGAGCCAGACGAGACCACTTACGTTCTTTGTACGAAAAGTTGGAATCGTCTGAGGGGCAGAAACTCATCTACAAGTTGGCACGATCGAGGGTCAAAGCGGCACAGGATATTTCCATTTGTCGCTGTGTAAATGACCCTCAAGGTAACCTGTTATGCGATGACCGCGCGGTAAAGGAGAGATGGCGCTCGTATTTCCACGAGCTACTGAATAAGCAGCATAAAGAGGTGCATCCACCGGACCTGCTTTCGAATCAAGGACTCGTGCGATCGATAACGTCTGAAGAAGTCGAGGCGGCTCTTTGCCGCATGAAGAATCGAAAAGCCGTCGGACCCGATGGAGTCCCTTTTGAGGCGTGGAAATCGATGGGCTCTCGTGGTGTGAGTATCCTTCCCGATCTTTATAACCGCATTCTCCTCACCGGGAAGATACCAAACCAATGGAGGCTGAGTATAATTACCCCAGTCTTTAAAGGTAAGGGTTCAGTGCGGGAGTGCACTAACTACCGCTGTATAAAGGTGATGTCTCACACCATGAAGCTCTTCGAACGCATTGTGGACTCTCGAATCCAACGGGAGTGTACAATCTCGGATTGTCAGTTTGGGTTTCGGCCGGGTTGTGGGACCATGGACCCCGTGTTTGCCCTAAGAACTCTCCCGCGTGTAGGGCGGGGGCGTAACCGGGAATTAACGCCGAGATGATGATGATCAGTGAAAAATAAAGTTTGTTTTATATTTGTAAAAAACGCGCAGCGCCCGCATTGTCACCGCACAGTCATCGTGTCGCATCCGCGTAGTCGTCGTGCCGCACCCGCATCGTTACAGCGATGTGTACGCGCCAATAGGGTAGACTGCACAGTTTCTATTCGGTTGCTATGCGGGCAAGACGCGTACGCGTTCACAGTCCGGTTTGTAAGCGGTAACTTTTTTGGAGAGTATTCGTATTTAGACGAAGTATTTCAACAACAAATAGTGCGTGAAATCTGTGTAGCCGTACAACCAACATGGTATTTAAAGCTGCCATTCCTTCTATAGGTATGCCCTGTGCAACTAAGTTTTCTTTGACAAGGGAGGCACGCGGTCAGTTGGTCCACCTGACCTCCATGACCCTGTTAACTGGGGAACCTGACCCGATTAGATCATGGTTGCAAATTCCGTCGCCTGAGTGCATGCAGTCGCCTCGGAGCATTTTACGGGGAGGGCTGTTTTTTATTTTGGGATTCTACGTATCATCATTATACCCCATAACAGTCCACTGCAGGCCATAGGGACTCTCCCACCATAGGGGCGGTAATTGCCCTAATCTCCACCCTTGGCCAGCGGGTTAGAGATCGCAGTGTTATCAATATAACAATGGAAAATGCTGCTGCACATTTTGTACCCTAGAGAGATACTTTGCTCCATGGGGTGGGGATTTCGGGAACCGTGGCTTTAGCAGTGGAGTGGCTTTTGCCTTTTTGCTGCCAGAGCAACGTGTTATAGAGGTGGGCAACGCATTGGCTATACTTTTGGTGTTACTAATGTCTATTGGCAGTGGTGACTACTTCCCATCAGGTGGCCCGCTTGCCCGTTTGCCTATCGTATATCATAAAAAAAAAGACTTTGCATCGAAAACAATAATCGCCTTATACAACACCCACGAATTGAAGGCTTGATGCTATTCTACTTTGCCTGACACCACACGCCCAGATTCAACGTATATTACAAAGAAATATCCAACAAAAAAACAAAAGAAACTATTTTGCAGTTGTCACCTAATAAAGTGTACCTATCTGTACATTTGTATAATCTCACTTTGGCGACAGGACAGCAGCCCCTGTTCTGAGGTGAAACGCGGCCAATATCGATTCAATTTATCGTTGAACGCGCCTATTCCTGCCACGTCCTGATACCTGACTCACCTATAGGATAAGTTATAGGATCTCTCTAACCAAAGGATCCCAATAAAGTTAGGGAAAAAATGACCACGAGAGACGCACCTGAGACTTGTTGAGGTAGTTCTAATTGTCTATCTCGTGTTCCTACTAATTCAATGTTTATTAGAGCGGTTAGCTTTTAGTGGTAGATTTTCGATCGCTTTATTGATTTCTGCCGCAGAAATGCGTGTGCGTTGTTGCATAGCTTTTAGAAGGAAGGCTTACAATTACGAGTTAGGGTATCCTATTTTATGTATTTAATCTAAATATAATAGCACCTAAATATAAAGCACCTGGTTTTAGATATGTCGCAGCCAAATGTTTAAATTAGCCGGTTAATTAAACGGCTAGCTATTTAAGCAGTTATTTAATTGAAAATTGGCCAAATTCATGAACTTTGAAAATAAAGTCAAATGAACGATATTTCCTCGAGTTTACGGAGCTCTCCCATTAATTGTCATAATGCTAACCTAGACTAACCGAATAGAAACCTAATGCAAACTATGATTATACTTTGAAGTTATTGTGGGTAGGTTAGCATTGGAACAATGTGTGGAAAAGCTGCGTAAACTCGAGGCAATATCGTTCTTTCAACATCACTTTAAAATCTTATGAAACTGGCAAGTTTTCAACTAAATAATTGCTCAAAAAGCTAGCCGTTTAGTTAACCGGCTAATTTAACCATATGGCTGCGACAGATATACCTATAGTTTACAAATAATTTGATTCACGGACTGTAACGTAAGTATAGATTTCTTTGGTCTGAAAGACCTATTTTGAAATAATAATGTTTTACAATAATTCACTTATGAACGGGAATATACATTCTCCATAGGTCGAAGCTCCATCTATGCACTGATGTCCAACATCTTCGGTTCTAACTGACAATACTTGCGCGGCGACCGGCACTATGCGTCCGTCAAACTAAACGAAATTAACCAATGATAGAGCCGTATAGAACGCAGTGCGTTTACTTTGCAGACGAGCACTATAAGAACGCATAGTACTTAGATAAGTATTTTTTTGTGATTACAAAAAGAAAATTTTATCCTTATATTAAAATATCGGTCTTTCTTACTTGGTTTCTCGACGAAATACACGATTTAGCTTCACTTGCACCAAATTTAAAGGATGACGTTTAACATTTTTTTGTATGAAATTTTTTCTTTAAGCTCTATGAGCTTAAATGCATTTTAAAATTTGGTGTAAGCCGCCCTAAATCGATAAAGTTGGGGGTCGACGATACCCCATGTGCCCCTAGCGAGCTCTAGGTCCACATGCAAGCGGTTAACGAGACCATTTACATGTTAATGGCTTTAACTCTAGCCATCTATGCGCTCTACAATTTAGGGGCAAACTCTACCATGTGGTGGTAAATTACTAAGTGAACTTTACCTTTTAGGAGCGTCGGTGGCTGAGTGGTTAAGGTATCCGAGTCGTAGGTGAGAGGTAGCGGGTGCGAATCTTACTGCGGCCATGTATCAATAACGCTTTTCTGAGTTATGTACATTAGTTGAATGCCGATACTCTTAAGGCGAGGGAAAACATGCACATTCAGGCGACTGAATATGTGTAACCATGATTCAATCTAGCCGGGTTCCCTTTGTAGCAGGGTCATGGAGGTCAGATGGCAGTTGCTGAACTGTAATTCTCTGATATGCCAAGTCCTGGAACATAGTCAAGGCGGACCGCGGGCCACAGAGGCAAGATGATGATTATGACCTTTGACAAACCATTTTACACATTTCTTAAATTGGCTCGCAAACGTATACATTTCTTTACCTTTATATCTGTGTCATCAATTCGATTGAATACAATTTGAGAAAATACAGAACTGCTATTTTGTATATTATTATTCTATTAAAGTATTCTAATAAAGTAATGCTCTTTACTCGACTGCTTTTTTAATTTACATAACGTCGTAAAAATATTTTATGGTTGAAAATCTGAATAGGTATTTGTAATGCAAGTGGCCCGAAGTGATGTCAGCTTTTTACTTTTTTGACTTATAGGTTATGGTTATATGTACGTTGGCTTTGTCCATCGTCCGGGTATATCTACACCCGTATTTACAAACAATACTTGTCTAAGTATAGTAGCGTTAAGGCGGGCCCGATTATAAGTCGCTGCATACAAATCGCGTAAACATCGCATCCGCCTACTCACAACCATATTGGCGCAGTCGATGACGCGGTTATAAGCGGCTCCAAGGCTTCGACTGCGTTGGAGCAGATCTGCACCGCCAGATTATTTACACATTTAGGTATTCAAATAGTTCTAAGACGGCTGAAATTCGTTTAATAATTTAACTTCCTTCCTCTAGTGGGAAATAGGTGCCAAAATCTGCCGATATCAGGAAAGAGATCCCGCGGAAGGCCCAAGAAGCGATGGATTGACATCGCCGAGTTGGACGAGGGAGCCAACGGCTTACGACGTGAGGACGCCGAAGATCGGGCCAAGTGGAGAAAGCAAAGCAGGAAAGCGGACCCCGGCAGTAGCCGGGATTGACCGCTTGAATGATGACGATGATTTACCTTCCTCTAGTAAAGTTGTATGTAAAGGTTTTAAATAGCATTGGAGAGTATGAAAGATAAAAAAAAAATCATCTTAGCGTTAATGTCCCGGTTGTGCTCTCGAGGACGAGGGCCCAGGGTCCGCCTTGACCATGACCCAGGATTTGGCGATCAGGTAATCACAGTGGAGCGACTGCCATCTGACCTCCATGACCCTGCTACGAGGGGAACCTGACCAGGCTGGATCATGGTTACAAATCCAGTTGCTTGAATTTGCAGGTTTCATCACGATGTTTTCCCTCACCGTAAGAGCATCGGTTAGAATTCAACTAATGTACATAACTCAGAAAAGAGTCATTGGTACATGGCCGCAGCGGGATTCGAACCCGGTACCTCTCGCTTACGAGTCGAATACTCAGCCGCCCGGCCACCGACGCTCTTAGATTGGAGAGTATGAAAGATAGTTCTCAAAAAATATTTTTTCACTTGCTGGCCTAATAACTTTGACATAGTCTCAGGGTTCCCAGCGGTAGACCCTGGTCAGCCTCGCTTCACCAACGGTATTAGGTGTCAGTTATCTAACAAGTGGTCACCCATCCAGTTACCGGCTCTGCGTGCCTTGCTTAACTTTGTTTATCGGTTAGTTGGTTAAAGCCAATAGGTATACGAGGTCGAAAATCCATAAAGGTCAGCCCAGCAAAGGAATTGAACCGTATCCATTCCCAAACGTAGATCATTCGACTCGATCAACTCGAATTCTGATATGCACAAACACAATTCAAAGATTTACCTTCCTTCGATATTTTGCGCAGGGGTCGTTTAGGTTATTCGATATTCAATGTTTCGGATTAGAAAATGTAGATAACTGTAAGTAGGTTATATTTGCTTTTTAGATTACTAGCTATTTAATATAGTAATCTAAGCGGAACAAGGGTTCTTCGCTGTGTGCATTGTCCAAGGATGGATATTAATTTATTTTATTTAAACTAGTAAACCCGGCACGACTTCGTTCGCGTACAGAGTACACCTACTTCCCCCCTACCTACCTTTTTTTTTCTTGCTTGTAAACCTTCCTCTTGAATCAGTCTATCTATTTATGAAAACCCGATAAAATAAGATCTATGCGTACATATATAGATACTGACCCGACGTTAACATACGTACGATCTGTGGAAAATTGACAAATGTGGAAACATATGTAGTGGCAACGGTGTTCGAACCCGGTACCTAGTTTACGCGCTAGCTATTAAGCAACCAACGCACAATAATAATATGATCCTTTGTCACTGAGAAGTTTAAAAGTTCTAAAATTAAGCTTTTATCGCGCGGTAAAGTACTCATCAAGACAATTCCAAGGAGCCTTAACACGATGGGGTCATTTTAATTCTTATGACAACCTACCGACTCCATCAGGCCAGCTCCATGGTACCATATTTATACATTGTCATCCAAGCTACATAGGTATACCATTGCTCAATAATAATTGAACACCGCTATATGGGTCAAATTAGGCTCGCAAGATTCCAGGACAAACAAGCAGGTCATCAGGCAGGCCGTAAGCTTGTTTGCCACCTTAGTGGTATAAATCTAGGAGTATATCTCTGAGGCCACAGACAGTGCCGTCCGCGTCTCTCAGTTTTGGACTGGAAAAATATAACTAACCTATTTATCATTGACACGATAAGTAGTATAACAAAATTAAGTTAAAAAAGTCAACAAAAACCTCGTGTCGCAGTCGCGCCATATAAAGTCGCGTCTGGGGTCGTATCTTCGGAATATCACGCATGCTCGGTTGGCTGGCGGCAGCAGCGCGGAAATAACTGTGGCTGTTTGCCCCGACGACGAATGCTTATTCGTCTACGTCATGGCGGCCTACCATGGTTGTCAATGTATGGCGATATGGTCAGCTAGTATTAGCTCGGGGATCTAAAAAGGCCACATTGGCGTTTCATAGTATAATAATAAATAATAATAATAAATAAATATTCGTGGACAAATTCACACAGCGCCATCTAGCCCAAAACTAAGCAAAGCTTGTACTATGGGCGCTAGATAACTGATAACACTAGAATACTACTTAAATACTTTTAAATACATACTTATTATACATAGAACAATCAGACCCGTAACAGAAATTAAAATTCATCATTTCAATTTCTGCCCGGCCGGGAATCGAACCCGGGACCTCTTGCGTGGCAGACCGGCATGTTGACCATTGAACCACTCAGGTCGTCAAATATGATTCATATTAATTTGTCACGAAATTATCTGAAGCGTCGCTGTTGATATTGACATGAGAATTTAAAATGGCTTCATTTAGTTCCAGTATTGGCCACCGCATCAGATAAGTTTGTGGCACTCTAATATGAATCATAATATTAAACGTTAATGTGACCTTTCTGGACCTCCTCCAGAATAACGAGAACAATTAATTATAAGGTCTCCGTTTAGTAGTAGCGAGCTTGCGAGACCGATAATATAAAAGTTAAATAAAATGCCTGGCTAATTTGATAAAAATAAATAAGTCCCACAATAATTTCTTTTTCCATAAAAAGCTTTTACATAATAGCTTCCTATATGCCTTCTATTTTAACTGGATACGATCTTCGGTTAGTCACAAGTACTTCCGACTCCATCATCAGACAAAATCATGGTACTATTTTAATGAACGTAAATAAAAGCTTGTAATAAAGTAGCGCACGCCGATGTCAGTAACTGCAATGGTGTGACTGTTTTATCATCTTTATCACAGCCCATATCAGTCCATTGCATAACTTAGGGCCTCTCCCACGAAAGGGGAGGTTATTACCATAATTCCCACGCTCAGCAGGCGGGTTAGAGATCGCAGTATTATAACTATAACAATAGAAAACGCTGCTGCCCATTTTCCAGTCTACAGAGACTCTAGATCTTTTGCATCGAAAATATTAGTCGCCTTGTACGACGCCCACGAATGTAAAGGTTTGGTGCTATTCTACTCTGCCGGACACCACATGGCTCGTTTCGTACGTAACGATTCTCGCTCGTACAATTCGGATGTGGAATGAGCTCCCAGCCACAGTGTTTCCTTTGGACTATGACATGGGATCGTTCATGAGGTATATTAGAGGTCGCTTTAGAGGAGGGCAACGCATTGGTGACGCCTCTGGTGTTGCTGATGTCCATAGGCGGCGGTGACCACTTTCCATCAGGTGGCCCGCTTGCTTGTTTGTCTGACGAGTAACATAAAAAAAAGCTAATCGAAGTTAGTTCTTAGCACCACAACGAGAGTCGATACCTACGGTGTGAGTAGGTACGCGATTTCCGCTTGAGTTGTCCTTACATTTGAATCGTCGATGTTACATTAAGGCCCTGACACAAACAAAGCTCGGCGCGAGCGTGGCGCGAGCGCGGTGCGATAGTTGCCTAGGCAACGCGCCAGCATCGCGCCGCGCTCGCGCCGCGCTCAGGCCGCGCTCACGCCGCGCTCAGGCCGCGCTCAGGCCGGCGTGAGCGCGGCGCCGCGCCTGCGCTGTGCAGTGCCACAAACTTATCAGACCTGGTACCGGCGGCGCTGTTTTTAGGATTGACATGTCAGTTCAAATACATTTCAAAAGTAAGTGTCGATATTTTTCCGCAGTTCCAGTTTTGGCCACCGCGTTTCTATGACAATCGGCACACATAGAGTGGCTGCTCCATTATTCGGGGAATTGAATTTTTAGGATGGTAATACTCCCACATGTCGTAATAGCGGGTTAATTACTCGTTTCTTTTTACCAACAGTCCGAATCTTTCCTCCTAATTTGACTGGTGCATTACGCAGATAATTTAGAACCTGAGGACGAATTTAGGCTTACTTTTTATTCCCCTCTACTCGCTAGCTTGCAAAAGTATATATAAGGTAGGTAAAAACCTGAAGCTTGGAAAAGTAAGCCCTACCTCTGAAATAAGTCGCCTTTTACGACACCTCTTAGTGTGGACGGCGATGCTATTTTACTCTGTTGGACACCACACTGCAAATTTTGCTCCCTAGGTAGGCCCCCTAAGGTAGGTAGGATGAGGGGGCACAGCTCTCCTACATCAGAATCAAAACATTTCAGTCCGACTTATTTGTCGAGTTAGACAAACTTTTAATGATACCGTAACATAGAGCACAAATTCTACAGTGCAAAAATTCGGTGGCTAGAGTCTAACGCTGATATAGATGTTTTGTTTAAGTACCTGCTACAGTACACAGAAAATTGCGCTCAATCTTATCCACCACAATGGTACAAAACACATTGATATCAAATTACATTTCTTTCGACAATCTTTCGGCCTGCCAGATGATAAGTAGTAATAGATGGTAATATAATAAGAAATGGTTTATGGTATGCAAGTATTGCCATAATATTTACATTTCAATTTCTGGAGAGCCTCAGTGGCCGAGCGGTTAGGGTATTTGACTAATAAGCGAGAGGTACCAGGTTCGAATCCCGCTGCGGCCATGTACCAATGATGCTCTTACGGTGAGGGAAAACATCGTGATGAAACCTGCACATACACCTGAGTGGTTCAATGGTTAACATGCCGGTCTGCCACGCAAGAGGTCCCGGGTTCGATTCCCGGCCGGGCAGAAATTGAAATAATGAATTTTAATTTCTGTTACGGGTCTGGGTGTTCTATGTATAATAAATATGTATTTAAAAAGTATTTAAGTAGTTTATCACTTATCTAGCACCCATAACACAAGCTTTACTTTGGGGCTAGATGGCGCTGTGTGAATTTGTCCACGAATATTTATTTATTTAATTTATACAGGCGACTGAACCAGGTGTAACCATGATCCAATCTGGTCAGAGTCCCCTTGTAGCAGGGTCACGAAGGTCAGATGGCAGTAGCTCCACTGTAATTACCTGATCTGCGAAAACATGGATCATGGTCAAGGCGGATCCCAGGCCTTCGGGCGCAAAAGCACAATCGGGACATTAACGCCAAGGTGATTATGATTTTTTTATTAAGATTTCAATTTCGCTTTTTTTTTTTTTATGTTACTTAGCAGACAAACAGGCAAGCGGGCCACCTGATGGAAAGTGGTCACCGCCGCCTATGGACATCAGCAACACCAGGGGAGTCACCAATGCGTTGCCCGCCTCTAAAGAGACCTCTAATATACCTCTTAAACGATCCCATGTCATAGTCCAAAGGAAACACTGTGGCTGGGAGCTCATTCCACATCCGAATCGTACGAGCGAGAAACGTTCTTTCGAACCTTCGCGTGGTGACCAACAGAGGGTCTACGTAGTGGGGATGAGTACCCAGCCCACGGCGGGTGGTGCGATGGCGGAATTGTGCTGTGGGCACCAGATCGAAAAGTTCCTCGGAACACTCCCCATTGTACAGCCGATAGAACACACACAGGGAGCCAAAGTCCCTTCGGTTGGCCAGTGGTTCTAACTTGCTTGTTTGTATGGGATCGTCGACAATTCGTACGGCGCGTCTCTGTACGGAGTCCAAAGGATTAAGCAGGTCGGCAGTTTCGCCGGCCCAAAGATGGGAACAATACTCCATATGAGGCCGCACCTGTGCCTTGTACAGCAGCAGGCGCTGCCCTGGGGTGAAGTATCGCCTGGACCGGTTAAGCACGCCAAGCTTTTTCGAAGCCAGTTTGGCCTTACCTTCTAGGTGACTCCGGAAGCGCACGTTATCCGATATGTCGACACCAAGGATCCCGATACTTTTTGAGATGGAAAGGGGTGTCCCTTGGAACTTCGGCACATTGACAAAGGGATCCTTTTTGGCGGAAAATGCGCAGACCTGTGTCTTTGAAGGGTTGAATTCCACTAGGTTCAGTCTGCCCCAGTGAGCAACTTGCTCCAAGGAGTGTTCAATCTCTGACACAAGTCTTATTCGGCTTTCCGACACCACGGAACGAGGGATATTCGCACGGCCAGTATAACAAGCATCTCCAGTACTGTCATCTGCATAGCAATGAATACTGGGAATATTCAGCATATCATTGATATGCAGAAGAAACAGCGTGGGAGATAGCACTGAACCTTGGGGTACTCCAGAATTAATGGTCTTGGTATCGGAGCAGCATCCGTCGACAACGACTTGGATGCTCCGTCCAGACAGAAAGCTGGATACCCAATTGCAGAGCCCCTCGGGGATACCGTACTTCGGGAGTTTTGTTAGCAGTGCCCTGTGCCAGACCCGATCAAATGCCTTGGCTATATCAAGACCGACAGCCAGAGCCTCCCCCTTGCTCTCGACAGCCTCAGCCCACCGGTGTGTTAGATACACAAGAAGGTCACCAGCTGAGCGACCATGACGAAAGCCATATTGACGGTCACTGATCAGCTGGCGATCCTCGAGTAATATCTTTATATATATATAATTCTTCTGTGAGTGTGTATGTCACTGAACTTCTCTCAAACGACTGGACCGATTTTGATGAAATTTTTTGTGTGTGTTCAAGGGGATCTGGGAATGGTTTAGATTCACAATTTTGTCAGAATGTTTTAGCTTATTAAAAAAAGTTTGAAATTTTCAAATTAAAGACGTGTAGACAGGACAACGTCTGTCGGGTCCGCTAGTTCAGTATAAAATAGACGAACAATTGCCCAAAGCTTACTTCATGGCCATGGATCGTAGTTCTTCTTGTTCGTGTACAATTGACTTACCGCCGTACAGAATCAAATTCGACTTTTTTCTAACAGATTTATCGCTAGCGGCTGAACCGGGATTTGTCGCTAGAATAGTCCCCGCGGGCTTAAGTAACCCACTCTTACGTATTTGTGTCTTTGACATTTGTCAAAACGCACTTGCCAGGTGAAATTATTAAATATTTACGGTAGAATTTTTTTGGAGTTTTTTAAATATTTATGGTAGAATTTTTTTGTAATTTATATATTTATATTTTAGTGCGTGCCTCAACCTGAGGCTGCCTCTAATTCGTACGCAATTCCGATAAGCAGCAACCAAAAACAGCAATGGAGTATCTTTTTTATGTAAAGTATAATAAACATCATGTATTATTTGTAAAACTTATGTTTTTAGCATTTGCAATAAATATTTCAGTGTTTATTGCAAAAAAAAACGGCCATAATTAGTTGGTATCTTCAATCAAATTCAATGCACTCCATCTGATTGTTTTTGATTTGGCCGTCTTACATGCATGCGCACGATGTAACTTTGCACTGGCGGTATAACACCGTGGATTTAGTTCTGACCATTAAATGTGGGTAGAACAGAAAAAAATACTTATTACTGTAATATGTATAGTACAGCATAAACCGGAACGGACTAATATTTGGAACAAGCGCCATAGTTACTTTTGTTCAGCTTGAAAATAGCTATCCAACGACGTATTACACATCTCTTGGGACCCATCTCGGGGTGTATAGTGGTGTAATATATGGATATGTTATGAACTATCTGTATGGCTCCATTTTTATGTATGCATTCTGCATTTATTATTTTATAGGCTCCACTTATTGTATATGCACAAGATTAGCTCATGTGGGTTGGTTGTGTAAGTAAAAGACATGTACAGAGGTGTATCTGCGTGGTGCTGTGTGGCGGTTGCTCGTTGGGCCCACCCAATGAGCAGCCGTCGCACGGTATTCATGCTTGTGTGTTGCACCGTTGTATACCTTGGGACCCGTCCCGGGGTGTATAGTGGTGTAATATATGGGTATGTTATGAACTATCTGTATGGCTCCATTTGTTATGTATGCATTCTGCATTTATTATTTTATAGGCTCCACTTATTGTATATGCACAAGATTAGCTCATGTGGGTTGGTTGTGTAAGTAAAAGACATGTACAGAGGTGTATCTGCGTGGTGCTGTGTGGCGGTTGCTCGTTGGGCCCACCCAATGAGCAGCCGTCGCACGGTAGTCATGCTTGTGTGTTGCACCGTTGTATACCTTGGGACCCGTCCCGGGGTGTATAGTGGTGTAATATATGGGTATGTAATGATCTATCTGTATGGCTCTATTTATTATTATATATGCTCAAGACTAGCTCATATGGGTTGCTTGTGTGAGTTAAAGACATTCACAGATTTGTACCTATGCAGTGCTGTGTGCCGGTTGCTCGTTGGGTCCACCCAATGAGCAACCGTCGCACGGTATTCATGATCATGTGTTGCACCGTTGTATACCTTGGGACCCGTCCCGGGGTGTATAGTGGTGTAGTATATGAGTATGTAATGAACTATCTGTATGGCTCCACTTATTGTGTATGCACAGGATTACAAGTTGGTTGTGTAAGTAAAACTAAGTGATGAATTTGTTAACCAGTTGTAAGCGTTATCCGGATTGTATTACGAGAGAAACACCATTGCCAACAAACTGTTATGCAGTTTGGCAGGGTAACTATAAGTAAGACAGAATGTACGAAATATTGTAAGTGTAGTGTAACTACTTATTTGTATTATATTTGTTATTATTTTATTAAATGTAAGTAGTATATGTAAAAAGTATATAAAGTCTAATATGATAATAATTATTACTCAATGTAATAATTATTATCATATTATACATACACCGGACAGACCGACTACTTTTCGTAGTAGACGATTTCGCGACGCGTGGAGGTAGTCGCAAAATCGCGTCTACCAACTCCTGCGCCGCGAACGCGGGACGGTCCGGTCGGCAGTCCGCAACCGTGTTAGACGCGAGACGTATGTGACTCTGTGCACCGCCAAATTATATACGCGCGACTATTCCCCATACCCGAATCTTTTATGTACTGCCTTCTTATATTTGAATCTGTTTTCCGTCGTCTTAATTTCTCCTTCTGTACTTGTTTGAACTTTCATTCTGTGTACTTGTTTAAATAAACTACGCAAGTGAGTGAACTTTTAGTGGCTTCATTTAAACAAAACCCTAATCACCACCACTACCATCATTTCGCTTTAATTAATTTTAATAAATAAATAAATAAATAAACATAGCTATTGGAGTGGTTACCACTGTCCATACAAATTCTTGTACGCGTTAACAATGTTATATCTGGCGGCTAGACAAGATTGTTGACAAACCTATTCGATCCGGTGGCCAAAACCGGAACTAAGTGTTGCCGTTTTGAAATGTTATGTCAATGCCAACAACAGCGATGCTGTTACCCGGTCAGACATTTTTGTGGCACTGTAGACGGCGCTGTTTTATTGACTACGGTAACCGTCAGAGTTATTTGTTCCTTCAACCGCATCAAGATGTATAGCTCTATGGGTGCTAGTGTCAGCAAGAGCAGTATAGTAGGACCACGCTAAGACCGAATCGCTTTAAAAAAAAAAAAAATTCTGTATGGCAACTAATGCTATGTCTTTTATCCGTCATAGAACGTCATTCATAAAAGTCATAACAAATAATTTGACAGACTTGAAAAATATTGTTGAGGCGATTGTCACATTGGAGCGCAGCGTTCATTCTGGCGAAATTTGGAAATATGTATAATTTTTATATTGTTTTATATACAATAAAAAATTTAGGGATTCTCCAAATTGTTATAATCTTTTCATAAATTTATATTATTTAGGCGAAAAATAATTTGAGAACTGAGTAACGGAATACCTATTTGACAATCCTGGAGACCTCACTTCACAGCAGCGGCCTATTTGAAGCCTTTTTATGTGGAAAGTACAGCGCCAAATGTTGCAAAGAAAAAAAACTACGGATCCGCACGAACGCGCGTGGATGTGTTGTCAGTGTGTTCGTCTATGAGTAATTTCCATAGAAACCGATGACAGCTCAAATAACTTTATGTCACGCACTAACGCACCTCACGCACAACTGTACGGTGCTGCGTTCCAGTGTGCGGATCGCCTAAATAATAATGGACAATGACTGACAAGGACAGATTATCCAATAGATATTGCCATATCCACATTTTATTATTTTCTACCACTGTCAGTTGATTCGGACTAATCGTGGTCCTATTATAGTAGGTAAATGTACTTGGAACCCACAATCATCCGCGAAACCGTCGGGTTTTCTCTCTTAAGATTATGTTTATTTATGTACCTTGGCCCAAAGCCTGAGATAGCCTAAACAATTCACCATTACAATTTTTTCGTCGCTAATTTTTATCTCGAATACCCCAAATGGCGATAAATAGCGTACATTGGCAACACTTTGTTGGCGCGACGCCGGCAGTACCGGACTAAGTCCATCAGAGGCCCGGGGCGGACAACCTTTATAAGGCCCCCAGTTTAAGAAGTTTGATGTAATTTTACAAGCTTTTTATTCAGTTCACATTTGTATGTTTAAGTGTTTTTATTTATTTAGTTAAAATTACTTCTTTGGCGGAGGGGGTCCTCGACCCTGATATTAATTCTGTTTGAATAGTGATACGGCGATAGCTACGCCCCTGTCACAACTCCGAACCACCTCTTCGATATGTTCTAAGCATATTTTAAAGCCTTGTATAGGATTTGATCAAGGCAACTTGGAGACGTTTGGAGGCCCCCCTGGACCAGAGGCCCGGGGCAGGCCGCCTTTCCCGCTTTGTTCGTTAGTCCACCCCTGGCGGCGCGGTGCCGGCGTGGCGTGAGCTCGGCGCGAGCGCGGTGCGATAGTTGCTAGGCAACGACAGCGCGGCGCGATAGTTGCTAGGCAACGACAGCGCGGCGCGAGCGCGGTGCGATCGTTGCCTAGGCAACGCGCCAGCATCGCGCCGCGCCCGAGCCGCGCTCGCGCCGAGCTTTGTGTGTGGCAAGGCCTTAACATAAAATCACATCGTTCTCAGAGAATGTTACAATCACAGAGCAAAAAAATTAGTCTATAGAAAGGTCTTTAATACGGCTTTTTCATACAAAAAATACAAGCCGGGTGAGTGGCAAAAAACCGCAAAAAACAATTAACCTTCTATTTCTGTCAGCAGCAAATAACTGGCTGTACACTCTATCGATATTTTCTTTCTCAGCCATGAAGGTAGCTTTCCAATCTTTTTGGTTATAATTCTGTACTACTTACGGAAAATCTCTACATGGGGCTTATATACCACCATTATATAACACCGGGAGTTCAATACCTCATTTAACCGATAACTCACATTTTGACGACGGTGCCCCCGCCCTTTCGCTGCCGTTCTTTACAAATCCCTATTCCACTGTCGAGCTGATTTTCATAAAATTCTCATCAGTCTGAAAGTGGCTGTGTGATTGTGATCTGGTTATTCGACGTTCAATGCTCTCTATCTGGCGTATTTAGATTTGGTGCTAAAGTTTTATCTGGTGAGAATTCTTGTACCTAAGCTTTTTCAGTATTTTCACAAAGGAATTGGAGGTTTATTTGAGTAGTAGAATATTATGTTTAGAGAATACAAATATAAGTTTTTAGCCTTTTCTATGTAGAAAGATTATAATAATATGTATTAAGTCACAACGCAGTTCCGTTCAGTTTAGTTCGTCTGGTTTGACCCCCAATATTATTGAGGAGCCATTGTAGGTTTCAAAGACATTTGATAGACTGAGCAGTACGTGTGAGTGGACGACGGTGGCCGCTTTGCATCAGGTGGACTGTCCCTCCGTATGCTTCCCTAGGCAATAGAAAAAAAAGACCAGTCTAAATCTGATAAACACTTTCTTACAAAGCCCGATTGCACCAAACTATAATCGACAGAAAAAGTCGAAACCCCCGACTAAGTTTACATTTATACTCAAATATTTTCTGAACTACGGGAGCGATTTTAATGAAATGAAACTAAGAACCACCTCGATTAAACTGGTTTTTAAATAGATAAAACCGTATTCAAATAAGTCCATCCATTTTGGAGCTACGATGCTACAAACAGATACACAAAGCCACTGAACACTCACTCTAAGTCTAAACTAAACTCACCGTAACTTTATGACACAGATTTTGTGAAGCATAATGTTTGGGAGTATCTTGAAATCAACTTACCTAAGCGTCGTCTAAGTTTATTGCAATCAGACATTAGTGTTACAATTATAGCTATAGGTATACAACAGTGTCACATTAATTATTAATGAAGTGTAATGAGAATATGAGAAAAAGCGTCGGTGGTCGAGCGGTTAGAGTATGCAACTCGTAAGCCGGAGGTCCCGGGTTCGAATCTCGTTCCGGCCATGTACGAATGACTGTTTTGTGAGTTATGTACATTAGTTGAATACAAACCGATGCTCTTACGGTATGGGAAAGCATCGTGATGAAACCTGCACATTCAGGCGACTGGATGTGTAACCATGATCCAACCTGGTCAGGTTCCCCTGATAGCAGGGTCATGGAGGTCAGATAGCAGTTGCTCCACTGTAATTACCTGACCTCCCGAATCCTGGATCATGGTCAAGGCGGACCCCGAGCCGTCGTGCGCGAGAGCACAACCGGGACATTAACGCCAAGATGATTATTTATTTTTAATGAGAATATGAGAAACTGGAAATATTAGATATTTATTTATTAAGCTATTTTAATTATTACACTGTAAGAAGCGACCCGCCCCGGCTTCGCGACGGTAGTAACCTTAACAAATTATACACCTAAACCTTTCTCATGAATTACTCTGTCTATTGGTGAAAACCGCATGCAAATCCATTCAGCAGTTTTTGAGTTTATCGCGAACAGACAGATGCGGCGTGAGACTTTGTTTTTACTAAGTAGAGAAGTTGATAGTTGCAGTGCATCCTCTAACCAACTAGAGTATTTCTAAAACGGAACACACTTACTTATTTACTGCGCTGGCTCAGCGACCCAATGGGGATCTTGGCCTCCGACACCAGACATCGCCACCTCTTCTTATCCTGCGCCATCTCCTGCCAATAGAGGATTTTCAGAACTTCACAACAACACACCAACCGACCACATTAATTTACCAGTTAAGATAGAAACCCGTACACTGCGTTGCAACACATATACCACGCTCCCGTGTACGAAAAGATCTACAACGCCGTTTATTACACTGTCGAGAGGTATAAATCTCGCAAATACTTCAATATTTCGAGCTTAGCGACTGGTCGAAACAAGCGGGAACAAATAAGTCACTGAGGCTAGTTCGGGGTTCGGTAAAGCCTGCCATTAGTTTGATATCAGACACGGAATAACTATTATTTACTTCTGACAGTGCTAAGGAAGTGAGAGCCGGTGTGCGTGCGGGTCGTTTGTAAAAAAAACTAGTGACGGCCCTGGCTTAACACAGGTACAGTTGTTTACTAGCTTATGTAACTAGGCATGGGTATTTTTCTATGGACATCATATACTGCACAAAAAGTGTGTTTTAATAGAGTTTGCAGGTCGCGGCTTAAAATTCACCAAAAGGATAACTGAAAATACTGAAATCGTCATTGTATGCCTATAACATTTGAGGAGTTCCCTCAATTCCTCATAGATTATATAATCATAATTGGCTTTTGATAAAAATGTCACCAATATGTAAGTAGGATATCCTTTCAAATAAAAAATAGTATATCCAATCGGTTTAATAAATGACGGAATTCTGAGGTAACAAACATTAAAAAATCAACACGCAACATGCAACCGAATTGAGAACCTCTTCCTTTTTTGATGTCGGTTAGAACAGGCATTAAAACAGCGACAGGATTGACAGGACACGACATAATCTAAGTGCAGACATATCTTGCGCCCACTTTTCCACGGAATTAGGGGTCGAAGATTATATTTTTACCTAAAGCGTGTAAATAAAACCAAAATACCTATGAATTAAGTTTTTCGGCAATTAATCGGACTCTCCTTCTAAATTGAAAAAATATCGTGAAGTAGCCTCATAATTGTTTAATAAAGTTCAACTAGTAAACAAAAGGTGATTTTATCCATAATATACAGGAGTTTCATCACGAAACCACAACACAAAGTGTTAAATATGTACACAATGTGCTTCATGAAGTACAGAATACTAGTTGAATACTCCAGAGGATACGAGGGAGCGTGGGTTGCGTGGGTGGGCGTTGGCGGGCGTGGGCGGACTCCTTACATCCATAAATGTAATTTTGTTCAGTTCTTAATTCCTCGCTTTTATTTCTGTTAACAACATTGGAGGATAATGTAGTATTATTCCAATATTATACTGTTTTCGGTGAAAACAGAATGGTTAACTTCGAGGAGTTTGTTTTATGGAGATTCTATGTAGAGGTTTTTATAGATCACATTGCAGAAACATTACTACATCCTATTATTCATAGATTTACTACTAGGAAAGATTATTATTCAGCATTACGTCCAGCTTACAAGACACACCGATACCTCCCCATTACAAAGCCTTCGGGGCCTACAGAGACTGGACGCCCGTAAATCTCAGTTGTCCCGTTAAAAGACACGTCTGTGGCTACTGAATGCTTCATTGAGATTTATGGAATTTCGTGGAATCGACTGGGAATCTGTAAAATGGAATCAGTGGTCTGGAATCATTGACGATGAAGGAAAGTATTTTAATTCTAGTTTAAATTCGTCAAAATGAGCGAATTTGAAAGAGTTTTGGTGGGCTAATTGCTGACGGGGCCGAATCGTAAGCGAGAGGTACTGAGTTCGATTCCCAGTGCCGCCATGTACAAATTTTCTGAGTTATGTAGATACATTAGTAAAACACTAACCGATGCTCTTACTGTGACTCATAATAAATAAAAATATCCAATTTGGCTAGGATTCCCTATTCACATTGTCACGGAGGTCAGATGGCAGCCGCTATACCGATCTGCCAAATCCTGGATCATGCTGAAGGCGGACCCCGGGATCTCCCACACGAGAGCACAACCGGTATATTGACGCCAAGATGATTGTTTATTTTAATTTTTCCATTTCAACTGCTGTTTTTATCTAGTCAGGTAATACCAAGTGGCTCGTTCTACTGACAGGTGCAAGATTATCGCGATTGCAGATGCATGATACAGCATTTTGTCCACAGAAAAGAGGAAAAAAAGCGATCACGCGCTACTGTTAGATTAGAATCCACATATTCAATCACTCAATTAAGTTTATATTCCATAGATACTCTCATCATCATAGCCGATAACAGTACACTGCAGAAAAGGAAAGGTTACTGCCATAATCTCCACGCTAAGCAGGCGTGTTGGAGATGCCAGTGTCATAAAAATTACAATGGAAAACGCTGCTGCACATTTTCCATTTGCCTGCGGAGACTCGAAGTTTTGCTTCAAAAACATTAGTCGTCTTGTATGACACCCACCCACAAGTGTAAGGGGTTGGTGCTATTACTACACCACACCACACGGCCATACTCTGCTGAGCCAGTTTATTAAATGGTATAACAATCGAGAAAAAAATGTCTTATATTAAAAAAAAAATGCTTAGAATTAGGACTATCCGTTCTAAGCGCCGAGGATAAAAAATAACTCCATAGTGCATCGGGGATATATAGATATTATATTATGCATTTTTTTATCAATCAAACAAGCAATGGGTTGCTGCAATAGCGCATTCGGAACACGTTCACAAGATTTGGTGACCCAAGGTGACCAATCCAAAACTTATCAGGTAAGTTTAGTTCAGCAGCTTTCTAGTGAATAGTAGTAGAAGGCGAGCTTTGCAGCTTATCGTCACGCGATCGGCGCAGTCACGTGATCGTGAAAGCTCTGCTTATCGCGAAAGCTATCGTGGATCGTGCTTTAAGGTGCGCATTCACTGCAACCGAATTGCCGCGTACGGAACGGCTTTGTAAATACAAAGTAAAGTGTGTCCATCTACAACACTATTGTATGAATGAATGAATAACACTTTGTTACACATTTAAAAGAGTACCATTTGTACTTAAAAATTAACAGCAACAGGCCTTATCGCTTAAAGATATTTCTCCGGGCAACTTTTTTGGGTAAATAACTGTCAACAGCAATGCACGATAAGAAAATAAAACTGAAAGTAAACCCGTTCAACCTAAAAACATGTTGGTGTAATTACGAATACACAGAAAAGGGTCGTTATTGTATCACGTAGTTTTATGTGGTTATGGCACAAATCAGGAGCAGGGAAAAATGGTGTGTTATACACGAGAGCAAATATTTTATAGCTCGTGCTTTTAAATCTATAAAGCAAAGATAGATTTTTGCTCGTTATTAAAAATCTATCCCATGTAAAAAAAATCTTAAAATAACTATACATCTTAAAATAATATAAGCGATTAAATCTAATTTCTACAGGGTACTACTACGTAATTTCTTTAAATAAAAAAACATTATTTCAAAAACACATTCGGCTATACTTTCAGTTTAGTTCTTCAACTAACCTTGTATTGTTTTAGATCGAAATTGTGGCCTGCAACGCCAATCTGTCCGTTTAAAATTCGTTCCAATAAATTGAACGCCACCCCCGCCTAAATTCCAACGTAATGGACGCGCACTTTTACAAGTTGTAAGGTGCAAAATCATTTGCAAACCTTCAGAGGTGGTTCGTGCAACGTTGCAGTACGTACATACATATTTTAATTCCGTGGTTGGCTGCGTCGAGCAATACCTCCTTTTTAAACAAACTTTCTGGTGCCCCGCGGGAAATTTGGGACCCGGATTGTAATTACGACGAGGCTCTTTATATTTTTGCGGGATGAAGCCTTTGATATACTTACTGGTTTGGTTTTTTGTCAGTGTAATTAGAATTAAGCCGAAAGAAAATTATATACGAAGAATGAGTTTACACTCTACACACGACATAACTATATCTAGACATAGTATAAAACAAAGTCGCTTTTTAAACTACCGGGTTTTCAACAATAGATAGACTGATTCAAGAGGAAGGTTTATAAGTAAGAAAAAATTGGGTAGGTACGGGTAAAATAAGAATAAGAATAAGATATATTTATTTGCACAAACAGAAACACCACAACACAAAAATTTGGAAAACACGACATTTTGTAAAACAGAAGAAAAGAAAAAGTACATAAAAATTAACAAAAAGCACATAAAAGCAGAAGCAAATAGAAGCTAGCACAGTGTCGATGCGAATGGTAGTAGATAAGTGGTGTGTGTTAGTGGTGTAATGCATGTGTAAAAGGGACCTCACTCAGCATTTTGCCCCGGTGCGAACCGAAGCGCTGGTTTTTAGTGTAAATACGCGAACGAAGTCGCGCCAAGTCCACTAGTTAAAAAAAGTAACAATCCACTTAGATGTTGTATATATTAAACGAATTTATGTCTATTGTGAATTAAAATAATTTCTCATAAAGCTTGGATGCTTCTCTACAAAATTTATTCGTAAGTACATAAAAATATTATGAATAATACAAATATAGTTGAATTATTGTTGAAAGTAAACTACTTGTGGGTAGGATATATTTGAGAAAATGGAAAATTCCATTGTCAAGTCTGGAAAAAATCATAAAGACTAGGTTTTGCGAAAATTGTGGGTTGGATGTATTATTCATAACATGGTCCATTATTTATTATAGTTTATATGGGATGGCCTTTGTCGTGAGATCCATGGACGTCCAAGTATACAAAAAATGGCTGATGTTAATATTCAGATGACAGTATTACTGTGAATCAACTTACAGTTAATGTAACATTACGTACATTAAATTTTTATTATAGATAAATAAACTAAACGAAACTAAACTTATTAATGTTCTGCGGAAACCAGCAATATTTTAAAAATTTTACTACTTAATATTTTAAAAGTATGTTGGGACTCACTATGGGCCTTATAAGAAAGCTCACTGCTACCCAAAGAGCAATGGAAAGAGCTATGCTCGGAGTTTCTTTGCGCGATCGAGTCAGAAATGAGGAGATCCGCAAGCGAACCAAGGTCACCGTCATAGCTCTAAGGATTGCCAGGCTGAAGTGGCAGTGGGCAGGGCACATAGCTCGAAGAACAGATGGCCGATGGGGCAGTAAAGTTCTAGAGTGGCGACCACGTACCGGTAGACGCAGCGTGGGTAGGCCTCCTACAAGGTGGACCGACGACCTTGTAAGGATCGCAGGTACCAGCTGGATGCGGAAAGCCCAGGACCGGTCTTTGTGGAGATCTCTGGGGGAGGCCTATGCCCAGCAGTGGGCGTCTACTGGCTGATATGATGATGATGATGTTGGGAGTTTCCGACCGCGTACCGTTGTACGGAATATACTTTTAAAATAGGTATGTAATAATATTTAGTTTACTTTTAGCGAATTACCTTTAATTGGATAGGTTAATTCCAAGTGTAACTACAGTTACACTTGAAATTAAATTCCGTATTATATCTGTTATAGAACACATAAAACAATAAGAATCCATAATCTCATTATAAATACGAAAGTAACACTGTTTATGTGTCAATCTGTCTGTCTGTTTTCACTCCTACACCAATGCATCGGTTTTGATGAAATTCGGTATGAATATAGTTTATTACCCGAGGGTTGACATAGTATAAGTGACGACATCATATCATACGATAAATAAGTGTGTCTGATATTACGGCCATGGGGCTCTAATCTTGAAACGCTCGCCTCGAGTCGAACAGTTATTTTTATTTGCGGCATAAAAAATTCAATCTTTTTAAAATTACATTGGCAACACCGAAAGCGAATGGTTAAAAAATTTGGAAAATCAGCGTCATACATCAAAGTATTAAAAGTTTCATGAAGAAAATGAAAGTTAAAAACCGTTCAATTCGAGGCGAGCCATTAAAAAATAGGGCCTATGGTCTGCTTGTGACCAACTTTCATTGGATGCACCGCTCTTCACGTGATAAGAAGACAATGGAAGAAGATCAAACTTTTTATAAGAAAAAAATAAAATCTTGGCAATCAGCTTATAAATTCCCTTTTAACTCGTACATTCATCATCACAGCCCGTAACAGTCCACTACAGGACTTAGGACCTCTCCCACGAAAGGGGAGGTTATTGCCATAATCTCCACGCTTGGCAGGCGGGTTGGAGATCGCAGTGTTTAAATAATACAATGGAAAATGCTGCTGCCCATTTTCCAGACTACGGAGACTCTTGATCTTATGCCTCGAAAACATTAGTCGCCTTGTACGACACCCATGAGTGTAAGGGGTTGGTGCTATTCTACTCTGCCGGACACCACACGGCTATCACAGCTGTGATTGTCAGGCTGACCCAGAGTTCACATCAAAACATCCCCCAAAATAATACATTGCGATTAGCAATTTTGCACCTTTTCTACCTCTGAGTGTAGGTATGTTTATTGTGTGTGTTCATTTTATTTACATAAATAAGCAACAAAGCAATTTCGCGAACCGCCACCCAATTACCATCTACGGGAACCCAACGAGATTAGCTCGTCACACGCCCGCCTGACTGAGTTAAATCCCTCAGCAGCGTGGCACTTTAAAACTTCTATATCTTCATTAGCGCGCGGCCATCTTTCGTGTTCTCCAGAGTTTTCTTTTTACTTCACAGTGATTCAGTTCAATGAAAGCCTTTGCTTGGAGTCCGGGGAATTTTTTAAGGACGTAATTATTGCGGTCGTTAACCCTACCACATTGAATATCTCTTCAATGTTCCTTGGTATAATACGTTAGCATTAATCCAAGGAACAAGGAAGACCCTTAGGTCGAACGTTTTATCGACAAATTAAACTAACATTATTGTATAAAGTAAATTTTGATAGTAAAGTAAACTGTAGATACGGAAGAGCGGAAACTCCTAAAATAAGCTAATAATTGCTTAAAAGGAAGGATATTCCAGAAACTGTAAATAGGTTTAAGTTTAAAAAATATATTTTATTTATTTGTATAATTAAGTACTTAGTGGCCTAAGTTCTAATAATTGCAAATGTCAAATTTTAATTGTGTGAATTTTGTTAGAGTACAAACAGTCATATATTGATCACAGCTGTAAGTTTACAGAAAGTTAAAAAATGAATCATTGTTAAATCGTTCTCGCACAGTAAAAAAAATCTGTAATTAATGTTTTAAGTTTTTATTATAGAGTATATTTTTCATTTATCATCTTAAAATAAACAACACAAACACAACAAAAACTTAACTAACTGAAACTAGGTTAGTCAAAAACTAAATTATTATAAAACTAAGAAACTAATCTAAACAAATGTTTTATTATAGTTTTCGATGCCAACAATATAAATAACACCATCATCGTAATCTAATCATCGTAAATCTAATCTAATGCATAATCTCCGCTTAACATTTTCACTCAACAGAACATCCAAAGCAATGAATCCGGTTTAAACAAGCATGTTAAGTCATACCTACTTACAATTCAGGATTATGTCCCCGTGGGTCCCACGCAAAATAGCCACAAGCCAATTACGATATGGAAGTCACATAGATAGCTTGGAAACCGGTTGAAACTCGTCTAAACTAGTTTGGGTGGAGGATGCACGCGTTTCCGCCAGTGTTGCCACCCTAATGGTTTTCCCACTATAACTGGTTGTTTGGGAAAGTTTCGCTTTAGTGGATTTTTAATGCAATTAATAAAAGTATTTCCGTAACAATTTCAGTGACAGTAATTTCATTTACCACACCCAGATTTATGTACAAATGCATCTCTATATACCTACGTATTGCAGCTGGTGTTTATATATTTATTTATATTTAGACTAGCCAGGCCTTTATTTGACCGCCATCTCACCTGGTGGTACGGCTGAAGATTGAGCATGACCGTCTAGGAACAGCATATTCACTCTAGCCTTGAAGGCGTCTGAATTATAATGATCAGGGAACACACTCGCCAGCAACGCGTCACATTCCTTATCATATTGATTCAGATTTTTTGTTTTGGGCTGATATTTTTACTGAGTCAAACTTAATACAGTTCGTGTTTATGACAACGTGTTTTCTTCAGTTCTATCTTGTTTTGTTCCGACGAAAACTTAATGTTTTTCTATGCAGTTTTTTCGTCGATATTTTGGTGTCTTTTTTTGGTTTCGATCCAAAAATATTAGTATGGTACTCGTCTTTCGTTCATACTCTATTATAGGATATTTTTAATGTTGTGGCCAGATATTTTTAAAAATTAATTGTCAGTTATTTTTAATTTTCCTCCGGTCCGAGCGCAGGTGGTCTTGTGTTAAGAGGTCTGACTCGTAAATTTTTCTTCCACAATCTTAGCTTTTTCAATCATATTGTCATTCAGTTTATATCCAACAGTACTCAGATGCAAATCGTTTAAACTTCTGTTCTTAAAACTTATCTTCTATTCGGTTTTCACCGTCTGTCCGTCCTTGTATTCAACCGCACTATCAGTTACTCGAATTGAGAATCTCCTCCTTTTTTGAAGTCTATTATTAAAGACAGTGTTTGTTCTATTGATTTTATATTACTTACACGTTAAAAACCTGGTGTTTTCTAGAAATAGAAATAGAATAGAAATAGAAAACATTTATTTACACACAATAACACCACAAACACATAACAAATGGCTCAAAGGGGTTGAATCACTGACCTCCAAATAGGTATTTTTTTGAGGTCAGTGGCTCGACTCCAGAGCCGTAAAACAAAAAATAAAAAATAAAAAGTATTAAGAATAAGTGACATAAAAGCGCAAACAAAATTAATAACAAACAACATCAAATGAGGAAACAACAACTAGACAAACATATATGAATAAAAGAAAACAGAGTCGTTGCATATGGATGTGGTGTGGTGTGTAAAAGGGACCTCACTCAGCTTCATGCCCTGGCGGAGACCAGGGCGCTGGTTTTCAGTGAGACCTGCTGAGTGAGGCACGGACGAAGACGTTTTAAATAGATAAATACAACGTGTGGAGTGTAAATACGTGTTTAGTGTAATGTGTAATTTAATGTATGGATGTATTGGCCGCAATAAAGAGTCAACAATACAATACAGGAAAGAACATTCTTTTTAACAAGTGTGGAGATGGACTCAGAAATGTGCAAAGAAAAGGAGACGACAAAAAAAAGAAGAATATTAAAGATGTAATTAACGTCCTGAAAGAAGTCGATCCAGACGTGCAGCCGACGTTTGTGGCTAAAAACTTAAACAAGTTGCCACCCATTACATTTGACTATGTTGACGTCACCCGTCTATTAAGGGATATGACAGAAATCAAAACGGAAATGACTAAAATGCAAATTAACGTAAATGCAGAGCTAACGGAGATACATGCTGCAGTTGGTTTTAAAAATTCTAGTGATAAAATTCAGAAAAATGCTGACATATCAAAAAATATACATAATAATATAAGTACACCAATGAGGACGCCGCCTAAGAAGAAGTCGGTACCTGCGCCGCCGGTGAACGAGGAGCGATTAGAAATTGTTCATACACCGACATATCGCGACATTGTGCAGGCCGGACCGTCAAGCCGCCAGATGACCATCGCCCGTATTCCTTCTACAAATACGGGTGGTGATTATGTGCGCATGAATGTTAGCAACTTGCAACGTGTACCTACAAGAACAAATGATCATGGACAAAATTCAAGTCAGAATGAAACGGATGAATCTTTTAAAATCGTACATTATAAAAAGGCTAAAAAACCTAAACCGAAAAATTATAACATGCGTGGTACACTAGAAACGACCGGGGGTTTTCAAGTAGTTGAGACATACAGCGCAATCTATGTATCCCGTACCGCTAAGTGTGTCACCGAAACCGATATTAAAAAGCATATCCAAGATAGGGGTGAGCAATGCGTATCTGTGGAGATGTTAAAACAAATGCATGAGACAGAATTTAATTCGTTTAAAATTAAGGTGCCTACCAAGAAGTTAGGCATTTTTCTGGAACCAAATTTTTGGCCGGTTGGAGTAATTTACCGGCGTTATCGGGAGCGACGTACACATGCTGTTAACACAACCTATTATGGATAGTCCCGTAACGAATATCTATCTCTGGCTACTTTCAATTGCAAATCGATAAAAAGGTCAGTTGAACAGATTCGATTCTTATGCCGTACTATAGATGTCATAGCATTGCAGGAAACCTGGCTGCTGCCTCATGATGTTGGATTCGTAGATGGAATAAGTGACGATTTTCAAAGTTTCGCAACATCATCCGTGGATACCTCCGTAGGTATATTAAAAGGGCGTCCTTATGGTGGACTTGCTCTTCTATGGAGAAAGAACCGTTTCACCCGTGTATTAAAAATTGAATGCACGAGCGATAGAGTTGCGGCCATCAAATTAGAGGTAGAGGACAAGTCGTTCTTGATAATAAATATATACATGCCTTATGATAATGACAGCGACGATAATTTGATCGAGTACACAAGCTGCTTAGCCGAGGTGGCTGCAGTGTTGGCGGATAATGACATCGCTGCAGTTTATATCCTAGGGGACTACAATGCGCACCCCGGGACCAGATTTTGGAATGAGCTGCAGTCATTTTGTGATGAGAACTCCATGCACATCGTAGATAAAGAATTACTCCCGAATAACACGTACACGTTTATAAGCGAAATTCGCCATAACAACTGTCGTTGGTTGGATCACTGTGTTTTAACAAAAGCAGCGCGCGACTCTGTTGTTTCTGTGAAGGTGGATAATAGTGTTTACTGGTCGGATCACCTACCTATCATAGTGACTTGTGACTTGTGACTTTTCTCGTGGTTTTAGGAGGTCCAACTAGTGGGCTTGCATAAATTTTGTTGGCAACACTTTCAGTTTCCCGCCAGAGAGGCGGGCAAACTTTCTGCGGTAGAGCTGTTATAGTTTTGCGGTTTTCATAACCACACCCTGTATGGGTAAGGGAAATTATTCCTGAGACCACTTTTATTGTTTTCGAAGCCCATAAAGGACGTATTGCTTTGTGTATTTTGTGTAATTGGGGTTGAAAAGGTTTCTGTCTTTGTTATTTTTACAGCATCTACTGTTTCAATAGGCCTATATATTATATATGTTGCGTGTGTAAGCCTCCCACAAGGTGGTCCGACGATCTGGTAAAGGTCGTAGGTGCCAGCTGGACCGGCCTTTGTAGAGATCTCTGGGGGAGGCCTATGCCCAGCAGATTAGGCCTTTCGGCTGATATGATGATGATGATGATGATAGACTAAGCTACCTAACTGCTATGGATTCTTTCCAAAACAAATGTTTGTTTATTTGTATGTAGGCTGAGCTGATAAAAACATAGACTTTTTTTAGGTTATACGGTAGGCAAACAGGCAAGCGGGCCAACTGGTGGAAAATTGTCACCGCTGTCTATAGACATTAGCAACACCAGCGGTGTCTGACTGATGTGTCTGTAGATAGGCACATACAAAATGTTGGGGGCTACGGTTCCTAGGACGTCAGAAATATTTCAAGGATTTCTTGGAATCGTGGACTTACAACCCGTTCGAACATATCATAAGTAACCCATAGCAATCCACTGGTGAAGTTCAGGCTCCTCTGCATTAGTAGAGTGATTTGCCATAATCCCCACGCTCAACGTGGTTTGTTATCACGAGTACATGCATACAGTCCCTACCCTGGTATCATTAATTTGAAGACTCTCTATAAACAACAGGTTGGTGGTATATTCTAGGTACCCAGCTGGACCACATTTATTTTTTAAGCCCTTCGCAAAGGAAATGGGCACCCTCCGGTATTGCGGTTGGGAGGGAGGGGGTCAACTCACATTAGTACCAATTGGCCTGCCGGACTGGTTATGCACGACTCGCCAAAAAGGGACCTAGGCGCATACGTGCTAAACACCCCCTGGGAGCACCTGTAGCCGGGAAGGCTTTCCAGGTTACATCGGATGCGACACCTCGTAGGGACGGGGTGCGCTCGGAACACATTGGTGAGATCAAATAATATGACTACTCTATAGCGTCTCACAACATTGACAAGCAAAAATAGACCGTATGAATAATGGCATAAACTTCGAAATACTTCAACCACAGTCTCCACTAAGCCAGTTTTGGTGCTACCATGTTTCGTGTGAAGTTCTCGCCAGGAACTTTCAGCAGCTCATTAAAGGTTTGGGTCAGGACTGGTGTAACTAGTTCAAACTTTGTAGCGAAGAATGTGCAGTGCAGGTCTTACACACGGTTTAATCGGTGCAGTGTTGCTAGTACAGTAATGTGGTTAGGGAACGTACCCATACTACGTGACCTGTTTTTTAAGATTTTTTGACCCCTCCCTCCCCTCGATGACCACTCGTAGTATATGCCAAGACCCCCCCCCCCCCCCCCCTTAAAGTTTTTACGTAACATTGACAAGTATGATTTTTAATTATTTCGCAGGCAGAAAGTGTAACAAATGAAAATATTTTGACTCATATTTGCAATTTCTTGCGGCGAAATCGACTACGTAACAAAAATTTTAGCGACCTCCCCGCTCCTGTGACTGAGCGTAGTATTTTGAAGATCTCCCTCCCCCCCTAAACTGCGGTCACGTAGTATGGGTACGTTCCCTTATGGTAGAGGTATTTTGTTCTGTCCATCGATGCCCAGACATTTTAAGTAGAATATATTTTACTGCGATTAATCAATTCATTATATTAAGTTATTTGTTTTGATACAGCAATTCAAATATAATTCTAATATTCAAACGATAACAATAAGTAGTGGGTGCGAATGGGAATGTTATTCCCAGACTGGGAATTAACGGGTGATTTGTGATTTTTATTTAACGGACAGACTTCCAGCATTTTTTCCAATCTATAATAATTTTTAATCAATATATTAACATTCATATAGCGCTAACATGTGTTGTGGGGTGTTGAAACATTTGAAATTCGCAATTATCTGGGAGGGTGAATTCACGTTTCTGTATCACTATTTAAAATACATGTCGCACCGCTCGCCACCGACAGGAACAAATTCTCACACCTTGGGGCCAAATAGGTCGCGAACTGTGCGGTTGCAAAGGTACTTTCTCTCACGCACAATAAGGTTGTGGAATAAACTACCTGGAGAGGTTGTCCCTGGAGAGTACAACGTTCTTCAAGAAAGGGGTTAAAGGTTTTTACGGGGTCGGCAGCGCGTGGGTGATGCCCCTGGTATTGCAAACGTCCATAGGCTACGGTGACTGCTTACCATCAGGCAGGCCGTAAGCTTGTTTGCCACCTTAGTGGTATAAATAAAAGTAAAGTTAATTTTGCAAGAAAGAGACATTCCTACTTTTATTTTAACTTATAGGCTAACAAACAATTGAGAAGCCTTCCCGGGTTTGATGTACAATGATAAAATAAAAGAAAACGTAGGTATTGAGTACAATATTATTTAAGTACTTTCCCATTGCCAACAACATCTACGACTCATTCACCCTATATACCTATCTACAGTACTTTGACAGAGCCAATATGCATTCCACAGGATGCTCCAACTGCGACGCCCCAATAAGCAGAGCGCCAACAACGACCGCGCTGCGCTCCAAATATTAATTAACACCCTTTGTTAGAAGCTGCCTGGAATTCCGATTCCGTTGCAAGGCTTGTTAGGCGGCGTATAAAAAAATCAGCCCGTATATGAGTTGGTTTTTGTATTGTTATGAAATGTTATTTTCGCATTTTAAAGTCATTTCAATTTTATAGTTGGTGTATGTCAACAAATTGTATAAGTATAAGGGAAATTTTGCAGAATAATGTTGTAAAAAAATTGCGAGCGATAGTTTTTTACTCACGTCGAATAAAGAGGGGTGTTATAAGTTTGACATGTGTATCTCTGTATCTGTGCCATTGTGTATCTGTCTGTGGCATCGTAGCTCTCAAGCGGATGGGCCGAATTGGATGCGGTTTTCTCTATTTGATTAAAACCGCTTTGGTAGTTTTGAAAATATTGAGTTTAAGAAAACTTAGTCGGGGTTATCCGACTTTTTCTGTCGGTTAGGTTATATTTGAGTGATTTCAGTGTCAAGGACGTATGTTGCATCTGATTTGGTTGGATAGAACATTTATGTATTTATTTAACAGTTTAATGTGCACAATAACAGGTATACAATATTGACACACAACAGAAATATCTGAGTGCTTTTAGCAAATTAGATAGGTACAATTCTTTATAAAGAAGTTACATACAAACTGAGCTCAGAGACAAAGCAGACGTCAAAGATTCAGGTTTGGCCTCTTGCGATAAAGGGGAAGAGCCTATACAAACGTACACCGAAGTAATGACAGACTGGCTATTTTACTAGGCTAGTCACCGCGTGGTATGCACGCCAATAGAACAGACTGCACGTTTTGTGTCCTTTTCCTACGCGGTGACTATGCGGATACGATGCATACCTATGCGTTTTCTGTACGATTTTCAAGCAGTGACATATAAACGGAATGGGTCGTGAAAAACGCCAATGGTAGCAATTGCCGCCAGTCGAAAATTCCGGTTGTGCGCCAATGGCAGCAATTGCCGCCAGACGAAAATTCCGGTTGTACGCCAATGGCAGCAATTGCCGCCAGACGAAAATTCCGGTTGTACGCCAATGGCAGCAATTATTTATTATTTATTTATTTATCATAAATGTGGTACATTGGTATTTAATTGCCGCCAGTTGCGATAGGCTGCGGCGGACGCGAGCACAGAAAGGTAGAATAGGTAACGGGTTAGACGGTAGAGTGGCTAAGAGAGACTAGATGGTACTATACTACACTGCCGGACATCACACGGCTAAGCAGGTTTAGATCTTATTATGTAAGTTGAGATGTAGGGAGTCCTCAGTAAATTAGTAGCAGCGTGGCGTCCGTACGTCTGGGAGTGCTTTATTTGTTTACTAAACTGAACCATCCATTATCATTTGAAAGATACATTTGCCAATTTGGCCACCTCGATGACTTGACTAGTGTGGTGTAGTGCTTACCATTTGGTCTGCTCTAAGGAGAGTTCATAGTTTCATTACTGGTCGGGTTGAAGTGGCAAATTTTATTTTCTGCTATTGTCTGGGTGTGAGAGAGTCGGTGGTCGAATGGCTAACCGGTTGGACTCGCAAACGAGAGGTACCGGGATCGAACCCCAGCACCGCCCTGTACCAATAGTTTTTTCACAGTTATGTAGGTACGTTAGCGATGCTGAGTAAGATAATCTTTTTAACCAAGGGTACTGAAATAAACTTTTTCTTAAATTGGTAACAGTTCTGCTAAGCATTTAAAAATATAAATCTCCCTAATCATCATCACCATCATATCAGCCCATAGTGTGTCCGTCTTCGAATGTAGGCCTCCTCGCCAAGCTTTCACGCCTGTCTGTTTTCTTCTGCTAGGTAAATGTATTACCTGAAGACGTATCCAGAGCATCGTCAAATAATTTTGGTGAAATAGTATCGCTCTAGCGTACCTATTACGAGTAAGCTAACCGACGAGGTGCCATTACATTGGAGGTGTAAGGAGTTCTATATACCTTTCATCCACTCCGCAGTCCATAAGTGCCTTTTCAACTGCCCACGGTTCGGCGGAAACAAACGCTTTTTCAAACTCGATGGAGGTGATGATCTACATGAGATCTAAGTGATCTCAAGCTATGGCAAAGTTAAAGTTTGCAATTCACATCGAGGGCCCATTGAAACTAAGCGAGCTTGGAACCACGAAGTTTTAAGCGCCATTTGGCTTCTGCAAGCAGTGCATGTGTTATCAAGTCCTTGCATTATGCATATCTATGAGTCGGTAATCGTTTCATTTTACTGTACTGCTTGTGTTGCTAAAGTAAAAACCTCTATCTGTATCCACCGAAACGCTAATTACGGCAGTTTTCGCCAAACGCAAATGCCAGTGGCTCGCTTATTGCGACGAGTATTATATGTAATCTCGATAAACAAGAGAGGTAGGGCATAGCGGGGTATCTCGTTCGAATTGGAGCCGCCCGACTGGGGACCTTACAGAATATCGCAGCTAAATAATACTCTTTTAAATAGTATTGTGTTTCTGCCGGTGAGTAAGGTTTCCAGTGCTCCATGGGGTGGGGATTTGGGGAACCGTGGCTTTGGCAGTGGAGTGGCATTTGCTTTTTGCTGCCAGAGCAACGTGTTATAGAGGTAGGCAACGCATTAGCGATACTCTTGGTGTTGCTAATGTCTATAGTCAGTGGTGACCACTTTCCATCAGGTGGCCCGCTTGCCTGTTTGCCTACCGTATGACATAAAAAAAAAAAAAAAAAACATCGTTGACTACTATCACGATGCTCCAAGATTGCGATGCGGGTTATGGAGAAGGACTTTCACTGCGAAGCCATCACATTTCGATGCATGTTACCGCGAAAATCCTTCATCGAGAAGATCGCCGCCGCTGGCGCTAGGTCGGCAGGCCGCTCGCTAAAACCATCTATTTATTTGTTTCAACGACATCTTAGTATATAGAGGTACCAGACAAAATAGTTCAACTCTCAAAATATATATAGCAGGTCAAACACTTTTCTATGGCTGAAAATATTCTGGTTATTCGTACTATGCGACGGCAAAGCCAGTGGAAGTTGACTGAATGTGTTGTGTAAAAGGAAATATATATGATGGCACCACATGAGTGCGAACACTCTAATGACTCGGAAACGTCATGTCGATCGATGCACTATCTAGCGGATGGCTGAAAATAGTGATAACGTCATATTCGGCGCACGGCCGTAACGAACACTTTGCATTCGACCACCGACGAGTCAAGAACTGGAACTAGTTACTACCGCGTTCGAATTCCACTGAGGCCATGTGGCCATTATGTACATCAGTTGAATTCTAACTGATGCTCTTACGGCGAGGGAAAACATCGTCATGAAACCTGCACATTCAGGCGACTGAATGTGTAACCATGATCCAATCTGGTCAGTTTCCCCTTGGCAGGGTCACGGACGTCAGATGGCAGAGGCTCCACTGTAATTATCTTGTCTGACAAATCCTGGATCATAGTCAAGGTGGACCCCGGGCCCTCTTGCGCGAGCTCACAACCGGGACATTAAAGCTAAGATTATTATTCTATTTTATTACATGGCGGCACTGAGGTTCGAACTCCGTACCCTCTCTTACGAAGGGATAACCACCCCCTGGGTAAAACACCACGGGCTACATGCGGGTATTTGCTAAAAACCAAACTGTAATCGATTCTGTACAAATCGAAAATAGAACCCGAAGTAGAATTTGAGGTTAGATGGCACAATTTCGCAGATATGCCTTTGAAGGAGATTTAAATACATTGAGCGATTTTTCTGAATTTTAATTGAACTTTGCTTTTGTTAATGTGTTGGAATCCGAGAAAACATAGTCAGAGGTAGCCACAGTACTAAAATTTTATGACAACTTATTTACTGATATCTGAGTTTAGTTTATTGGACGCGCTGCCATTGGAACATCAACGATTCTATAGTCGTAGTCTATATTAAACTCTGTTGCAAAAAACGGGAATATGGGCAATTATAAACAATTTAGAGAGATAAATAAAATAAATAAATAATCGTGGACACACAGCGCCATCTAGCAAAGCTTGTACTATGGGTACATTATGCACATCTTGAACATGGATGATATGATTATATCGTAAAATAGACATTGGTATGGACATTAAGTTTGACCATGTCCGTGCGTTTAACTGTTCATATTGTCAAACGCAAACTGGCCATTGATGTGGTAGCATCCAGTTTCTCCATAAACCAGAAAACAGGCAGTAGTGTTTTCTGTTATATATTTTCAAAACTGGAATGAGTGGAGATTGTGGCAGGACCCTTGTGATATGTTTGTCTTATGTTAAAAAGTAAATGTATTTGTCTAAAGATAAAAAAAGGAAAAAAGCGTAACTGTAAAAACAAAAATTAATAATTAGATTTCCATAGTCAATGAGATATAGCTGCTATGCTATATGCTATAGCTGCGGCGTAGAGTCTACGACGTAGGCGCTACGCCGTAGATGTTCTACGTGTGTTGCATGGGTTTTTTAAATCTTTGATTGTTTTGTTTTATAACTACTAATATGTATTTTTTTTGCTTATTTTAGAATAAACAGTCATACAAATATAGTTCTTAATTAAAATTACTGTATATAGACCTATAGTTCCCAATTCATTTTTGGCAAAACATGTTTTAAAATAGGCAATTGAAAACAATTGTTTCTTCCGTACACTTCTTTCCTGTCTGTAAGGTACCTTGAGTGATAGATAGATAGATAGATGTATCCGGGCCATTTTCCGCATTCAGGCGAACTCGCGCCCATTTTGCGTGGATATGGTGTACTCCAAGATACCCTATTGTTCCTGCCATCCCAACTCCTCCAGGAAACGCAGCAGTCCTTTCAGTTTTGCAAACGTCTCTGGAAGGGTTTGTGGTTGTCCGAGATGCTCATGCCTATATGTTGCCACCCTCTCGCATGTCCGCAGGATGTGTGCTGCTGTCTCTTCCTCCCTCAGGCAGGCTCTGCACAAGGGGCTGTCGGTGAGACCTATGGTGAAGAGGTGTTTAAAACCTTGAGTGATATACCGTGTAGCAGTGCGGGAGCGTCCACCAGGTTATTGACAATTGTAAATAGAAAAACGGCATCGCTATTAGCCCGACGCTGTGCCAATAAGGCAAGTTTATGCTTTAATAGAGAGGATTGATAATTATTATACTCATGACCAGTTCGATACTCTGGAGACTTAATAAATTTCTTTTGGAGGTGTTCAATCCTATCAATATGATTTGTGTAAAAGGGGTGCCACACAGTACTGGCGAATTCAAGTCTGCTACGTACATAACTGTTAAATAATAATTGATATGTTGAAGGATTTTTAAAAGGTTTGCCAACGCGGAAATAATACGTGTATTCTAGATTTTATTGTAATGAATAATCGAGTTTATTATAGAACAATCCAGACTATTGACATATCTGCTAGTTTCAGTCACCAAAGCTCCAACTAGACCGTACGTGCCCATTCATTGAATTGAACCTTTGGTTGAGCCTTGCTTTGCCGCACAGCTAGGGTTGTCACATTGCACTTTTTATTCCTTTTTCTTTCTCTCTTTCACATTCGCTTTTTTGCCAATCAGTCTGAATATCTGCACCCTGCAGTCGCGAACGGCGTGCGATGGTTCTTTTTATTAGTCGACTGTTCAAAGGTTTGAATTTCGTTTTGTGGTGGTATTGTGGTGGCTGTGCTGCGTTGTAAGTTGGAAAGAAATGTCATATGTAGGGTATAAAGTACTAAGATGTGGAGCCTAACAGAGTCTGACAAAAATTCCAGATTAAATTGACATGTCTTGTTTAAGGAGACCAAATAAGTTCTGAAATGATTTTCTTTTTCATAACAAGCTTCTATACACGTCCTATTCTAACTGAATACCATCTACGATCAATTACAGTACTTGAACAGACAAATCAAACGAGGCCAAACTCGATAGGTTTATCATGCATAGTTTAGCCGTACCTCTGACCCTTGATGACCCTCTGTCATCATAATCAGAACTTAAACATTACCTAGGATTATAGTACTTATCAAGACCGTTCCAAAGAGTCCAAATACGATAGGGTTATCTGGTTACGTTTATTAGTTCCGATGACCACCCTCCGACATCATCAGACCAGCTTCATGGTACCATATTAATGGATTGTCATCTAAGTTACATATAACTATACCAAATTTCGGTTCAATTGAATCAATTAAATATGCATTACTTGAATGCTAGCCGATGCTCTTACGATGAGGGAAAACATCATGATGACACCTGCACATTCAGGGGACTGAATGTGTAACCATGATCCAATCTGGTCAGGTTTTACCTGGTATGTGTATGGCCTGTTGAGGTGATGTGAATGTTTGAAGGTAAGGAAAATATATGAAATTCGTCTGGCCATTTTTTGTTATAGCATGTCCTAAACATAAGACATACATTCTGGACATCTTGGTGTACTGTCACGAGCCACCCTATCTGACTTCCGTGACCTTATTAACAGGGGAACCTGACCAGATTGGAACATGGTTTCGATGATCCAATCTGTGTCCAAGTCTCGATGTTTTCCCTCACCGTAAGAGTAGTTTTCAACTAATGTATTTAACTCAGAATAGTCTAAATCAAAATTTAAAAAATTAATAAGTTATATCATGAATATAAATAAATAATTTTACTAAATCTGAACAGCACCTACCTAATGCGACATTGAAGCAAACGTGCTTACACCTGCAAAATAAACAAAGCAGGCTTAGACACCATCTGATTAGACAATAATTAGTCCAACAGTGTGTCAATACGGACGATGTCGTAATTAATCTTACTCTATACCTACTAATATCATAAAGCGGAAAAGTTTGTGAGTTTGTTTGTTAAGGGCAGGTAACCGATACTACTGCACCAATTTTGAAAAGTCTTTTACTAAAATTCCCGAGTGGCATAGACTATTTTTTCATCCCAGAAAATTTTGGATGTGGAATGAGCTCCCAGCCACAGTGTTTCCTTTGGACTATGACATGGGATCTTTCAAGAGGTATATTAGAGGTATCTTTAGAGGCGGGCAACGCATTGGTGACTCCCCTGGTGTTGCTGATGTCCATAGGCGGCGGTAACCACTTTCCATCCGGTGGCCCGCTTGCCTGTTTGTCTGCTGAGCAACATAAAAAAAAATTATAGTGTCCCTCGGGATAGTTGAAAATTCACAATGATCCTGGAGAAAACCGCAGGAGACAGTTAGCTGTATACGACAAAAAAGAAAACTCTATTTTCTAAGCCAACCAACCCTACGGCTTGACCCACCTACAAGACGGCAACGCAAGGCCCGGCCGGCGCATTAATCCCCAATCTGCTCCGCGATCCAGTGCCGATACCGCGCCGCTTGCGCTCCGACACCCACTGACTCCGCCGTTTTAGCGCACTGCTATTGGATTGGGTACAATGGGTTTGGGATTTGGGCGTTGAATGCTTAGTTTCGATGACCATACTAATTTTTGCTCGTAATTTCGTCCTTCGTTGGAGTTGTTAGTAATTGCTATATGGTTTAGATTCTTAGTAAATGTATTCAAAGCGCTAAATGAATTTCAAAGATTTAAAATAAAGACGTGAAATAAGTCGCCGATGGATGGCCTTTTTTTTGTGATTTTATTATTTTCACTCTAAGTTAGTATAACTGGCCGTTAGTAATAATATAATACACGACAAAATGAAAACACAGGCTTTTCTCCACACCAACCAACCCTACGGCTTGACCCACCTACAAGACGGCAGCGCAAGGCCCGGCCGGCACACTAATCCCCAATCTACTCCGCGATCCAGTGCCGATACCGCGCCGCTTGCGCTCCGACACCCACTGACTCCGCCGTTTTAGCGCACTGCTATTGGATTGGGTACAATGGGTTTGGGATTTGGGGGTTGAATGCTTAAGGTTCGACACCCAAGTAATTTCTGCTCGTATTTTTTTGTTTCATTTAAATAAATAAATAAATAAAAAGGTATTTATTTAGCATTTAGCTCAGACATATAAAAAAAATACACAAAATTAAAATAAATTAAACCAGAAAAAAAAAATGAGAAAAAAAAATAAAAAATTATATAAACACTAAACGCTAAAGAGGCCAAAGCTCAGTTCCGCAGATACGCGAAGGTGCCTACGGGCCTGCTATTCTGCCTTGGCCTACAAAATTACACAGAAAACAATTTGTTATAGACACGATTTGTGTGTATTGTAATTGCATTATGGTTGTATCTATGACTCTGTATCTCTATCTAGCTATGTGTCTGTCTGTGTCATCATAGCTCCCGAATATATGGAGCGCCAAATGGACTTAAAATAAAGCTGTGAAATAAAAAGAAATATGTCGCCCATGGATGGCGTTCATGCGTTGTTTTCTATTATAACTAACGGTCAGTTGTACAAACGTACAATAAAAACGTCAAACCCTTGAATAAAGCCCGATCAAAGCTTACCAATAATTTGCGTGGTAATCGAAGCACCGTAAGCTTCTTTCATTTGACTGACTGAAACTAGGCTATGAATTAGCTTCCTCAACATTACGTAAACAGTATAAAATAAATAGCATAGCGCGTCTGTATGTCTGTATGTTCGCAAACACCTTCTAATTCACGCAAAGTAAGAAATTAATAATTTATTATATACAAGAAACTTTTGTTTTTCCTAATATTTAAATCAATTATAAATAATTGTCCTAACATGATTTTCCTAATTTCGATTGTCTTAAATATTGATTTTTCTAATTTATAATATTGATAATCCATTACGACACTAAATGCATCGTTGTCCTAATGTTCTTTAGTTCTAATATTTCCAAGTCCAAATATTCTTTGTCCTAACATTTAAATGTCCTAATATCGATCCTCTGAAAAATGATTTGTCAAAACTTTAAATTATCCTCCGTAGGTTAAATAATGGGTTGGATATTGGATGTGTTTTACAACCAATCCGCGCTATTTATTTTATTTGAAAATTGCTACGAAACCGAATCTATCAAAAACGTCGTAAGATCACAAAGGGGTTAGCGAAGCGGCGAGCATGTTAGTTGTTATGAACCACAACGAACCGTTGGTTCATAACAAACAATATTCCCGCGGGAACGAGTGCGTAACGTAATAACCAACTTTTAAGCGGTCAAAGTCGCGTGCAACAGTTAGTACATGCATATTACAACATATATAACATAGGAATCCTGAGAACTCCCGTGCGAAACCGAGGCGGATCGCTAGTAATATACTCATCATGTTTTTGGCCGTAATGTGCTGGTCGTGCTCGAGGCCACGGGGGCCCGGGGTTCACCTTGACCATGATCAAGGATTTAGCAGATCAGGCAATTACAGTGAAGCGACAGGTGAAGGGACACTACAAATTTAGTCGCCTGAATGTGCAGGTTCCATCGCTATGTTTTCCGTCACCGTAAGAGCATCAGTTAGTGTTCAACTAATGTACATAACTCGGAAAAGAGTCGTTGTTGGGGTACGAACCCGGGTACAACTCGCTTACGAGTAAAACCCCGCCACCAACGCTTCTAACACATTAAATTGAATTTCTTCATTCGTTCGGAGCAACGTCGTTACAGATGCAGACAGCAAATGAATAGATAGATCTAAGGCATTAACTTGTATGGTGTAAACGATAAGAATGCTCTAGAATTGTTTGAAAGAGGCTAATAAGCATGTATGTCACCTTATAGCCCAAAGATAAGACAAAGGTTATATAACCAAACGACAGAAAAACGTCCCGACCAAGTTTACAAATGCTCAAATATTTTCTAAGCTACTGAACCTCACCTCGACTAAACTGGCTTCCAAATAAATAAAACCGCATCGAAATCAGTCCATCCATCCGGCAGCTACGATGCAACAACACACACATCCACAGAGCCATTGACACAAAGATACACACGTGCAACTTATAACCCTCTCTTTTCGACACTCACAGACACTAGAACAAACCATAACACCACGATAACTTAACCCTGACAATGTCCAAATCAAAGAGTCTACAAGCGTAACCGTATAATGTTCCGGTTGTAACTCGCCAGATTCGTCCCTTGGCAGCGGTCCAGTGGAGCAACAAGTAGCTTGAGCACCGCGGCCGATAGTTTAATTGTGCTAAGTGTATGGCGATTAAAGTTATTGCTGTTGCCAACAGCCAGATTTGTGTCATACATGGGTGTTGGGATGGAAGTAGGGTTGCGGTTCAAGAAGAATATAGGAGATTTTTAGTGAGGGTGTCAATAAATAGTGTTGCTATAAGAATATGGTGTATGATCCAATCTGGACAGGTTCCCCTGGTAGCAGGGTCATGGAGGTCAGACGGCAGTTGTTCCACTGTAATTACCTGATCTGCCGAATCCTGGATCATGGTCAAGGCGGACCCCGGAACCACGTGCGCGAGAGCACAACCGGGACATTAACGCCAAGATGATTTTTTTTAATAAGAATATGGTGTGTATGACTCCCTTGTTAAGCATCCCTTCACTATTCTACCGGACACCACATAATAAAGTGGTTAGTTTATGAATGAAATCACTTTTTGTACACTCGTTCCATTTTATTATACAAATTTTATGAAATTGCAACCGGTTCTGAATTGCTCATCTTCAGGCAGTGATTTATAAAATCATAAAAAGTGATTTAATTCTTAAAAATTTAGTTCTATCATGAAGTCGCAACAAAAAAGTGTTAAACAAAGAAAAAAAAAATAAGTTGTTAATTTTTTTTAATTTCGTGGGTTGGTCATTCATATTCAAGGAAAAAGTGTATTTTTTTACCAAATGGCTTTAATTATAACTGAAGGAAGGGTTGCCCCTGCAATGCTAAAATATTGTTGAGCCGTGTGGTGTCCGGCAGAGTAGAATAGCACCAACCCCATACACTCCTGGGTATCGTAAAAGTCGATTAATATTTTTGAGACAAAATATCTAGAGTTCCGTTGGTTAGAAAATTGGGCAGCAGCATTTTCCATTTTTATATTTATAAAACTGCGATGTCCAACTCTTATGACAACAAACGATTATGGCAATAACCTCCCCTTTCGTGGGAGGCCCTAAGTCCTGCAGTGGACTGTTATGGTGATATGGTATCTTGACCCAAAATATAGTAGGATACTACATTGTACAGTAGATTTGGCAACCCTAGCTGAGAGCTACATGTGCGCCACTGAGGGTTTTAAGTACTGTTTTGGAGTTGTAATGTCGATAAGTAGGAGAGTATCGATAAGCGGTTGTGGGTTTAGAACCTACTTGTTATCTTTGAATGGTATGGACAAGGGCTCGGGGTCCGCCTTGACCATGATCTAGGATTTGGCAGTAATTATAGTGGAGCGACTTGTATCTGACTCCGTGACAACTGGTAACGGGGCAACCTGACCAGATCATGGATCATGGTTACACATTCTGAATGTGCCGGTTTTATCGCGATATTTTCCCTCGCCGTAAAATCATCGGTTACCATTCAACTAATATACATAACTAAGAAAAAACTCATTGGTACATGTCCGCAGTAAGATTTGAGCCCGGTACCTCTAGCTTACGAGTCGGATACCTTAACCAGTCGGCCACCGTCGCTGCTACCCTACTTAATTAAATAAATAAAATCATCTTGGCGTTAATTTTCCGGTTGTGCTCTCGCGCACGAGGGCCCGGGGTCCGCCTTGACCACGATCCAGGATTTGGCAGATCAGGTGACCCCGCTACCAGCGGAACCTGACCAGATTGGATCATGGTTACACATCCAGTCGCCTGAATGTGCAAGTTTTATCACGATGTTTTCTGTTTTCTGATGTTTCACCCTCACCGTAAGAGCATCGGTTAGTATTCAACTAATGTACATAACTCAGAAAACAGTCATTAGTACAAGGCCGGAGCGGGATTCGAACCCAGGACCTCTGACTTACGAGTCGTATACTCTGACCGCTCGGCCACCGACGCTCCATACCCTACTTAATTAAATAGTCGCCCTAAATACGCAATCCCGCACGTAAGCCCGTGTTTCCAATATGGCGACATTGTGGCGCTTAATAAAGGCTCAGGTGCACCTCGACATTAAATATTACACTGTATTTTACGATACTTAATTTCGCATTGAACTGCGAAAGCACGACAGGGTTAATACGCTTGCAGTCACAGGGATTATGGCGTTGAATTTAATGTGGACAATAAAATTATAATTAATGTGGTTTTACTCTCCGTAATTGTATGGTAATTCTAGGAATGCATATGGATTTCGCTATTTTTTTACTAGGGTTCTGTCAAGTTTGGGTAGTACAGAAATACTGCCTTAAGTCTGTCATAAATACATTTTTCATCGTTTAAACAAATGAAGACTAAGAGGGATCATAAATCGTAGTCTCATCAACATCGTCCTAGCGCTTATTCCGACATCTGCCAGGGTTCTCTTTCCTAATCATCCTTCTTCACTTCGCCCGATCTTCGGCATTCACGCGTCGTAAGCCGTTGGCTGTTGCATCCGACTCAGCGATGCTAATCCATCGCTTCTTTGGTCGCTCACGGAGCCTCTTTCTGATATCGGCAGGTTCAGGCACCAACGTATCCCTGGGGCTTACGCAACACGTGACCAAACCAGCGCAGGAGAGTGACCTTGGTCTTATCCGCGATATCCCTCACGCCAAGGCTGCCACGAATGTACTCGTTGCGTATTCGATCGACTCTCGTAACTCCGCACATCCACCGCAGCATTTTTATTTCGTTGGCGTGGAGCTCGCGAACGTTTTACGTCAGCGCTGGCCATGTCTCCCAGCCATAGAGCGTCACAGTGGCCCTAGCACAAGTGTATCCGCGACAAAGCTCGCGTCGCGAGTGATCGTTTGTCTCTTTCGCTCAGACGAAAGAGATAGCAATACCTTGTCGCGCTTTTCTTCGCTTATTGCGCGCGAGAGCAACTTATGCTAGGCCTACAGGTCTTATTATACTCTTGTATATAAGCCCTTTGAGACAGGAAGTTTAGGGTCACAGATGTGTGCCGCGAGTTCCCGCCATTTGGCCCAAGCTGCAGAAATTCGGGACTTGACATCGAGGCCGATATCGCTCTACTTGTGCATCACGGATTCTAGGTATTTGGATTTATCTGTTTTATTGACAGCTTCGTTACCTACAATGATAGGCCCGGGGTCCGCCTTGAGCATGATCTAAAATTTGGTAGATCTGATCATTACAGTGGAGCGACTCCGTGACCCTACTACTAGGGAAACCTGACCAGATTGGATCATAGCTACACATTCAGTCGCCCAAATGTTCAGGTATCAACCCGATATTTTCCTTTAACGTAAGAGCATCAGTTAGCACTCAACTAATGTACATAACTCAGAAAAGAATTAATAGTACATGGCCGCAGTGGGATTCGAACCCGGTGTGGCGACATCTATCGCTCCAATAGGGAAATTCAACAATACTCACATTACAAGTACACAAACACAAGGTTGGCAAGCATCCGCACATAGATGGCGCTGACCGTCCTACATCGCGCTAGCGATTTATGCCAACTTCCACGGCATATAAACTACTTCCGACGATCAACTGTCGGATCCTTGGTCCCCTGGTCACACCCGGCCAGGTCGATATTACCCTTTTATACCTTCTCCATATTCGCTTGCCAACATTGATCGTCATATTTTACTAGTGATTATTTTAATATGTATAGAAAACCATTCTTTGTTAATTTAAGATCTGTAATTTCTCGCCTGAAACACAGGGTATCATATTATCCTAGCTCAGGCAAAAATATGTTTTATTTTTACCTTTTACGTGTTTTTTACATCTAAAATTGAAATGTATTTTACAAGACTTAATAGACTTTTTTTTTTATTGGCGGCTACCTTATTCCCTTCACCGCCAAACCCGGTACCTCTCGCTTACGAGTCGGATACCTTAACTACTCGGCCACCAACGCTCCAACCTGAGCACAGAGGATTTTAGCTTCTTAATCTAATCACAGTGCTCTTCATAATATTTCGAAATTCTTTCGCAATAAGTATTTTCAAATTCTGAAATAGCTACATACGAAAGAATTTCATCGAAAGAGAACCTCTACCCGATCGCACCTCCAACTCTGACTTAATTGGGCCGTCCCGCGTCCAAAGTTGCCGAGCACCGCTCATATTTTAATTATGACGCAATAATGAGGCGCACCGACTTAGCTTCAAAGCGGAATGCCGAGTTAAAAACTCCGGCAACTCTTTGCACCTCGACTTGGGTAAAACTTTGTGTTTTCCCCTAATTGGATTTGGGTAATTAGTTTCGCTTGCTCATGTTGGTGGGTCCAGTTGCAGTACCCGCGAGTGTGTTCCCTGATCATTATTATCTAGACGCCTTTAAGGCCAGAGTGAATAGGCTGTTTCTATACAGACATGCTCCATCATACGGCCCATCGTCACTTACCACCAGGTGAGCCATGGCGGCCTGGCTAGACTTATTATATAAAAAAAAGTATTCTTGCGAGACCGGTAACCATAGTAACGCATCCGGAGACTGGGAAGTTGATGTGTGACCGTGTCCTACTTTGAGGTTTGTCAAACTTCGACACCGCAAGACCGCGTCACTGGTTAGGCGTGTCTCCTGTAAACCTCATTAGCAAATCGAGGCGCGCTGCCGAGAGCACGAGCGACGAGCGTGCTGTGACCGTGTTGTGCTAGTAGTGTTCACGAGCGGTCGGCTGCGGGGCGGTCAGCATACATTAAGTGTGTGCTGGGGTTGCGCGACCAACTGTACATGGTGCGTATCGGTACTCGGTATCTCGGGGACGTGTTCTTTTCGTGCGCACTGGGTGAGCTCGTTAATAAGTTTTTTTTATGTTTGATAAGAGATTAATTAATCCTATTTGGATAAATAATTTATGAGTTTGAGTTCGAAATTTGAGGTTGACCGATGTCATCAATTGACAGACAACCAACACGACCAACTCGCAACAAAAACAATTACAGACGCCAATATCCTAAGTGCAGATTTATCTCGCGAGCACTCTACTAAGAAATTTCATACAAATATTGCTAAACCGGTGCCGATCGACGTGTCGTTCAACACGTTTTGAGCGTGCGCAAGCCGTGTAATCTGGCATACAGACGCTGTGTTTCGATCCAGTAATTACATAGATCCGAGGCGGTATAATCAATCAACACAATGTATAGTATCTGTAGAGCGTTAATCGTCTGAACATTCGACTCCATTTAACATGAAGCGATTGCAATCGATTAGCGGGGTTCCCTCCGTAACGTTTCGTTTATCGGCTTTGCATTGTAGAGAAGGTACCTTTAGGTGGCATGATGTCCTAATTATTTGGGTTAAGCGGGTTTTACCTGCGTACAGATCGGAACCCTGTGGACATTCAACTAGCCATTAAGAGGCTATTGTTTTACCGGGAACAACAGTATGCTATGAGGGTAATGTTGAGTGTAATACTGAATCGCAAAGTTCACAATGTTCGAAGTTCTGTACTTCGAGGTGATAAACATTCAAATTAAGTAATTCGTACTCATATACTTTCTGAAAACAGTACATTGCTATTTTTATTACACCCCAAAGCTTACAGTTTGGGAAATTTCAAAAATGAGTCTGTAGTTTCGGAGTTTACCCCGACATTAAAACAATAAAACAATCAAAATTACGAAACAAATATCTCTCTTTTAATATTAGTAAGTAAATATATACAGAATCCCGGAACGACGTTAAGCCTGAAAGAAAAGACTGATAGGCCAAGTCGAGACAGTTTTCAGACAAAATTAAAAATAATCCAAACGAGTCCAGCAAGTCGTGATTTGGTTACGAGTATCGTTTATTTACCAAATAAGACAAACAGTCTGGACAGATTTTACCTCACCTAATACTACTCCGATTTTGTTGTAAGCTGCGGGTTTAGCAACTATTGCAAACAGCTGTATTTTGTTTAGGAATACTTCTGAACGAATACATTACCAAAAAGTTTCCATTTGTTGCATTGCATTTTGTTTTACAGTTTATTTTTATATCTAAAACATTTCGAAACACCGAATGTGCCAAAATATTTACAAATGTACCTCGACACTTCCCGCACTTGTAGATTTCAAAAGATCTTAAAGAAATAAGCATTGACCCCTCAGCTGCATTAGCAGGTCAATGGATGAAACACTCGTTCGTTTTCATCGAATGATGTTATCTTTCCGAAGTAAAGTATCATAACACATTCGGCCATCATTGCACTCATTACAGGACAAAAACAGAGCCTTTCAAATAGCAAGCTCCCTCCTCCATCAAACCGCCCGAAATTGGAAAACTCATTAAAGAATTTCACTACAAGTTCGCTCGGGCTGCTATACAAACGGTTCCGAGGCAGAATTTGTTGTCGGAGAGCCGATTAGTGACAATATTCCCTTGCCGGTTCAATAATAAACAGTGTCTGGAGCATTCCCGGCACGTCGCTGGCCGGTCGGACTAATGAAGCCTCTCTGTGCTCCCTTCCCGCTTTTTAATAGCGTCCCTTTCTGCCCCTTTTTGCGAACCACACTGCAGAGCACGGACCTGAAAAATAAACAGACGAACTCTGTAAAATCATGAGTGAAGAATACACAATGGCCGCCCATTTTTGTGTGTGCAAGCTCTGACACTGTCACTGGCGTGACAGCGCGGTACAAAATTAAACTAACATGCTTTGACACTGACACTGGCGTAGCAGCGAGGTATAAAATCAAACGAAATGGCGGCGGAGTCTCGCACTTTGTATACCTGTGTGAGTGTGTAAGTCATGTACAACAAAATAAATTGTCGTACCTTGCATGCTTCACTTCTCTAGTGGAGAATGGCGTCCGTATTTTTTGACGTTCGTGACTGCAGGTTTTAGCTTTTTGCGTACACGACACCCAGCCCCGCTGAGGGAACAAAACGTGTACTTACACAGCCAGTTTTTCTCTGTTTTGACACCTGTGACAAGGGTCGAGCGGAGATTTTTGTCGCGTTTTTAAGTTTCGCAATTAGAGGGTATTTTACTTCAATTTTCGAGGCGGCCGACCGTGTGATGCCACGTTTCGGGAGATGAACTTTGTTTTTGTATGTAATTATTTGCTACTCAGTTGTTGGGAATGGGCGTAATGTTTGGAAATTGAGAGAATGAACGGTGTATTGTTTGCTTCCAATTTTGTGCGAGCGTAGACACTCGCCGATACGACATATAGATCGAACTAAAAACTACATAATAAATTCAGCATTGATTCGATTTCACCACTTTACCCGATCCAAACCCCAGGATATGCTGTCCTAAATAAACACAACCAAAAAAAGACGACAATAAAACAAAACGGAACTGTAGTCCGTTATATTATGACAAGTAATCACTTTGGCTTCAATGTCCAGGTTGTGCTCTAACGCGCGAGAACTCGGTGTTCGTCTTGACCATGATCCAGGATTTGGCAGATCAGATAATTAAAGTAATGCGACTGCCTTCTGTCTGACCTCTGTGATACTTTCATGCGCTTACATTCGGTTGAATTAAACAAAAAACGTGGTTTTGATTTGCTCTCTCGCTTTTTGCTTCTGATTTTGGACCACCGAATTTAGCCAAATGTTATGTAAACTGTTATGTTATAACGAATATATCCAATGAAATCTCTATATTATATTGACATGACAAACGACCTGTTTCCCGCATACCTATCTCCTACACAATAAAAACTTCCACGATAAATATCATGTACCTACACGTAATTAAACCGAGCTTCCGTGGAACGGAGGATTTGCGTCGTCGCTGGAACCGGAAAATTAATATGCCTAATAATTCCTTGTCTTCTCAAACAGGTAAAAAACATTTAAGCGGATTCTTGGTAATTAAAATGTTGCAGCAAAGTTAGAGGTGCGGAAATTGGGCCTTGGGATTGTTTGGGCCGTGGGTAAGAGTCTTCAGTAGATACGGAAATTGGTAATGTTTGGACTGTTGCTGTTTAATGTATTTAGGTAGTCATGGATGTCATTAGCAGGTGCTTAACCTATTTCCTGTGACCGAACGTAATAAAGATCAAACTTAGAAATACGGGAAAATGATAGTGAACGGAAACCTTATAATTATTGTTCATCTATAGTCGCAGTAAAGGTTTGACTACTGTCAAATACTTTTCTACTTATTTTTTATAAATATTTTTTACCGAAATATTTTTCGGTGTATAGTGTTAAAGGAAGTAAACTCAGAAGTATGGTGTTACACTTTGTGTATTGAATAAAAACATATTTGTTAAACAACATACAGAATACTTCTTTATTATAAGATCAGTAGAATAATAAGGAACCAGATACAATATTGCACTAGTTTTTTTACACGCAAACCTAAGACCTATTTGCAATTTTGCGCACGTCACGTCATTTTCTACGGAGAAGGAACGTGCTTTTCAAATGGCAACACCATTCACATTTGTCAAGATTGTCATTTTCATGAACTATCAATATTTAATTATATTGTGATAGTAACTTCAAAGTGTTTTGGTGTTTCAATTTGTATGTGTGAAAACAACGCGTGACACGTGTTCAAAACAGCAAGATTTTACGAATTTGATTGTTATTCAATTTTGTTTTATGACTTCTATTTAACTTTATGTTTTTTAACTCTATAAAATCCTGATCATCATCAAGGGGCTTCATCAACACAGCCAATAACGGTCCGCTGCAGGACTAAGGGCCTATCCCACGAAAAGGGAGGTTATTGCCATAATCTCCACGCTTGGTAGGTGAGATCGCAGTGTTATAAATATGACGGATGCGGTCAATAGTACGGACTCATGTGGTCAATAGTACGGACTTATGACCAAGAAAACGGAAGTGGGAGTGCGCCCTCTGGTGGGGCGTGCTGACAGAGTCTCGACGGCACGACTCGGGCCGAGTGGCGGCCATTCTTGGCGCGGAGTGACGCGTCTTGAAACTGTCTCCACATTTCGTTTGTTTACGTTTGAAGTTCGTTAATAGAAAGTGTTATTTACGTTTAAAACTAAAGTAGCTTTAAAATCACCTTTAAAATAAGAAAGTAAATTACCTCAACTGCCTACATTTGTAATACCGCTCTGAATTCTAGTGAAATTATAAGTGATGTGCAAAAATGAAATGGAATAAATACAGTGGAGTAAATGTGAACCTTTTCTTTAATTTATCTGGACGAATACGACCTAATACTGATATCACCACCCTGATGACAATCATCCTGATACACCCCTTTCCTTCACGCGACGACAAATATAACAATGGAAAACGCTGCTGCCCGTTCTCCAGCCTATGGGGACCTTTTGCCTTGAAAACATTAGTCGCCTCGTGCGACACCCACGAGTGTAAGGGGTTGGTGCTATTCTACCCTGCCGGACACCACACGGTCAAGGGGCTTATAAGTGCATAATTAAGCCTGCGATGCTCTACGGCTGCGAGGCATGGCCATGGCCAGCGGTGGCGAAGCACGTACGCGAACTCCACGCCAACGAAATAAAAATGCTGCGGTGGACGTGCGGTGGTTATGCGACTTGATTGGGGTACGTAACGAGTGCATCCGTCTCAGCCTTGGCATGAGGGATATCGTGGATAAGAAAGATACTTGCGCTGGTTGGTCAGATGTTGCGTAAACTCTGGGATATACGTAATACAGGTGAGATGGTGGTCAAATGTCTGTCTATTCTAATAGGTATGAAAAATAAATAGGTGCGTAAGCCTGCCGATTTTACGACAGACGGTGCGCGAAAGGCCTAAAAAACGATGGATTGACATCAGTTGGATGTAAAAGCCAACGGCTTACAACGCGAGGATGCCGAAGACAAGGCGAAGTAGAGAAAAAGAGTAGGAAAACAGGCCTTGGCAAAGTGTCCCTGTGGCTTTGAGTCCTCTGGCTGGGAATCGAAACCGGTACCACTGCGTGGCAGACTGACATGTCGTTCTACTAATCTAATAAATGCAAATGTTTGTAATGATGTTTGGATGTTTGTTACTCCTTCACGTAAAAGCTACCGACCGAATATTGATAAAATTTGGTACTAATATAGCTTAAAGGACTAATACACATATCCCGGATTTCGATATGGACTCTGCGGGAACGGGTCTGTAAAGTAAAAAACTAATTATACGCGGGCAAAGTCGCGGGCCAAAGCTAGTTAGTTCAAATGAAATTGGCATTTCAACGATAACTAGAGAGCGATAGAAAGAGAGAAGGAATTATAACAAAAAACAGCCCACTTCTAATTAGTTAAAAGGCAGGGAAATCTAGAAGAAACCTTAAAATATTATTTCTTATCATGGTTATCTATCGCGTTGGTCCTCAAACTCACGGTCATTTGTCCCAGAAAAAACTTTTTTCATTAAAGTCTGTGCTCAAACTGGAACTAAAACCCTATCTACATTACACTGCTAAAAATATATGTAGGTGCTTAAAGATGTTTGTACTTAGGATACATAAAGTATTTCCGCAAGTAAAACGCTCAAAAATATGTAAAATTGACTCAAATTATAGAGAGGGAATTATATTATAGAGAGGTAGGACATAGCGGAATATCCCGTTCGAATAGGAGTCGCCCGACTGGGGAAGTACCTCCACCTTACAGAAAACCGCAGCTAAACAATACTCTTTTAAATAGTATTGTGTTTCTGCCGGTGACTAAGGTGTCCAGTGCTCCATGGGGTGGGGATTTGGGGAACCGGCGTGACTTTGGCAGTGGAGGGGCATTTGCCATTTTGCTGCCAGAGCAATGTGTTATAGAGGTGGGCAACGCATTAGCGATACTCTTGGTGTTGCTAATGTCTATAGGCAGTGGTGACCACTTTCCATTAGGTGGCCCGCTTGCCTGTTTACCGTATGACATAAAAAAAAAGTTTATGAATTGCACGTTTTTGTTTATATGTAACTAGCTTTTGCCCGCAACTTCGTGTGCGTAGTGATGATTCATTCTACATACATACATCCACACTTACGCCCGTATCCCATACGGGCAGGCAGAGACTACCGAGTGCGTCAACCTAAGATCCTGGCACATCTCTCTCGCCTCTTCCACATTAATACCTACATCATTCATTCATTTACGCCGGTTGAGGGTACTCCTGACATGCCTTTTTGGAGCAGATCATTTATCTGATCAGTATATGTCCTTCTCGGGCGCCCTTTACCGATCCTTCGCACGGTAGATACCTTTCGCAAGCCGTTTTTCATTCATCCTTTCCACGTATCCAAACCATCTCAGCATACCTCTATCAATTCTACTTACCACACCATCCTTCAGCTTACAACGAACTCTTAACACACTATTCCTCATTCTATCACCTAGGATGACCCCACAGATACTCCGTAAGGACCGCATTTCCATCGCATTTATTCGACTTTCATATTTCTTCTGGGATACCCAACACTGTTCTTATTACATTGTTCTCTTACTTTAAATAACATATTTAAACTTATCAAAGGACTTGACACAATATTTTCCTCAATAGACTTCGTTAGTCTAACAAAGAAAATAGTAAATGGTACCTACTACTTGTAGTATTATTTTCTCTATGCTACTACTGACAATTACTGGATATCTAGTAATCACTCAAAAGTTAATAACGTAAACTTTGAACACCACAGCTGAGTCCCGTTCCCTTTATTTTCCGCTTTCAACGAAAAAGATAACATAAAAATGCAGCGATGTAATTATTTTTAATGAAAATGGGTTCGTTTCTCTTCCTTCTTTTGTATTTCGGATAACAGTGGAAATATTACGGCAGATACTGAGACGCTGTCTTCGCGGCTCATCAAACAGAGGTTTTGTCCCAGAAAAGATATGATAAAATTATTGAAATGAATTTCATTTAGAACAAAGAAGTGTTGTGATAGAAAAACATATCGTATTGAGAGGTACGATACCTATCATTGTTATTGTATAGAATAATTAATATGCATAATACTCTGCAGGTGACTGTACATAACAAGGTGACTGAAAGCGAATTTCGTGGCAAACATGTCCAAACTTACACGAGCGTAGGCAAAGTTTAACCTATTTAAATATTGCGGAAAAATGTTTGCTTCCTAAACTAAAAAGTTTGTGCGCACTTATCACTAATCCCAAGTTATCACATATCCAAACAATACGATTTAGATAGTAGAGGGGAGGAGCACGTACTTTTACGACTGCCGTCAGCGACACGTCGACGACGGCACGCCGACAACGCGCTGACGGCAGCTGCAAAAGCGCCTACGTGTGTCGACGGCTGCCGCCGACACACTGACGATGGCACGCTGACAAGGCGCCGACTGCAGACGCCAACGTGCTGTCGGGTGTCAACAGCTGCCGCCGACACACTTGACGACGGCACACTGTCAAGGCGCCGACCCAAACACGCCTACAGCAGCCGCCGACGCGCTGACGGCCGACAATATGCCGTTCGTTTTTATAAGTACGGCATTTCTGTCAGACATCCAGAAATACAATTACGCACATGGCTGAATACCATGCTAGATTTGATATCTACACAATTTCATACCTCTATACTATTAATATTATCATGTAGACAACCTCCATTACACACAGCTTACACTACGTCTTGCGTACCCAAAGCCATGTAAACCCGAAGATTATTCCCGCTACAACGCGTTTCCAGTGAAATATTACCAACGCGTCTCATACATTCATTAATCAACCAACAAATTATGTAACTGTCTGCGTATGGATCTGTTCTTAGTATACGCGGCTCTTTGGCGTACAGGATCTGTCGTTTATAATTTACAGCTGAGAGCCGACCTACTTTTCTTCATCAATAATGGGTGTCCATTTAGATTAAGCCGAACAACTAGTTCTCGAGCGGCGACCACGTACCGAAAGATGAAGCGTGGGTAGGCCTCCCACTAGGTGAACCGATCTAATAAAGATCGCAGGTACCAGCTGGATGCGGAAGGTACAAGACCGGCCTTTCTGGAGATCTCTGGGGGAGGCCTATGCCCAGCAGTGGGCGTCTTATGGCTGATAAGTTGACAATTATGAACTAGTTACAAGTGAACAGTCAGTAATTTATAACTTTATGAAGATGGATCTTAATTTATAATAGAATAAAAACAATTAAATAAATAAATACTAATTATTTATTGATTCCTCAAAAACTGAATAATTGAACATATATTTGTCACGCGAACTTTAGAACCCGAAACAACATTTTCGTAAAAAAATATATTTCCACAAACAACACAGATGTGTAGGTACTAGTAAAAACAAATAATCGAAACAAGCCCCACCAACATGTCTTTTTAAATACAATTTACTACGTTAAAAAGGAACTTCTTAAAGAACCCCATAAAAGAAAACAAATCAGCAATTATGGCAATTTCTTTGTTAGTCACGGCTCAATCTAATTTAGGGGCTCAAAAATCTCATCTGAAATGGACCGTTTATGAAAAATTAAAAAGGGAAACAGGGGTACACCAGATGGTCCGCGATGTTTTTGGAACAGATTTAGAAATAGTAGAAGAGCCATGGACGAAGTGATTGATTTAGCAGAGTTTTGAAGTGACAACTTCTAGGGGGCCTTTGAGCCAGACTTAGCTAGAGCGTTTAAATGCAAGGCTCAATTCTAGTTGATTAAACTACTTCGGTGAAGAAAATTAGTAATATTAAATGCTATCATAAAATACTACGAAAAATAGTACTTATATGATTACCCAGTGCAAGACTAGAAGCGACGCTACCTATAGGCAGCTCCTTCAAGATTTTGTTGCTTCCAATGCAAGTTTGTAGCTGAACCAAATAATATATTTATAATCCACTTAAAGCTACATTTCGAGCCTCTTTAAGGCGTGGCTTAGAAACTGGTCAACGTCACCATACCTTCACCATACTTCAGTCAACTAGCCAAGCACATAACCTCTCCTTTTGGGCTTCGTCGTAGTGGGAGTAAAAAGTGGTGTTTGGGCTTCTTACATGCGGCGAATACCATCTGACCCGCACGACTCTTTAAGAAAAAGCCGATTTGACAAAGCCTTGTCCTTTTCTCAAGGTTTCACTTGTTCCAATAGAGGATGGTAGTAAAGTCCCACAATACCCATTACCATAGGATCAACATTCCAATACCTTAATCTAGCAAATAGATTCAAAATACAGGTCCACTGGGACCCCTTCCACGTACCTTCTGTACATCCATGTCTAGGATTTATTAGTTAATTTATACAATGTCTCCGCTGCCCGGCGGTTTGTAATTGATTTATTCAGGATTCAAGTTATTGGAGAGACACCAGACATGGCTCCCGGAGTTTATTGCTCTAGTTAGCAATGAGACAGGAAGAAGAAATGTATTGTGCACTGTAATTGCTTCGACCAATGTCGTACGCTCGCTAAATCTCAGGGATTGCAAACATAAATCATTTACAGTATATAGTGTACAGTGCCTCCCTAAAACAATAATTATTTGAATCTGAAAATTGAATTAGTGTACTTGTCTACTATAACGAGGGAAAACATAGTGATGAATCTGCACATTCAAGCGGCTGAATGGGATCTAATCTAGTCAGGTTCCCCTGGTAGCAGATGTCAGATGGCAGTCACTCCACTATAATAATCTGATCTGTCAAATCATGGATCATGGTCATGGCGAACCCCCGGCCTTCGTGAGCGAGAGCACAACTGAGACACAACCGGGATATTGACGCCAAGATGATTATCTCGACTGTAACAACATTAACTTTACGTTTAGTATATTTTATGTTCTTCACTCTTCATTTTTGTTGCACCGCCTTGTAATTTCTGTTTATTGCTCTCTGGTTGACTGGTAGAAAAAGCTACGTAGCTTTAAGTCCGCCTTTGTACTGTAATGTGCATGAAGTTTAAATAAATAAAGGGAAAGATACCTTATAAAAAAAAGCGACGGTTATAAAGAAAACTAATTAATATTGGCAATCGGGAATCATGTGTTACAATGTAGGTATAAACATGCTATGTTATTACATTAGGTGATAGGACTCAACGCCAAGGAGTCCATCTGGGTGAGTACCACCGCCTTATCTATTTCTGCAGCCAAGCAATAATGTTTGCTGTTTGTTTGGGCGTTAAGATAGGCAGAGCAATCTGGTGGGTTGTATGCTTGTTAAAAATAATTTGGATAATATTTTACATTAATAATTTGGGTTTATAATGTACCTATTCCTAAAATAAGCCAGTCTGTAAGACTAATCAAGACGACTTCATACACTTTCCCAACTCATCCATTTCCATGCAATTGTTGGCTCATTTCTATGGTATAAATTATACGACAAAGGTCATCAAATTTTCATAAAAGTTATGCATTAATAATGGAGAAAGAGATTTATGGTAAATTTCAAGTTCGTTTTATGTTCAAGACTGTCGTAAAGATTCCCTTCTCAAAACTTTCAAGTCTTCGCACTTAACATGTGCTGCTCATAAAATCTTATAACTTACAGAGCTTTGAGTTTACATATTTAGGAGCTTTTGAACTTTATACAGCCTATGTTATCTGAACTTTTTTACTTGTTCTTCAATTTTCTCTAACCTGTAATACCTATTTTCCTTGTAGCTCGGTGATTTAGGAACCTAGTTCTTTTACTTTGTCTATTGACCTCCATCGGGGTTAAATGGACTTTGCCCCCACCACTTATTCCCAACGTTGTAATTCCTGTGTAGCCAAGATTATAGCGGCGACCACGCAGACGACCTGAGAGCCTATTCTCAGGCAATAGTCTCGTATACGATATAATTTCTGGCCACAAATCTCTCATAAAAATGTCACTGAAATCTCTGATAAGCCAAAAAAATGTCGAAGATAGTTTTTACTCATATTTTTAATACAGATTTATGGCTAGAGAAAAATGTTGAATTCTAAAGCTACGCGTCGACTAGCCCGCACCGCAAGAGCCGCACGCGCCGCACGCGCCGCACGCATCGCATTGAGATATTGCTGACGTTGCTGATGGCATGGCCACACTGGCCGCACCGCACGAACCGCAACTGCGGGCAGGGTTGCCAACTGTGTGTCATGATTTGGTACTAATAATGACATCTCAAAAAATGCTTAGATGGTAACCCTGATTGCTCGTTCTCTGTGCTCTCAAAAAAAAAATTAAGTCTTTGCTGTATGTCGGTTATAGGATTATCCTCTCTCAAAGTGAAAAAGAGAAACAAAAATATACGGTTATCTCTCCAAATTTATCACCAATATCATCAGTTCTCAATTTATTCTTCGTCAAAATATTTATTTTAAATATAATATTGCCTATTGTATGAAAATAGTTTTATAAAAATAACGCTTCTTAATTTATTTTGTCGCCAAAGTCTAAAAACACATTAAAAAATTTCTCCACGCTATCTCCCAATTTCGCCAGTATGACGAAAAAATTATCCAATGTGGCAACACTGTCAACGAGAATTTATTTCTTCAAAAGAGAAGATTATATTTTCGATTGCTCTATGCTCCAAAATCTTTGGTTTTGAGCAATAATCTAGAACTCTCAGTCACAAATTTAAAAAAAGTAACAATTGTCAATAGCAGAAGGTTCGAATGGGTACTTAACAACTTATATCCTTCTCTATCAGACATGTCATATGCACCATTAAAAAAGGAAACAAAATATAGATTGTGACTCAAGCTGTAAGTAGGCTCTAAAGACGAAAATATTTGCAGCAAATTCTATACTTTAATATCCGTGTGACGTCACGGGCCGGCCCTCAGGGTTCCCAACCCAGCGATTTCTTCCACAAATTTAGGGGTATTTGGGATTAGATATTTTAGATAATGTTCATATTGTTGGGGTATATTTAGTGGCTTAGGTACTTTGTTTATATTTAATTTTACATAATATTATTAAGGCAGATTAGAATATAGCTTTAGACGCTGTCTAAAAAGTGAAGCGACTTAGGAAATTATAAGATTGATTGACATCAACAAGTAATCAACCTGATTTAGAATAATGAAGACGTCCATCTTTTAGCTCCTATCATGTTGTATACAGACGGTCCTCATTATTCAATCAGTTATGCTTAGGTATCTACTTGTTGATTTCAATCAACCTTATAATTTCGCTGGTTGCTAAACTTCTTAGACAGAGTTTAACACATTAAGTTCACAGATGTTGTACGCGTACAAGGAAGGAGATTAATGTCTTAGAGGCCAGCTCAGGACATTTCTTTTGTTATAAAATTGGTCAGCAGCGTTTCCTGTTTCTTGATTTACGTGCCAAGCGTGGAGTTTGTGACAAACCCCCCCACTAGTTTATAGCAGGCTTAAATACTGAAGTGCAGTTACAATTTAAACTTACAATATTTTTCTTATATTTATGGGTAAATATTTTAGGACTTAGTCTCCCATTTCAGGCAAATAATCCCTTTTTTTCTTGTATCCCTGTCCGCATCGCCCGCATTTTGTGCTGGTATCCCTAACTACTGACAATGCGGTGCGGCTGTGCGGCGCGGCCAGTGCGGGTAGTGAACGCACTCCTATACAAACTCATACAAAGCAACCCGAAATGCGATGCGTGCGGCGCGTGCGGCTCGTGCGGTGCGGGCTAGTCGACGCGTACCTTAAAGCTACGCGTCGACTAGCCCGCACCGCAAGAGCCGCACGCGCCGCACGCGCCACACACATCGCATTGAGATATTGCTGACGTTGCTGATGGCATGGCCACACTGGCCGCACCGCACGAACCGCAATTGCGGGCAGGGTTGCCAACTGTGTGTCATGATTTGGTACTAATAATGACATCTCAAAAAATGCTTAGATGGTAACCCTGATTGCTCGTTCGCTGTGCTCTTAAAAAAAAAATTAAGTCTTTGCTGTATGTCGGTTATAGGATTATCCTCTCTCAAAGTGAAAAAGAGAAACAAAAATATACGGTTATCTCTTCAAATTTATCACCAATATCATCAGTTCTCAATTTATTCTTCGTCAAAATATTTATTTTAAATATAATATTGCCTATTGTATGAAAATAGTTTTATAAAAATAACGCTTCTTAATTTATTTTTCGCCAAAGTCAAAAAACACATTAAAAAATTTCTCCACGCTATCTCCCAATTTCGCCAGTATGACGAAAAAATTATCCAATGTGGCAACACTGTCAACGAGAATTTATTTCTTCAAAAGAGAAGATTATATTTTCGATTGCTCTATGCTCCAAAATCTTTGGTTTTGAGCAATAATCTAGAACTCTCAGTCACAAATTTAAAAAAAGTAACAATTGGCAATAGCAGAAGGTTCGAATGGGTACTTACATAGCCTCCTTCATCTTACAAGCCATGCTGTAGCACGGAACGGCAACGTCGCTGTGAACCGATTTACTCATTGTTTACATGTCAATGTGCGGGAAAATTATGAATTTTATGACGATAAATTAAAAATATATTGATAAAACTGTAAATTAACGCGTTTGTATGGACCATCTACGAAGGTAAATAAAAGTAAATACATTTATAATTGTGCTAAAATTGGATAAATACGATTTTTGAAAAGCAACCCTTGACCATTTTTGTTGTTAGTTTTTTACTTATTTCATAAATCAAATTCCGTTGTATATTCGTAATCTTTCTCTAACAGATGCAAAAGCCTTGTTGCATTTCAAAAATGCAAGTTAAAATATGATAAAACCACAAAAATGGGAAAGAAGCTGTGCCGATGTTTTGCTTTCCAAAAGATGTAATTCTATTAAATAAATGGACTTCTGCTATTCCCCAAGCATGCTGGCGTCCCACCGAAGGATCTTTTGTAAACAGCAAACATTTTCGCATTGTGAAAGTTATCACAACTACTCTAAACCACGATCTCTGATTATCCACGATGATCTAAGCGTTGAAAAAGTTTATAGGTACAATAAGTAAGTAAGTAGTTAGTTTTTAAATACTAAGGTACTTAAATATAACTGTTTAAAATGTATTATACCTAATATTTAATAAATTGGGCAATATTTTGTCTGGCATAGATTATTTTAATTCATAATAGCTTTTGGCCGCGACTGCGTCCGCATAAAATTCGGCTATAACGTTCCGGACCCGTTCCCGCGTGAATCACATTAAATATCGGGATAAAATATAGCATACGTGTTATTTGGGGCTATATACTACGTAACTGCCAAATTTTATTAAAATCTGTTCAGTAGTTTTTGCGTGAAGGAGTAACAAACATCCATTACATACAAGACGAAACACACATTATATTTCGCATTTAAAATATTAGGATAATTCAATTGCAAGTAAGTAGATAGGTAAATAGTACAGGAATTTATCCAATTTCATATTATCTAACTAATGTATATACTTATTATATACTTTATCACTTAAATAACTAATAACTAAACGACGACGACCGCGACGATAGTTTTTCAGTAATTTTCAGATTGACTAAAATTAAAAAATGCGACGTTGTCAAACTTCTGCGCATGGCTTGTAAGATGAAGGAGGCTATGGTACTTAACAACTTATATCCTTCTCTATCAGACATGTCATATGCACCATTAAAAAAGGAAATAAAATATAGATTGTGACTCAAGCTGTAAGTAGGCTCTAAAGACGAAAATATTTGCAGCAAATTCTATAGTTTAATATCCGTGTGACGTCACGGGCCGGCCCTCAGGGTTCCCAACCCAGCGATTTCTTCCACAAATTTAGGGGTATGTGGGATTAGATATTTTAGATAATGTTCATATCGTTGGGGTATATTTAGTGGCTTAGGTACTTTGTTTATATTTAATTTTACATAAAATTATTAAGGCAGATTAGAATATAGCTTTAGACGCTGTCTAAAAAGTGAAGCGACTTAGGAAATTATAAGATTGATTGACATCAACAAGTAATCAACCTGATTTAGAATAATGAAGACGTCCATCTTTTAGCTCCTATCATGTTGTATACAGACGGTCCTCATTATTCAATCAGTTATGCTTAGGTATCTACTTGTTGATTTCAATCAATCTTATACTTTCGCTGGTTGCGAAACTTCTTAGACAGAGTTTAACACATTAAGTTCACAGATGTTGTACGCGTACAAGGAAGGAGATTAATGTCTTAGAGGCCAGATCAGGACATTTCTTTTGTTATAAAATTGGTCAGCAGCGTTTCCTGTTCTTTTATTTACGTGCCAAGCGTGGAGTTTGTGACAAACCCCCCCACTAGTTTATAGCAGGCTTAAATACTGAAGTGCAGTTACAATTTAAACTTACAATTTTATTCTTATATTTATGGGTAAATATTTTGGGACTTAAGTCTCCCATTTCAGGCAAATAACGCCTTTTTTTCTTGTATCCCTGTCCGCATCGCCCGCATTTTATGCTGGTATCCCTAACTACTGACAATGCGGTGCGGCTGTGCGGCGCGGCCAGTGCGGGTAGTGAACGCACTCCTATACAAACTCATACAAAGCAACCCGAAATGCGATGCGTGCGGCGCGTGCGGCTCGTGCGGTGCGGGCTAGTCGACGCGTAGCTTTAATGTCACATCGCGTGAATCACCACCAAAGAGATTGGAATGTTAGCGACCTTCACTAGACTGGCAAGAAGGTCGCTAACATTCCAATCTCTTTGATTACCACCCTGAGGTTTGGCAGTGTTCATTTGAGATTAGAAACAGTAATTACAATCAATATACAGTCAATAAATGCAAAGAGAAAGAGATTGTAAAAAGTATCACTATTTAAATCCATACTTCTATATAAGACACAGCCGACAAGATTATGTATTCAGGGTAGAAAGGAGACGTAGCTAAAATTTTCTTTTGAATATACCGGAGAATCCGAACATCTTACCTCACGAGGAAGCGCATTCCACAGGAGTACCGACTGTATGGTAAAGGAATTATCGTAGAAGCTTGTCACATGATAGGGCATTACCAACATCAAATCTCAAATTACTCGAGGAAAAAAAAATCAACTCATCATCACAGCCCATAACAGTCTACAGCAGGACTTAGGGCCTCTCAGGAGAGGTTATTGCCATAACCTCCATGCTTTGCAGGCGGATTGGAGATCGCAGTGTTATAAATATAACAATGGAAAACGCTGCTGCCCATTCTCCAGCCTACGAAGACTATTACATGTTTTCCCTCGAAAACATTAGTCGCCTTGTACGACACCCACGTGTGTAAGAAGTTGGTGGTATTCTACTCTGCCGGGCACCACACGGCCAGTTGTGTTAAAATCAAGTAGGTAGACACTAATACGCACAGTGAATAATTAATACCTAAAAAATTTTTTCATTACAGAAGCATCTTTAAAATTTATTGTTATATACAGTATTATATACACTTAAGACTAGATAAAAATGAATAATAAAATTACAAATATAAAACTGACTAAATCGCTGCCTTGCGGAAGTGTCCCCATAAGGCTGGCAGCGTTACCTCTCTGAATTGTCAGACTTATACGTTGACCGAGGTAAGCGCCAGCAAAGCAAACCCTTAAAACAAAACAAGTCACTTATTTGTTTCCTTTGTTATCTACTAACTACCTCATAAAAACTTCAAAAGAGATTAAGTAACAAAAGCAAAAAGCATTATCATCTCCACATTTTTCATACTACAACTTATCTTTGGTACCTACAGGGCAACAAATGAAACGTAAAACCTGTGGTAAAACGTAAAATGTTAACTTGTTCTTTCGAAACAATGTCTAATTGCAATGTTCGAAAGTAGAACATTAAAGAAAAACCGGGCAAGCCTGTTAAACTTACATAGGAGGGGTTCCGTTGTCCGACAAAGAATATGTAAAAAAAATAAAAAATAATTGCCTGAAGATTGGTAATACGGAACCGGTTAAAATTGAACATGGAACTAGTGTACAAAAGTAGATTTATTTCATAATATAATGGACGTACTTATTGCAATTCGATATTTATGATAAACTACTAAAACATATAAAGCATTGCCCTCAGACACAAATTAAACAAACAATTTCAGATTGCCTGCTGGAATTTTTTATTTATTCTGTCAAGGATTTTCTAAATGCAAATATTGTAAAAAGTATAATTGTAAATTGTAACAGATACCTTTCATTATTGCAATGTAATATGTCTTTCTTTTTTTACGTATTACTCCCTAATGGTATAAGATGTATTACCCAGATTCAACTTTACTATATTATTTGATACTTTCCTACATTCGTTTGTTTACCAAATTACTGTAATTGTGATATCCTGTTAATGGCTTCTTAATTGTAAAAATGTATGTAGTTATGGCTTAGAATAAAATTGCTGTTGGATATCCTATAAATAAATAAATAATTATAAGTAGACTAAGTAAATTGATATATTATAATGCAATTTGTTAATGTTATATGTATAATGTAATAACATTGTGTAATAGTAATTATGAATTTTTGCATGCCTCATTGGGTAGAACATAAAGATCTAACGTAATAATTTGTAATGTTGTATTTACTATGTTCTGGCAATAATAAGCTTTGACTTTTGACGTTTTGGAGTTCCATCACGAAGTCAAAGTGTTAAATGTTTAAAAATAAATCTTATATTTGATTGATCACATAATGTTGACTCAACTCAACTGCCTCTCGCATCTCTGCTTTTCCGCTTGTATTAGTCGCTTTTATGGCACCCATCAGTCTAAAGGGTTGACGTAATAATCAACTCGGCCCGACACTACACGGCATCCGGCACCAGCATTGCGACTCTATAACACCGCAGCGCTGCCATGTGGCTATGCTGTCGGCTGTAAATTGTTATTTCAATACTTTGCGCGTTGCTATGCAAACTTCGCTACGGTCTGTTACATCTTGGCACTTAATATCCCGGTTTTATACGCGCGAGGGTCCGATGTTCGCCTTGACCATGATCCAGTATTTGGCAGATCAGGTAATTACAGTGGAGCGACTGCCATCTGATCGCGATAAATATCATGCGTCTAGAATCCGCCTTTGAGTACACGGTACCCTAAAAAAGAAGATGAACAGTCTTAGCGGCCAGTGCGTTTGACTTAAAAATGGCGGCTATCCATCAGCCGTCGGGCGAGCGCCTCGTTTGCTTTCAATTTCAATGATCTTTTTTTTCCATTGAAAAACCCGTGTTGGGTAATTTAGGCGGGCGTGTGACGAGCTAATCTCGTTGGGTTCCCGTAGATGGTAATTGGGTGGCGGTTCGCGAAATTGCTTTGTTGCTTATTTATGTAAATAAAATGAACACACACAATAAACATACCTACACTCAGAGGTAGAAAAGGTGCCCAATTGCCAATCGCAAAGTATTATTTTGGGGGATGTTTTGATGTGGACTCTGGGTCAGCCTGAAAATCACCGCTGTGATAGCCGTGTGGTGTCCGGCAGAGTAGAATAGCACCAACCCCTTACACTCGTGGGTGTTGTACAAGGCGACTAAAGTTTTCGAGAAAAAATATCTAAGTGCCTCCGTAGACAGGAAAATGGGCAGCAGCGTTTTCCATTGTTATATTATAACACTGCGATCTTCAACCCGCCTGCCAAGCGTGGAGACAAAGGCAATAACCTCCATTTTCGAAGCAGAGGTCCTAAGTCCTGCGGTGGACTATTATATGGGCTGTGATGATGATTGGCTGCTGCAATTCAAAGCATTACGCCGAGACTTGTCCAGTTTTGTTCGACGTCGCTTCGCCGTACATTTCTTTTAAAGTTATTGCTAATTTTATTTATTTTTGTGGTACAACAATGTGTGGCAGAATTGTTTTCAACGTCAATTCGAGAGAAAGGAAGCAATTATTTCTGTCGCTTACTACCAAATGGACAGAGATACGGCGGTGTCTTCCATCCAAGCAAGTCTTCCGCCAGCAATGAAGCGAATCATGACCAGCAGAGGACCGAAGTTGTCCGACTCGGATGCGAACCCGAAAATTTAATAAATAAAAAATGATTGTTTAAATTAATAATAACGTATGCTAAGGAACCCTAATCGTAATAAACTGTCTGTCGCTGACGCGGGTACCGTGGGCGCAATGATTGATCCCACTCCCGGTTGGCGAAAACCACAGAGTTTTAGTATAATTTTATCCACAAGTCTTCAGTCGTTATATACTGATGAGGGATTTATTATTATGGCTTGTTGGGCAAGTGTTTGCTTGTAAGTACTTGGTGATGACAGATGTTCGCTAGCGGTTCCGGTAATGGTAATTTTTTAAGCTAATCTATTGAGTTGCGGTGCTGGGGCCCTATTTTTGAACCGCTCGCATCTACGCGAGCGCCCGTGTGCGCTACCTGCCTCTTTCACATTCGTGGTAACTTGCTGGAAATAGAAAAGGCAGGCATTAAAAGGCGAGCGCTCGCATAATTGCGGGCGGTTCAAGAATAGGGGCCCTGAAGGTCCATCAGCCTCAAAATACGAAACGGACACCCATCCAGTTGCCGAAATGTGTTACTTATCCTCAGTTATCAGTCTCGCAAGCACGCTGCCACTATACCGGGGACGCTCTAATAGGAGTCCAAACAAATTGTGGGATTGAAAATTAATTATCTCTATAAACTAATTCCTCGAAAAGAAACTCAATAAACTTCTCGATACTATCGAATGAAAAGCAAATGATAGTGCAAGCCGCTGTTTGAAGAACAGCCTTTCATTTTCTCAGAGAATACTGGCTGCAAATTGAACTGGGAATAGAATTTCTCCTTCACGAGATTAAAATCCACTTTATTTGTTTTTCTTCAGTCGCTGGTGTACTCGTTTCGCAATTAGATGACCAGCGCTACCGAGTCAGGACTCCGACATATCTGTCTGATTGAGAAATCGATTGTTAAAGATGTGTTCTATAATTTCATCAGCAGTCTAACGGCTAAAGGGTTGATCCCCAGTACTGCCATTTACCTATCTGCTGAGTTATGTACATTAATTAAATACTATCCGATGCTCTTACTAAGCTTACGGTGAGGAAACATCGTGATGAAACGTGCACATTCCGGTGACTGAATCATGGTCACACAGACCATGATTAATATCTTTTTAATTCGACTATTTTTATTTTATGAATATTTATGTTTGTTGTGACGCATATCTGACTGGAATAAACATACTTTACTTAACAATGCGAGGACTGTCGGTGGCTTGTAAGCAAGGTACCGGGTTCGAATCCCACTGCGGCTGTGTACCAATGAATCTTTTGCGAGTTATGTACATTAGTTGATTGCTTACCGATGCTCTTACAGTAAATAAAAATATAGTGATAAAACTTGCACATTCAGGCGACTGAATGTGTAATCAATGTAACTATGATTTCATATGGTCAGGTTTCCATGGTAGCAGGGTGACGGAGATCAGTAGCCCGATTATATAACGGCAATGAAACATGTTGCAACCAATTTTTGTTGCGGACTACGAGAAATTTGTATCGATGATTTGCGATTACGTAAAGCAAGCAACATCTCATTCAACTAGGTTGCAACCGATATCAATCGATAAAACACTGACATGAAGTTGCCGCGAGTAACGGAGAATAATCGATAACCCAACTTATTTAAAAAGTCTGTGTTGTGGTGCAAGCGTTATGTATTACGGAACGTTTTCATTCACCAGCGTTAGACTGCTCGTTGATATTTTGAAACTTTAGTTGTCAAATCACAAAGCTTATATTTTCATAGTTTTCTTTTTTATACGAGTTTTCAATAAAAATACTGTGAAAGTAAGTGTATTTTGTATATTTGTGCGTTTTATCAACTAAACCAATTCAGGTCACGAATAATTCACGTATACCTATTAAATGAATTTGTATTGTAAATATGGCGCCAAATCGCCAAGTTGCCCACTGTAAATCGAGCTGCTGGTGAAGTTTGCGGAAATACACAAACAACAAATAACACAATCAACAAAAAACAATCAACAAATTTAACGATGATAAACAAGGTTTTTGTAATCAAAGTTTATGAGAAACTATGTTTTCGGCGCTCTTGAAGCAGCTTTTGAGTTGTTGCAATTGCAACGGGAGTGGTTGCGGATTCGAGCTGCCACTTTCATTGCAAGAAAGATACGTAATCGCATTTTCATACGAATACATTTTATCGATATGTCATATTCCGGTTGCTATTGCAATGGAGCTTTGTTAGCGACTGAACCCGTCAAATGGACGATACGTGACCGCAAAATTAAGAATTTCAACCATTTTGCTTGCAACAGCGAGAGAATAGTCGGCAACAGAGTTACGTAATCAGCCTGCCTATGGCAGTCGCTCCACTTTAATTATCTGATCAACCAAATCCTGGACCATGGTCAAAGCGGACCTAGGGCCCTTGTGCACGAGAGCACAACCGGGTCTAAGCCAAGATTATAATTTTTACTTTACTTAAAATGCGCGAACGCTCTTACGAAAAATATATATTGTCGAGGGAGGCAAAACAGCAACGTGTAGCTAAAAGATTTACTTATTCTGATTAATGGATTGGTACAGGTGTAAATCTACAAGCACGAGTAACTCCTACATTGGAAGTGTTAGTTTGCTTTGGCTGATAAATTAATTCACAACTTCTGTGTAACGAGATCCCTTATTTGGAAGTCAATGAAAACATGTCAGTTCGCAGGCCTGGGACGGACTTAGGCGGGTCTTAGTTATTGTGTTAGCAATACAACTACAGTGCGGAAACTGGAATTAAGAGTCCCCATTTCAAAATGCCGTTTTGCTGTCAACAACAGCGCCGGCGTCACCCCAGTCTTTGGCATCCTCGCGTCGTAAGCTGTTGGCTCTCGCATCCGATGCAGCGATTTGAATCCATCGCTTCTTGGGCCACCCACGGCCTCTTTCCTGATACCGGCAGGATTAGGCAACTCCGCACATCCACCACAACATTTTCATTCGTTGGCTGGAGGAACCCGAAGGGAAAGACCGGATCCATGGTGCTACAGCCCGGCCTGAAGCCTTATTGCATTCCGACAAGGAGCATTCCACTAACCTTAAATCATAAGATACCTAAAGTGCAAACATGCACATAACGAACATATTCTTTGCCAGTATAGAATCTTTTTGCTGACTCGAATATCTTTTATAATAAAAATATCTTTTAGTTTCTAAGTTAATTTATGATAATATATGTGTACTTCGTCATATTTTGCTAGTGATTATTTTAATATGTATAGAAAACCATTCTTTGTTAATTTAAGATCTGTAATTTCTCGCCTGAAACACAGGGTATCATATTATCCTAGATCAGGCAAAAAATATGTTTTATTTTTACCTTTTACGTGTTTTTTACATCTAAAATTGAAATGTATTTCACAAAATTTAATCAACTTTTTATTAATATTATTATTCCTGGCGATGTTTCTGGTCTATAGTCCGTTCGAATAGCTACATTGTGTGGCTCATAAGTTAGATACCTCGATAGTTGCCGTCTCTAATAGTATATATAGAGGTTGCCGTCTCTAAGCAGGTTGTCTGCCAACATAATATCATGACATTCACTATAGAAGTTTGCGTGTTATGGATTTGATTTTAAATATTACTAAGGTGCGTTTCAATCAAGTTTACAAAATATCTTAGAAGAAAGTAAGAATCCGAGAAAATGCTGTCTGGACTAGTACAGTACTATTAATGACAGCTTAGATATAAATCTCGCCTCGTAAGTTTACCTAAAGTTGCAGTCAGTGGCCCAGGGAAATGACCTTTACCTCTGTCGGAGGGGAACGGTTCGGCGCTTCCGCGGCTAGTCCTGTAAGGCGCAGTCATCATAGGTATCAATAGCACACGTGAGGTTTCAAAAAGAGAAAGTTAAGTAAGTAAAATACCTAGTATTCTTTTCCCACCTGTGGGATGCTTTGCCACGACAAATACGTCACAGTACATCGTTACCCATCTTCAAAAAGAAGGTACACGAATATTTCCTCTCAAAAACTGTTTGTTTGCAATAATTATAGTTATTTTATTGTGTATATAAAATTATGTTTATTGTATAGAATTATGTTTGTCCATAGTTTAATAATAATATATTTATAGTATTCTCTTTATATATTTATTTATGATGACATGTGTAAGCACATCTTTTAGTTTTTTCCTCTTATTTGCTATTGCACTACTATGAGATACAGTGATAACTTACCTCTTCTCAAAGGTTGTCTGGAAGAGATCGCTTAAAGCGATAAGGCCGCCTTTGCGCGCATATAAATTGTTCTTCTTATTTCTTGTTATGTATAATTTTTTGTGTGTGCAATAAAGAGTTTTTACTTACTTACTTACTTACTTACTTCACTGATTTAAAGGGTATGTTCCGGGTTTCCTACCGCGTACCTTTTTTGACGAGTAGCTCCGTATTTCGACGCAGTTGCCTGCATCATGGTCACCATACCCTTACAATGTGCGATAAAACCGCGATAGTTTAAAACATTCTGTTTTTTTTTTCACTGTGCTAACTGTGAATACAATAACGGTTTATTTGTTTAGGAGTAACATAATTTAATATGTTCTCATGATACCACGCCCTTTACCATTAATTCCCATATCTCACTAAAGCCGTACCGTCAACTTGGGCAAGTTGTAAAGGAACGTAGTGAGTTTAGCAATCCTGTTACAGTTAACGCCGAGAACTCCCTCCTGCCAAATGGGATGGGCTTCTTCTTTGGATGCTATTAGGATCATAAAATGAAGTGCTTGTCATTAGCATAATTACATAAGTATGAATATAGCTCCACCTGGAACTCAGATTACTTTGACAACTTATTTTACTAGCAATAATAAACTTTAAAGTGGAAATATAACTCGACACTATTAAGTATTCCTCACTAAAATTATTCGGTTTAATCCGTCAAATTTAGCACCAAAGTTACTAGACTCGGGGCCAGATAAGATTGCTTTGAGGTTATGGCGTCCTTGTTATTATTTATATTGTGAGTTAATATTGTTGACAGTCTGTCAAATTAACGTCCTTCTACATACGTGAGCAATCTAATCTGGCCCCGGGTCTACCTCAAATGCGTCAAGGGTCATATTTCTATGAAGCAGAGCGCTAAGTCTATTTTACGTGACGTCCGTGTGCTGATTTCACAATGGCACATGTTAGTTTCTTTTTACGCCACGTTCCAATCCATGTCACATTGTTGGCGGCAATTGAATTCTGTCATGGAATACTACATGCTTCCGGTGTTGCTACATAAAACGCAGAACTAGCGCCCTAGTTGACAGGTCACCTCAATGAGGAGTTTTCCAGTAGGTATTGATAATTGGTTTCAAAAAGCATCAATAGATGGCGCTCCTACAATTTTGGTAATCTTTTTATAATCTGTATGATGGTGGCAGTGATTTTAGGAAGCCAACTAATACTAAACTTAAAAATAAAACGTTTATTAATATAAACATAACTGTTAAAGGTTGAACGAAGTGTAAAAAGAAATATTTATTGCAGTTGGCACTATGTTCCATTATTATTACAACCTCTAAAATGGTTAAAATCTATTGACAAATACAATATTATCCAATACAACGTACCCAGTGTTTATATCCTGTTTGCTAAGAACCTATTTCAAGCGATTATCAATTACCAAAATTGTCGGGGCGCCATCTAGTGAGTGGTTAGGAATGCTTTAGATACCTATTGGAAAACTGCTCATTTCAAAAAACATATTTATAAAACCCTATACCGTGTGTGGCCTAGAACCGGGGCTAATATTAAAAATAGAGACTCTAGATATTAATTTATCCATATTCATATTGAGATAGACAATACTTTATGCGAACAACTGGATACGTCCGTCAACTGCGACGTTGCACCAGGCGACTGATCGAAACCGATAGAGACATGCAGTTGACAAACTCCGAAGATGTCACGATCCTCAGCAGCGAGGGAACTTTTATATCGGCGTTAGATTTACTATAATCACTCCTTAGGTGTGCTGTACAGTTGTTAGTTGGTAGTAGAGGCGAGGTTGACCAAGGTCATTCGCTGGGGACCCAGAGACAGGTCGAACAGTTTAGGGCCCATTGACGGTATTTATTTTATATTTATAATCATATCTCTTAAATTTTGTCCAACAGCCAGTTGAATTTGTTCTCGTACCACTATCATGACGGCCCGTCACGGTAACAATATCAAAGAGCTCGTCGATACCCTTGTGTTCCTTTTATCGCAATTCTGACCTCGTTGCAGACAGCTAAGCGAAGACTGAAGCCGCAGTGGGAAGTTCAGACATATTGATGATATTGGCAGACGCGTAGACGTGTCGTTACAGGCAGATGTAAACAGAAAGAGAAAAGCAAATATACGGGGAAAAGGGAGCCGACTCGAGCCGACTTTTAGCAAACCGCTGTACCATTTATTTACTTATTTTTTCATTTGCGATCCTGAAAAAGAAAAATAATTAAAAATGTGCATGGCAAGGTTTGAACCGCCGACCTTTGGCTACTGGCTTCTACCTCTTAGAGCCGGTCGGCGACTACGATGACAACTACCGGTGCGAAAATTTGCTTATCGATAGAAAGTGAAGTAATCGACAGTAAAACTAACAGAACGGAACTATAGAATATGGTGACACTACAAATAGAAAATGACATCTAGGATAGTATGTAGCTGTGCCCCCTCTACGTATATTGTCGCAGAGATCTGTACAAAAATTCCTGAACGATTTATCCAGTTTTTTTCTTCTTCACAAAAAAATAACATTCATCCGGCCGGGCCTTAGGGAGCCCAAAGAGATTACTCCCGGTCATTTACCGGCATTATACTATACAATCTCATTAATCACTAGTGTCATCCATCTTTTTTCATCGCAAAAATTAAGAGGGAACTGTTCAATGGTCCTTGAAAACGGCGGTTCTCGAACTGGGGTGTAGGTAATGAAATTAATTAACGTACGAATCCAGTGGTTCTTAAAATAAGGTCGGTACATTCGGTTAGCAGCTGGCCGTGCGGAGTTTGAGCGAGGTGATGTCGCAGTATTCGATACTTACGGTCTTATTCATAAAAAAATATAGAAGGGTTTACGATTGTGAAAATATAGTTTTTGAAATATATTATACATAAACGCGTAATGGCGATAAAACGCTCAATAACGGCCTCATAACGGCTCCATAACTTATAGAGGGCTGATCCCTTCTATAAATTCCCTTTCATAAATTTGTGATTGACTCGTGACTCCATTCTTAACTTTTATCCTGAAGAGGATAGTCAAAGGGAATGCATCCATACAACCATGACTTCTATAATTCTCTTTGTAACTCCGTTTTGATAACAAACGAACGTGAAACTTTTATAGACCTGGCATCAAGCATTGTGTGTCCTTTTGAAACGAACTATGTTGTTGCAATAAAGAGTTTACATACATACATACATTGTTATGGCTATTAATTAATCAAAGCGACAACATTCTAATACCAATCCGTATTATTTAGTTACGGGAGGTTTATGAAACATTTATGAATAAATAATTTTAAAATACGTTTTAAAGGCCTAATAAATAATTATTATTTAATGCCAGTAGCAATGCCAAGCGTGGAGATTATGTCAATAACCTCCCCTTTCGTGGGAGAGGCCCCACGTCCCGCAATGGACTGTTGTGATGATGATGACTGCCTATATCGGTAAGTCGTTTGTTTACCTTTTGTGTACCATTTTTTGTCAAATTCACACTGAACGGGTTTGTGAGAACGGTTTTGGATTTTTTTCCTCGATATTTCGAAGTTTGATTGCTCCATCTTCACAGACATAATGGTTCCGCTGAGTGAAGCCGGTCCTAAGGACAGATATATCTATCTACCCTCTTTCGTATTCGACGATTAAACTTAGTCTTAAAAACTTCAACATTTTGACGCATAATGCTGAATAACCCTATTTTAGAACCATCCGCTTTCGGTGTTGAATATTGAATTTTCCATGCCGAAAATCCAAATTGAAAACCTTTCGACTCGAGGCGAGTGGTTCAAAGAGCCCCTGGAACCACCACGATCGTGATCACAAAGCGTGCCATCGCTTCGAAATAAAGAGGTAAAAATAATCAAAACCGTGGTGACAAATCCGATATGTGTGACGATTTATGTGTAAAAAATAGACAGCAATGTCTAAGTTTGTGATGTTGTTGTTGTTGTCAGGTTTTTACGGGTCGGCGACGCGTGGGTGATGCCCCTGCATATTGCAAACGTCCATAGGCTGCGGTGACTGCTTACCATCAGGCGGGCCGGAAGCTTGTTTGCCACCTGAGTAGTTTTGTCAAATTGCCACCGCATTGAATGCGATCACCGAACCGGACGGCCCGCTAGCAAATCGTCCACCGCGTTCGCTGTAATTCCGTTCAAAATTAAATTTGCATGTGCTGTAAATTTGATAGTGCCGCTTTCACCTGCTATGCTTATATTTTACTTACTATTAGCCGTTTCCCTGCGATTTGGGTCGCAAATTTGAGGTTATGAGAACTTTACCTGCGGGATCGAGATTTAAACAGGGAAAAGTAACATTGTGACGTATCAAATATCAGCCGCGCTGACGTAAACCCATGGTCCTACATTGTTTTTTTTATGCAACTCAGTGAGAGTCAAACGAGCAGACAGCACGCCGGATGATAAGTGGTAGCTGTCGCCCATAACATTTATAATTTATACATTTAGGTTGCAGGTATACAAATGCAGAAAGTACATTGTCTGTGTAAGGACTAAGGTGAAATACCTCCTGTAATTTCGCTGCCAAGCAACAATGCCAGCATTGTTGCTTGGCAGCAGAATAGATAAGGCGGTGGCACTCACCAAGGCGGACTCCACAGGCTTGACAGAGTCCTACCACCTGATAACATCTTCGATTGGTATCGATACCAATAACAAATAAAATAATTCATGTCTCGGTTATACTTTCGTGCACGAGCTTCCGGGTCCGCCTTGAACATGATCCAGGATTTGGCAGATGGGGTAAATACAGTGAAGCGACTGCCCTCTGACCTCAACCTGTACAACCCGACCAGATTGGATCATGGTTACACAGTTAGTCGCTTATATGTGCAGGTTTCATCACGATATTTTCTCTCACCGTAAGAACATCAGTTAGTATTCAACTAACGTACATACTCGTAACTCAGAAAAGACTTATTGGTACATGGCCGCAGTGGGATTCGAACCCGGTACCTCTATCTTATCAGTCGAATACCGTAACCTCGACCACCGACGCTCCTATTGGTATCGATACCAATACCAGGTATTATTTCACAGCAACGGCAGCGCCAGTTGCATTGGCGACACTTTAAATTGAGTAACGAGATTAAAACGTAATTGAAACGAATGGACCGACCTCATTCATTTGCTACCGGTCCGCTACTTGCTCGAATCGCATCCCGTACAGACAAACACGTGTTTTAATTTTGATTTGTTAGGGTATTTTGGGTTTCACGATCGGATTTAATCTTAATTTGTTTCGGGTGTATCGTTGAACCGGTTTAAATAGGTTTAATCCGGTCGTTTGTTGCGGATTGTGAAACTTTAATTCGTAGAGGTGATTTATTGTTATAGAGCACGATAAAAACTCTATTATGGACGATGATTACCTTTTCCAGCTTAGTGGATTACCTTAATTAACCGACTTGGGCGATGTTCGTTAATTTTCTTTCAGATAATGGTTGTTTAAGCCTAAATAAGTGCCACTTTTACGGTCCCGTTTCTAAACGGTGTTCACCGTATTCCATTCTACTAAGATTGCGGGTATATCTTATACCTACTACTAAGATTGCGGGTATATCTATTCCATTCTACTAAGATTGCGGGTATATAATTGGTCGCGTATATCTGTATATAGGCTTGCGTTTTGATATTTTTTCGAACTGATAGCAGGTTATTCTTTAGACATGGTAATTTGACACGTTTCTGGTATTCTGATACTGTTACTATTGCTTCGATTGAATTGTTATTCAATCGCAATACAGCTCAATGGCAGCTTGACGCGTTTTTTGTACAATTTGGTACTAATTCTGATGCAATTAAAACTGCCATTGAGCTGGTATTACGATGCAATTACAATTAAATCCAGACATTAAAAACAGTGGCTGAGGTAGTTGTAGCAATTACAGGACTTGAGGCCCTGCTGGCCCGCTTGCCAGTTTGCCTAACGATCGACATAAAAACAAAGTTTTCTACTCCACCACTCAGATTTTTCTCCGCATTCACGGGCCTAAAGATTAATCCCAGCAGCAGCAAGGTCTGTGACCCTTTAGAGAATCGCATACCACTCACTCGACTGCCGCTCGTATAGAACAACTCTTTCCCCAAATTGATCTAAAAAGAGCTGTGTGCACAATTTTTGGGTGACATCCAAAAAGTTTGTTTTCGCTGTCGCGGCGCGAATTTACGACGACAACCGGTCGTTATGCCCGTCACCCGGATGAATAGGCGGGCAATAATTTACCGGGTGACCTCTTGATGACATATTGTGAAGAGTCATCCGGGTACAACTAAAAAATAAAGCGGGAAATAAACGGTGACGATGGGTATGGCCGTGTTGTGTTTTTGATTTTGATGTAACTGCTGGATTTGGACTCTGATTGGAAATTGTTACGCGTTTCCACTATCTCGTGAAACCCTAGAGGGTGGAGTGGAGGGTTTTGGCAAAATCTCCATTTTTTATGTTGAAAGACAGGTAAGCGGGCCTGGTGAAAAGTGGTCACCGCCGCCTATGGATATCAGCTACACCATGTGCGCTAGCAATGCGTTGCCCGCCTCTGAAATGACCATTAATATACCTCTTGAACCTCATGTCATAATCCAACTGTAGCTGGGAGCTCATTTCACATCCGAATCGTGCGAGCGAGAAACGTTCTTTCGAACCATTGCTGGACACCAACAGAGGGTCTTTATAGTAGCGATACTTCATACTTAAACGCCGAGTCCCTTAGCTGATCTATTTACTGAGGTCCTATCTGGTGGGCCTGACATGAGCCAGCGGTTCTGTATTTTTGTTACATGAAATCCAAGTCGTGGATGTTACGAATGTCAGATACAGATAGCCATGACGTGAACTGTCCGCGCTTTTATCACCGACACCCGTTTTCACAAATAATACTTGTCTAAAGTAAATAAGTAGGTATAGTAAGACCACGCTAAGTCCGAACAGATTAAAAAAAAAAAAAACTTATGCCATGACTTTTATCCGTCATAGAACGTCATTCATAAAAGTCATAACAAATAATTTGACTTACTTGAAAAATATTATTAAGGCGATTGGCACATTGAAACGCGGCACCCGGTGCTGCGGAAAACCCATTCACGCACGTAGCTGCGGATCCGCATCACCGAACGTTCCCAACTAGACAACTCCGGACTGCATTTCTATAGACCACTGTAGTGTTACAAGATTGGGTTATTCGTTATTCTAGCGAAATTTTAAAATATGTGTAATTTTTATATTGTTTTATATAAAATCCAAAATTTAGGAATTGTCTAAATTGTTATAATCTTTTCATAAAATTATATTATTTAGGCGAAACATAATTTGAGAACTGAGCAACGGAACACCTACCTGACAATCCTAGAGACCTCACTTCACAACAGCGGCCTATTTGACGCATTTTTATGTAGAAAGTACTGCGAAAAAGACTTTATGTCACGCACTAACGCATGTCACGCACAACCGTACAGTGCTGCGTTCCAATGTGAAAATCACCTCAATAATAATAGGCAATGACTGACAAGGACAGATTATCCAATCGATATTGCCATATCCACACTTCCTAATTTCTACCACTGTCTGTCGATTCGGACTTAGCATGGTCCTATTATATTACTATATGTACTCACAGTGCTCATCTGCTAAGTGAACTCACTGCGTTCAATACAACTCTACAATTTATCAATTTCGTTCATTGTGACGAACGCATAGTGCTGATCGCCACTTAAGTATTGTCAGTTGGAACCCTGTGCGTTCGCGCGCACTGTGAGTCCTTACAGTAACGTTTCTGAATATAGGTGTACAAAGAAAAAAGTATATTAGAAAGTTTCTGTTACTCTGTGTAATTTTCCGCCAGAGCATCAGTATTTCGAAAGAAATAACACGGATGTTATTTCTGTTGTAACTTTACCTCCTTATTTTATACATCGAATAGATACACGATAAAAAGAAAAAGCACAGAATAACTCCTTCATCGAGTTAACAATTTCGAGTGTGCAATTTTCCTCATACGCCTGGATTGTTTAAGTTTACGTTTTTCTTACGGGGTAGAGTTTTTACGGAGAGGATTGGTATCAAGATTAAGTATAGAATTTGTATCAAATCGAAGACAGGGCAGGTCGCAGGTTTGAATTAAAATAAATGATGTGCTTTCTTGTGTCGAGTGTCGAGTATGTCGACGTTCCTCCTAGCCCGTAGCGATCTAGCCCTGTACCGACCTAGCCCGTAGATCCTCGTAGCCCTGCTTCGTGGCCTACGAAACGCGTAGCACGTAAAGCTACAAACAATAGCTAGGTAAAATCGGTCAAAAATATATACACCCTAAAACACATACAAGAATACAAAACCCAATCACATGTACTAAATCATGCATCATTGAATCTTAACGGCAAACTCTCCTACATGTATAAATCAAACTAAATAAAGTCTAATAAAAACTTTGCCCGAAGTAATTTTGCACCTGTACAATTGAGTGAGTTCACCCTCTTTGCTGTACTTTATCAAATCGCGAATTTGTGCTATTTATACTCGTATGTACTTATAAAGTTTTATAATGTATTATTATACTTTGATATGATGATACCGAAATTGTTAGATTTCTGTTTTAAGCATCACATATGACTACGGGTGTAAGTGAACTCGCATGAACTATGCGTTTCCACAGGGGCCTAATTCTCTCGCTGTGACATCTCGAATTATTTTTCAGCCACATAACTCCATTAATAATTATAATGAAATTATTATTATTTATTTATTTATTTTATGTACACAAGATTGTTACAAAAGTATATGACATAATATATCAGACACAACAGGCCAACTTATTTCTATAAAGAAATTTCTTCCAGCAGGCCTACAGCAGAGAGATCGTGACAATTAAATGCAATAAAGATGTTTGTGTACAGCCAAAAATATTTTTCAGTCATATATTGTCGAAGATCAATTTCAGTGACGTTTTAGTACAGTTTTTTGACTAGCGAAAAAGTCGAATTTGGGATGTCACAGCACGAGAATCGTCGCCCAGTGATCGTCTACTAAGTGAACGCACTTCGTCAAATACGGCTTTATGATTGAACCATTCGTTGAATTTGACGGACGCATAGTGACGATTGCCTCTCAAGTATTGTCTGCTGGACCATGTGCGTTCACGATAGTTCGTGAGACCTCATAGTAACGTTTCAGATTACGGGTGCATATCGCCTTTTATGATATCCGTAGGGAAGGGATTAGTGCAATTCTACTCTGCTAAACATCACACGACAATAGCTTGCCATTACCTTGACGATTTTAAGCGTATTTTTTGCTGAAGTTAGAATATAATCAGAACCCAACACAACGCACAAACTTTCGTATTCACCACAAAACCACAAGCTGAAAACTATTAATTCAAAGTCGTTTTCTAACAAATAGTCGAATTATTTTATTACTGTTTGAAACAAGACCTTTTGAGTTCAATTACAACAGATTTGTACCGTCGCAAAACTCCATCTAACTTTCTGCGGATGCCGTATGACGCGGTTCTATAAGCATGATGACTCGTTTATTAATAGCGTTTACTTATCAAATAGAATAGTAATTTTTTTTTTATATTTAAAAATAATTAACGTTTTAAAATCCCAACCTATGAATTAAACAGCACGGTTAGCTCAAGTGTGATAGCGAGAAAAGGCGTGACATAGATACTGCTATCTCTTTTATCTCAGTATTGAGAGAACGAAAAGCAGAATAGCTATGTCGCGGACACACCTATGCTAGTCATGTAGAGCGCACGATATATAACCGTGACGCCACGGTATTTCAAATTCAGGTAAACTCCGTTTTGCGAGGAGACAGAAAATAAATTTAAATAAATGAAATGGTTGCTTTCTACAGCGCTATCCAGCCTACAATAATCTTTAAAATCTTCAAAAGTTCTGTTATATTCAACGATTTCAACTTCGTTTGCAGTTATAGGTCTATAGCCATATTCAGTTTCATATTCAGTTTCAGTCAGCATCCCGAAGATTTTGCCATATACATAGAGGTAGAAAAAATTCAACCTTTTACTTTATTTTATTCTGCTTTAGGATAGAAAGTACTTTTTACAACTATTCATTCAACGTCTATGAAAAACCTTTTCGAGACTTAAATTTGGAAAAAAGCGCTGGCTTTTCAATATAATTCTGCAGACAGCATTGCAGTGCATGAGAGTTGGTAGTGCATCTACACAAATTTGCACTCAGCGTGATTGGATTTTTATTTCATTTCACCCCAGTTTTAACCGTAACTAGTCGTGTATTTTAATTCTTCTGAATTCAGAGAGTTCAACAACAGTACAATTTCGTTTGCAAATATTTGTGTAAGTCAAAAGTAATTATTATTTTGGCATTAATATCCCGGTTGTGATCTATGGGTCCGCCTTGACGATGATCCTGGCTTTGGCAGATCAGGTAAAACAGTGGAGCGACTGCCATGACCGCAGTAACCGTACTACCAGGGGAACATGACAAGATTGGATCATGGTTACACGTTCAGTCGCCTGAATTGCATGTTTCATCACGATGTTTTCCCTCACCGTAAGAGCATCAGTGTTCAACTAATGTACGAGTATGTAACTTTGAAAAAAGTCATTGGTACATGGCGGCATTGGGAATCGAACTCGTTAGCTCTAAGTTACGAATTGGGCCCGCTAGCTGTTAGGCCACCGACGCTTTGTAGTGTATTTTCTTTTACTTTCGGTTTCGGTTTGTGTTGTAATTGATTAGCGATTGCAATCAACTAAGGTTGTTGAATAAACGAAAGGGGTGAAAATGTTTTTACGGGGTCGGCAACGCGTGGGTGATGCCCCTGGTATTGCAAACGTCCATAGGCTGCGGTGACTGCTTACCATCAGGCAGGCCATAAGCTTGTTTGCCAACTTAATGGTATAAAAAATCATTCCGTACTAAATCGAAACAAGCAATTAAACAAACCTTGACAAAGTAAGATTTCGTGCTCATGGCCATCAACATCTGCAATATGGCCTACAGAATACATCATCGTTATAACGCGGTAAATCTCAAAAAACACGTATACTTGACCAGGAATCCTTATCAATCTAACATAGATAAGGCAAAAGCCATCCAGTATCCGATCTCGGTCCCTTTTCCCACAAAAGAGCTATAACGAATGAGCCATGAAATCGAGAGTGAGTCGCTTACCTATAACCGAATTTTTTCTTGGGATTTTTTTGGGTAACTTAAAGTTTGTCTTGAAATTGAACGTTCAAAAAAACTTTAAGAACGTTGGTGAAGGCGTATCTAAAATGTTATCGATATATATTCGGAGATTTGTAAATAATTACGGTTTTCACAAATTTATGGCTAACTAGCTTTTGCCCGCGACTTCGTCTGAATAGCGAATTGTAACGAATGCATTAATAAATTATGATTGTGATTATGATTATAGAATTTGAATATTTATTACTTTCCGCGCCCGTTCCCGCGGGAGTATTTCGCGGGAATCACATTCAATTTCTACCACATTTTTTTAATCCATTGTAAGTAACAAACATCTATTCATCCAAACGTCCATACTTACAAACTCTGCATTCTGCACGGCATTTATAATATTGGAAGGAAAAGTAGGATAATTAATCCATGTACTAACAAATAAAATGTACTTTACCTGCTCTAAAACCTAGCTCTGCTACAAAATAACACTCCTAAATATTTCAGCTATAGTATTTTATGGTGTCATTCAATATTAATGTTCAATGTCAATTAATATTCAATGTCAGTCAATCATTATTATTTTACAACTTTGGAAATCACCAGCATCTGCTGCATGAACCTTGACAGCTGTCCCTGCCCCGTAAATCATTTTCAAAAAACATAGAATCACTAAACTGTGTTCTAATAATAAAAAGAAAACCCATAATCTGAAAATACCAAACCAAAGCACCAGCCCTACAGCCGTTAATAAATAAAAAAGTCAGCAAGTTCCTGAGGCAGTTTCTGTTTGGCAATTTTCAATATGCACGGGAATCGAACCCGCGATATGTCATGTTTATGTGCCAAGTTATAGTCGGCGCAGGAAAGTTTCCTTTTTATAACGCTCTGGGCACCTTGTACAGGGTGACCCAAATGGAGATCGAAAAATAATGTAATTTTGTTATTAATTTTCGGATTTCCAACTTTTCATTCATTTTTTGTTTGCTTTTCTGGCGGTATCAAATCTCTATCTGGTATCTGGGAGAAAAAAAAATCGAATTACCAAATTTCAACACGTTCGTCCGCCAAAATATAATTGTTATTCATTCTCGTAACCACAGTTCAAACTATCCATTGAATATTAATGTGAATCATGTAATAAACAATTATGAGTATGGTCGGACGTGGCTCAAAAATAGGCGAGAAATTATAACTTATTTTTGTAAAAGTTACATAAAAATTTGTAATTTTCCGTAAAAAGTATGAGCAACGACATGACAATTTCAAATCACGCGAAGATTACATCCCTGATATTGCAAACGTCCAGAAGCTCACCATTAGTCGATACGTAAGCAAGCAAGCTTGTATGCCACCTTAGTGGTATAAAAAAAAAAAAAAAGTGGGCTTATTTGCCATCTCCATACAATAATTATTTTGTTATATAATTTTTTTTAAACTTGGAAGAAAATAAGTTATTGCAGAACAAAATAGCAACGCAATCCTTGGTGGGTTATTTGTTTGTTGGGTAACTAAACAATGTTTTTTAGAAAACTCTGACCAGAAACACAGGATTTGTAAGATAAACTTTTGATTCTCAGACAATTTAGAGCTAAAAAAATTACGATATTGATGAACGGTTGGGCTTCACATACCCTCAGAGTACCTATGAAGGCATGTACGAATCATAATAGTATATTATTTGTCGCCCTCCATTGATAGATGACACATTAAATTAATTTTTTTATAATACCTATACTGATAAGTAGGTTTGTTGTCCCTGTAAACAATGTAAATAACGTAAATAATATAAATAATGTAAATAAAATAAATTATTATTGTGAAGACACCTCGAACTTGTAGTAATACCGGCTTCTTATGGCTTTACCAACAGCAGGCGGTGGTAGATAGATTCCTACCAGCCAACATAACCTCAACCGAAAAACAATCAACATCCACGAATTGACCATAAAGTTTCGTTCCAAAAATACAACGCCGCTTGCGACACTCCACCGCGGAATATTGATAAGGCATCGCTGGCTAGTTCTTGTTTATCACCCATTTTGTCTTCGGGGCCCGGCGTGGTATTACGAACAGGCACTTTGCGGGAAAATATTGGCCGTTCCCTGCTTCTTACTTAATATGTTTTGTTTCCCAGACTGACTGCGAGGGAGTTCTCGGAGTTCTTTCCGCGACACCTTGTACAGTGTTTTCGGTTACCAGCCAATTCTTTTTGCTAATAAGACGGTCTCTCACAAACTTCACTCGAAATATGTTGGAGAGATGGGTGGTGAATAACGACACGGTAGTATTTTTCACGAAGGAACTATGTTACAAAATCACATCATAATGACCACAAGATCATTTCGTCAGTAGTTTCCCAATCGGCGGCATGTTAGATACTAGTAACGTCTACTAATCACCCATCTGTAGCACTTATATCAAATGAAGTTAGTGAGAGGCCGCCCTATTATCAAAAAAATTTGAATGGCAAGAATTTTGTGCTGTGTGTTTGAGTGTAATAAATGTGTTTTACTTTTACTTTATTACAATGAATATTATGTAATAAATGTGTTTTACTTTTACTTTATTACAATGAATATTAGTCATAACGGATTAAATATTGGATAATTTAGGAAAGTATACGTAAGTACCTGTGTCTATTTATTTGGTACGGATTGCAATCTTAACCGTTTAATGGACTTTAACATAATGAGGTGTAATTACGGTCGTCAAAGTATTTGGAAAATATCTCAGAAATCGCTATTGCTTACTTTCCGGTAAGCAATAGTGATTTCTTCGTTTGCTTCTAATTACGTTAATGTCTCGGTTGTGCTTTCGTGAACGAGGGTCCGGAGTCCGCCTTGACCATGGTCCAGGGTTTGGCAGAGCTGGTATAATTACACACTGTATTACACACTGTATTGCACCCATAGTACAAGCTTTGCTTAGTTTGGGCTAGATGGCGCTGTGTGAATTTGTCCACGAATATTTATTTATTTATTTATTACATACTGTATTACACACAGTAATCAGTGGACCGACCGCCATCTCACCTTCGTTACACTGCTACCAGAAAAACATGACCAGATGGATGGATCATGGTTACACATTCAGTCGCCGAAATGTGCAGGTTTTATCACGATGTTTTCCCTTGCCGTAAGAGCACCGGTTAGTATTCAGACGCAGAAAAGGGTCATTGGCCGCAATGGGATTCGAACCCGAAACCTCTCGCTTTTGAGTCGAATACCTTAACCAGTCGTCAACCGACGCTCCCAAGTCGCCTACAAGATGTACATTGCCTACAACTACAGATGTTACATATGATGTTATTACTAGAATTAACAATGTCGATTGAAGGATTAATATGGTTTACAACGTGTCAACTGCCAATCAAACAGCACTGACGCCGATGGTATAAATAACATGGATATAATGGTGCATTGGAACTAATACAAAACGATCAAATACTAATTCATGGCATTTTTTATACATTTTCCGTTGGTCGACTTAAAAAAAGCAAATTCGTTTCCCATGTATGTCCTCGCACCGTAGGCAAACAGGCAAGCGGGTCACCTCATCATGGGATGTGGTCACCGCTAGCTATAGACGTTAGCAACACCAGGAGTATCACCAATGCGTTGCCCATTTCTATAACACGTTACTCCCCAAAAAGGCCACCTTACTGCCAAAGCCACAATTCCCCAAAATCTGGAAAAGATAATAGCGTGGAACCAGCCTAACTTTCCAATATTTCCAACCTCCAAATATCGGTAGCACCACACAACCCCTTATGGAAACAAGTAATAAAACGCTCCCGCTAATCCGTTGCCCCGTCGAGTAGCAAATCATTCTCGTTACCTTTGACTCGAGGTAAACAATATTATCATATCTCACATTGTTTGTTCACAGCGGCCTTGGTTCGGCGCGACATATTGATGCCTAGGGGAGCGTAGATCAATATTGGGATGCGAGCAGTTGATTTGTTGTACTTACTTCTTTCTGTAAATAACACCCGTGTTTAGAAGTGTTGCTGTGTTGTCTCACAGTGCGTGTGGTCGCACAGGGTTCCAACTGACTGTACTTGAGTGATGAGTTAGCGATTGGCACAGTGCGTCCGATGGAGTGTTGGTGGCTGAGCGGTTAAGGTATTTGATTCGTAAGCGAGGGGTGCCGGGTTCGAATTTCGCTGCGGCCATGTACGAATGACTCTTTTTTAAGTTATGTACATAAGTTGTATTCTAGTAGATGCTCTTACGGTGAGGGAAAACATCATCAAGCGACTGAATATGTAACCATTATCCAATCTGTACAGGTACCCCTGGCAGCAGGGTGACGAAGGTCAGATGACAGTGGCTCCACTGTAATTACCTGATCTGTCAAATCCTGGATCATGGTCAAGGCGGTCTCCGGGCCCTCGTGCGCGAAAACACTGGTAATTACAGAAGAGGGCATGCCACCGAACCTCCGTGAGACGCATCATCAGAAAACCGTCACTTTCATGCGACTGAATATGTAACCAATCCAAACTACTGTGTATAATCTGAACTATGTTAACGGGAACTGTTAACAAATGAACCTGACCAGTTTGGATCAGTTGGAACCTGACCAGTTTGAATCAGTTCGAACCTGAACAATTTGGATTACTTACATATTCACATATTCAGTCGCATGAATGTGCTTCTGATTATGCTTTGCCTTACCGTAAGAGCATGGGTTAGTATTCAATTCAAGTCTCAGAAAAAGTCATTGGTATGTACGAGTACATGGCGGCACTTAGGGCTTATAACCATTAGGCCACTAACTCTTTTCTACGAAAATCTTACGATACGAATATACGTGTAAATTTATGTTTATCAAAATAAATGAATTGAATTGAATTGAATATGAAACGAAAATCGTAATGCGCAACAAGTTTAAGTGTCAGTCACAAATATACAAAGGATAGGTCAGGATATTTTTGGGGAGTCCGTTCACAAAGAGATTTTTCAAGAAAGGGATTTATATAATAGATAACTATGTAGTGTAGATACCTAAATAGAGCGCCCGTTAAAAATGTAAAAAATAAAGACATCATCTTTTGGCGATAATGTCCCAGTCTTGCTCTCATGAGCGAGGCCCCTGGGCCCGCCGTAATCATGTTATTGTACCCTTTGAATACGGACCTCTTAAACTGACATAATTATCAACAGGCTTTAATGATTTGAATGATTTTGAATTTTAAACGTATTGGTAACTCCCCTGGTGTTGCTGATATCCATAGGCGGCTGTGACCACTTTCCATCAGGCGGCCCGGCCCGCTTGGGTGTTTGTCTGTCGTATAAAATAATAAAAAATTACAACAAAGTCAAAAGTCAAAGTCAAAGGCATTTATTTGTAAACAGCCAAAACTATGAATGGTTAAAAGAGACGGTTGATTACAAAATACGACTCGAAATACGGGTGGCAATTAAACGTCACAGCTCCGAACGATGAAGTTAACTTTTCGTTTCGCATCTCGAGACGTACTCCGTAGAGTCGGCTATTAACGGGAACTAAATGGCGGTGCCAGGTGCAGTCTCGAGCCACTATTTTACGCGCCACTTCCCGGGGCGAACGAGTCGCTCGACTGGGAACTACGGCAAATTTGATATTTGTTTATTTCCATTTCCGATGTGAAAGTTACAAATTGGTATACGATTTGTTTGGTACAGGTAGCGGAGCGAAATTAAGGTCTATTAGATATGAAATTACAGGTCTGCAGTGACGAAAGGAACTTCTTATTCTGTGAGGACGGGCCCTATGGTTTAATTTCTATGGCCATGACTGGTCATGAGCGTGCCGATTGCTAGGGATTTTAATTCTTATAGTTAGCTAGTTAGGAGGCTGGCACCGTATCCGCTCCCATTAGGATGCAAATGTCCTGGACGACTGTGGCCGCGTTCCATCAGGTGGACCGTCCGTCCGTGTGCCTTCCTAGGCAAAAAATAAGGTTATTTTGGGCACATCCGTCGGCCATTTCATTAGAATATCAAAAGGTAGGTTTGCTCGCATTACTACGGTATTGTGCCCTGAGCTCGGAACAATTAAGTTAAAAGAATGTCGTCTGTCTGTCAGTACGCCGCTTCAGTTAAGAAAATGACCATCTGTGGGAGAAAGAAACGGCAAGAAATCCACAGGTACATTTAAATATGATTACATTGCATTGATACATTTGTCAATTATTGTTTGGCCTCTATATCAGAAGTATAAAGTAATGAAGCAAATGACGTGATATTTCGTTCATTGTAGCCGCTGTAGCCCCGCTACAGTGTTTCGATAACTGACACAGAAAAGTGCTGATGTGTCCATGAAGAATGTATAAAACAATCATTATCACGGTAGTGGCATTGTTTAGGATCTGTGAGTTCACTGAAATGTCTGATTGGATATAAGAATGTGAAACATTATAAGTTAGCTAGTCTTGAGCTCTATGTTTTTTAGATTGGAATTGTGGCAATCTGGATGTTTAAAACTCATTCGTTTCATGGCCTACTGGCCTACTGGTTGACTGGTAGATAAAGCCTTGATGGCTTTAAGTCCGCCAATTGTATTATTTTTAGTGTAATAAAGTTTTTAAATAAATAAAATGACATGAAATGCACACGTCCTTGTCTGAAACTGAAGAAGCATATGTGAGTCACAGTTACCGTTTTCCATTCGCTGACAAAAAAATAAATTAGTAAAGGGAGGGCCCTTTTGCAGAGGCACAATCATGTGGTAACGATAAGATTTTCCGCATAGCCGAAACTGACGCGTCCGTCCCTTAGGAAGTCAAATCAAATCAATCAAATCAAATCACGTTTATTCAGTTTAGGCTTTTACAAACACTCATGAATGTCGGAATCTTAAATATTTTACATAATTAAAAATAAAAAGCTCCGGCGAGTAGAGCCGCTGATTGTCTAACTGTCACGGTGACTGTCAGTGAATGATGCCGCTCGCTTACAAATAGGTTAGCTACATATTATGCGTGTGCCTAGTAAGAAACTGCATAAAACGCTATGATCACAAACATTTAAGTGTAGCGTATTTTTTTAATTTTTTTTATTTCTTTACTATACAGGCATTTGACCGCCACCTCACCTGGTGGTAAGTGACGATGCGGTCGATGATGGAGCATGCCTGTCTAGGAACAGCCTATTCACTCTAGCCTTGAAGGCATCCAGATTATATTGATCAGGGAACACACTCGCAGGCAACGCATTCCATTCTTTAGCCGTACGCATTATAAAAGTCGAGCCAAAGCGGCTCGTGCGGATAGTTGGAAGATCCAATACAATCTTATCGGTAATTATTTGTTTTATAAACAAATAATTACAGATAGAAGATATTATGAATATTGACAATGCAATGGCCCTTCCTTTGTTGGGGTCTCAACCTACCCTCGCGTTCTATAGAAATATCTCCACAATATAGAAGTATATCCACGGATCTGAAAATAAAAACACGGATACTCTGTAAGCCTACTGGAAGAGATTTCTTTTAGAGATAAGTAGTGCCTGTTGTGTCATTACTAATCTGTACTTTCTGTATTTGTTATATTGTGTACAATAAACTTTAAATAAATAAATAAAATAATAAGTGGAGCATAAAAATTGTTGCCCATTGCGTGACAATGGCGTGCCAGTGCGGTATATCAAACAATATCAAACAAAATCGCGGCGGATTGTTAGACAGACTAGACTCTTGTCGATTCAAACGCTCGCATCAATTCGAACGGTTTTCAATTATGATTTTCAGCATGATAAATTCAATATCTTTCTAATTATATTGGCAACACTGAACGGACAAAATTAGGAAAAAATCGTGGACCGTCCGTCCGTGTGCCTTCCTAGGCAAAAAATAAGGTTATTTTGGGCACATCCGTTGGCCATTTCATAAACATATCAAAAGGTAAGTTTTGGTCGCATTACTACGATATTGTGCCCTCTCTAAATCAGCGTTCATCGCATCAAAATATTTAATTTTTCATGCCGAAAATCAAGTAAACCGTTCGATTCGAGGCGAGCGATTTAAAAATAGAGTCGTACAGTGCATGCTTCACTTCTCTTTACTCTAGAATAACGTCCATATTTTTCTAGATCCATTAGTATATCTATGTCAACGTTTCAACCAATATAGCGCAGAGCTCGGCCAGAAATAATCCCTCAACTTCCACGAGTAAGTCCATCGATAGTTGAGCACGTGAGGCTGAGTAAATTGGTGTACGCCCCACGAGTGTATTTCTCTCATATTTTTATAGCTGTTAAACTCTCATCTGGGTACGTCGTAAACGCCTCGAATCCACTGTGGGGGCGACGATCAATTTGCTGAACGAATATTTTATGACCAGCGAAATGTGTCACGTTTGTGTACTGATGTCTGCTCAAATCTAGGTCAATGTAACTTAAGCAGAGAGGGTGTGGCCCTCTTTGACGGGCTTTGCTAAATTAGCCCCACCGCTTCGACTCCTGTGTGTTAGATTTCGGTAAAACCATTAATTTATATAAATAATTTAATTTTTAATTTTATACCTATATATTTTTGTATTCAAACTTTCGCTGTACATTGTAACTACCTCTGCTTAACCCTATTGTCAATCATATACAAAATTAAAATATTTAAACAAATTCAGCATTTATTAATCACCTACCTTTCCTTAGTACCTGTCAATGTCTTTGCTCAACGCATTAAATTCGTTTAAAACTACAGGCCACTCTTCATTATTTTAACCTGCTTACCTTGAAGTCTACTACCAAAGAAAGTAGACTATGTAGCCAGGATCTAGATCGGCGACCATAGAGACGAATGAGTTTTCACACTCAGGCACGCCCGAGGACAAGCTAATACTGTCATGAAACTCGCAACGAATTTAATTAAGAAGTTAGAGGCAGGAGCTGGAAATATAGTGTTTCTGACTTTCGTAACATGAGCAACAAATTACAGACTGTCCATGAGTGGCAGAGTGGTTTAGGTAACCAACTCGTAAGCGAGAGGTAACGGGTTCGAATCTCACAACGGCCATGTACCGATGACTTTTTTCTGAGTTATGTTGAATGCTAATCGATGCTCTTACGGTGAGGGAAAACATCGTGATGAAACCTGCACATTCAGGCGGCTGAATGTGTAACCATGATTTAACCTGGCCAGTTTTCCCTGGTAGCAGGGGCACGGAGGTCAATTGGCAGTCGCTCCGCTGTAATTAACTGATATGCCAAATACTGGATCTTGGTCAAGGCGGACCCTGGGCCCTCGTGCGCGAGACCATTACCAGAACATTAACGCCAAGTTTTATTTTTTATTGTAATGACTATCCATGTAACTTCAAATGATCTCAATGTTGTTAAGTGCCTCAAATCGGAGAAGGTTATCAACAGTCAAAATGTATTGTTACAACTCTCCCGTCGTTTCATGATCTCTCCCGGAGTCTTTGCTACGCTTTATAACTGGCGACTGGGCTGTACTTCTCAAAGACATATCTTCAGTTGCCTCAAAGGCCGACCGACTTCCCTTAAGCCGCTTATGTCTTGAACGACGGCTGATCATCCCCCTACACAATAAAAAACACAATGAGTCATTGATTTTATGTACCGGGCATTTTCGTTTGAACACTGTAAAATGTCATGTCATGACTTATTGTTTAATACGGATTTAATGTAAATTATTATTGTAAAAGTAACGAGTCGTTTGGTTGTGACACGTCACGCTAGATGGCACTGGATGTCTGTTAGATCGCGCTAACGAGGCAGACACTCAGTTTATATAAGACGGAAGGAGTTTAGAAACTTGAAAAGCCTTCCCGGCTACTGGTGCTCCGAGGGGGTGTTTAGCACGTAGGCGCCTAGGTCCCTTTTTATGGCGAGTCGTGCATAACCAGTCCGGCCGGCCGGCTGGTACTCTATGAGAGTTCACCTCCTCCCTCCCAACTTCTACCGGAGGGTGCCCATTTCAATTGCGTTGGGCGCAAAAAAAAGAGGTTCGATGTCTCTGTACACGTTTCCACCGGAAGTTGATATTAATTAAATATTTCTAGTACACGGTTCTAATAGTTTTACAGTGGTGTTTTGTTCAACCTTGATTGTATTGTTTGTTCCTCGGAAAATACAAAATAAATACGGAAAATTATATATAATCGCCTTCGCGTCCCGGGATGTAAACAAATTCCACGGCAAACTGAAGCCATTCTTATATAAAAATGGTTACTATAATGTAAAGGAATTCTTTGACGACAATATTTAATTTAAGTAGTTACGCGTTAATATCAGGTTTGATTCTACATTTATTTGACATGTATTTGATAATTTATGATTATAATGTTCCATATAGGTATAAGATGGCATGAATTGAAGTTTCCTGATTATTGATTGAAATTATATTAATATTTTGAAATTAAGCCTAAGTACATAGAACTGTTTCCATTATTAATTTAAACAATATATTTTGCCATACCCACATGGGTTTCATAATGTAAGTACATTAAAACTGTAAGTAACCTCATGAATGCAATAAATACATTGATTGATTGATTGGTTACTAGTCACGTGACGTGGACCTGATTATGGGAAAGTTGGACAACCGAGATTTGAATTTTAACAAAAAATATGTCTTGACACAATTATTCGAAAATATTCCCTATGCTTGCCCATGCTTAAATGGGCTAACAATAACTTTGGCATCGGCTGGCTCTGATCTTATTTTTTGTCTGCCATGTGTGCTCTACAGCCTCTGATTATCTGTAGATTTTTTTTCTTTCTATACCACTAAGGTGGCAAACAAGCTTACGACCTGCCTGATGGTAAGCAGTCACCACAGCCTATGGACGTTTGCAATACCAGGGACATCACCCACGTGTTGCCGACCCCTCTTTTTTTATATTATGTCATAGATTTTAAAATTGCCCGAGATTTTAAAATTGTGTCATAGACTTGCAAATTTTAGTCATTAGGCCGAGGTCGCCCTACTTTGGCCATTTTGTACCATCGCAAACGCCATGTTGTGCGGCCACCGCCATACGTTTAGGTACCTAATTTGTTACCACAAAATCTGACTTATAATTTAAGCTCATAACTAAAAAGAATGTGGCAAATATAAAAGTATATTCGAATATTCGTCGTTCCAGTCACTAAATTCCATATTACGTTACTTGTTAAGTAGTTGGATTTCATTATTCTCGTATTATATACCTTACTGTAGGTTCTCGGAACCCGTATTCAGAGACGTTATTAGAGGTGCTACCAACGCGTTCTGAGCTACTTTGGACATATAATGAGGCATGAGGATGACAGTCTCGAGAAATTGATCATTGTTGGCAATAAAGAGGGCAAAAGACCTAGGGACCTCTCACCAATTAGATGGACTGACAAACTAAAGGATGCACAAAAATCAACTTTCTAACAAATCGCCAAAATCGCCGCAGCCAGAGGTCGCTGGAGACAATTTATCCGTTCCCGAATGGAATTCCACCATTGCCATGATCTTCAGACATGAAGGACCGATCTGAGAGAGAGATTAGAGGTGTCACATTACACACGCGCGAACGCACAGGGGTTCTCGCGCAGCATCTCGAATTCAACATTTTCTTCAGCCATGACATTGACATGTATGTCTACGTGCAGTCGAAAATATTTCTCAACTGTTTTCGATAACCGTATGATGTCGAAGACCGATTTCAGTGACGCATTGATACAGAATTGTGGCTAAAGATAACAGAAAAAATCGGATGACCCCGACCAAGTTTACTTAAACTCAAATATTATATAAACTACACAACTGATTTTAATGAAACAAAGCTAAGAAACATTTCGATTAAACTGGCTTTCCAACAGAGAAAACCGCATACAAATCGGTCCACCCGTTCGGGAGCTACGATGCCTCAGACAGATACACAAAGCCACAGAGACACAGACAAACGCGTCAAACACTCCTTTTTTCGTCGGTGGTTAAAAATTCTAAGTTGAGATATAAAAGCGTGAGAATTGGCCGCCAGGGATCCAACAGGGATGAACTCATAGCTAAGGTAGCGTAGTGTATTAAACGTAATGCGTTCACTCACTTACCAAAGAGCCACTGACAACCACTGTCAGAGAGAACGCATAGTAACGCCACTACTTGGACTATGACATCGGGCTCGTTCAAGAGGTATATTAGAGGTATTGCTGATGTTCATTGGTGGCGGTGACCACTTTCCATCAGGTGGCCCGCTTGTCTGTTGACCTGCCGTATAAATTAAACATAATACTTAGCCAAGCATTGTTTATGAATACGTGTATGAGAATATTTACGTACCTATTCGTTGTGGCGTGGGTTAGGTGACTTATATCGATAAGTCATCTAACCCACAGACAGCCAAAACGCCTATCTTCCAATTCCCTAGCACACCTATCTCTAAACGTAGGTACCCCAGAACACGGACAATCTCCCGAAACTCGACTCCAACCTGAACGAGCGTTAACCTGAATGGAGTGCGTCTCCAAACCAAGGAGGTATGGTAATATGGGCGCGACCTTGCGCGGAATACTCGGAGGTCGCCGGGGCAGTCGAGCTCGGTTGCTATGGCAACGCGCCGGGCTGCGTCCCCCCTGCCCCGCGGCCCGCCGACGAAAACACTGCGGATTTTAAATTGTTGTGTGGGTGCCGAGTCGAGATACCGTTTGTGTCGATTTTTTTGTTTCGGTTTTTGGAGCGTGGTGGCGAATGGTTTCTAGGTTGCGTTGTTGGGGACTCTTTTGGTTTGTTTGTTTTGGGAGCGTGGGTTGAGTGGAGCCAATGTATTCGTAAAGTTATACGATTAACTTACCGTTCAATACTAGATTTAGGTAGGTACTGTAGATAGGAAAGGTCGCTCCACTGTAATTACCTGACCTGCCAAATCCTGGATCATGGTCAAGGCGGACCCCGAGTCCTCGTGCGCGAGAGCACAACGCCAAGATGATGACTGTAGATACGAAAGGGTAGCATTAAAAAAACAAGAAAAGCCCGCTTGAAAATCTTAGATACAAGTCTGTTTTCCTCAGCGCCCTCTTCGCAAGGTACACCCCAGACCAAGATTATTAAAATAAAAATTACAAACAATAGCAAAACATGACTTCTGCTAAATATTTAAAAGGAATGAAGCTTTTCGGCGATGTAATGACAACTTCTCGAAATGAATATTTCTTGAAAATAGAATTTCTCAAAATGACGTCTTCTGGAAATTTAAGTTTTTATCTTTCGACCTTTGTTTCTTAGTACCTACTTACTAACATATTAATACTTACTAACATCACCACAAGATCATTGACATGAAATGTAGCATATTAACTTACTACCTAAAACCCCTAGGTGCCTACTCTGGATCATCTGGTTTTGGCTAGGTTGTTTCGCTGCCTTCTGTACTTACTTTATTGATACAACCAAACACCGCAATAAAGTATGACATTGCGTGGCCTGTTTTTTAATGTAATAGATATCAAAGAAATGCTGCACTTTATGGGACTGCTCCCAGTGTTAGTTGCCATAGATTAGAGTTATATTTTATGAACTGAAGGTACTTTTAGGAATGATATTTTCATAAATAAGTGAAAAATTATATGCGCGTCCACAGTTCATCTGGTTTTGGCTAGGTTGTTTAGCTGCCTTCTGTACCCACTTTATTGATACAACCAAACACCGCAATAAAGTATGACATTGCGTGGCCTGCTTTTTAATGTAAAAGATATCAAAGAAATGCTGCACTTTATGGGTTAGTTGCCATAGATATAAAGTTATATTTTATGAACTAAAGGTACTTTTAAAAATTACAGTTTGTTTTAATTTCGTAGTGGCTATACCTGCTACTATATCGGGCAGGCTTTTATCCGAGGATTATAAAATCAGCCCTTAGGGTCTTCTTTTCTTTAAGTTATTTTAAGTTAAAAAAGAATAGAAAATAATATTGGACTCTCTTAAATTAAATGCGAAGAAACAGTGAGAAAAACGCACAACATTAAATACCATTTCTGGTTGCGAAATAACTCATTACATTATAAAAGACATATATCAACATGAGTGCAGGTGAATTCAAATTGATGATACAAAGGGGTGCCGTATACATGTGCTTGTGATAACAAACAACTTTTACAAAAACACCAACCCCGAAATCGCGAAAAAAATTGCTGTTACATACAAAATTGAAAGCAAATTCTGAAAAATGTATGAAACAGCTGATTTTCGCGATTTCAGAGTTTGTGCTGTGGCACTGTAACAGTTTGTTTTCAGGAATGCATGAATAGGCTGTTCCTAGATCTTCGGCCGCATCGACACATACCACCAGGTGAGATGCCTGTTAAATGTCTGGCTAGTAAAATTTTAAGGCATTCTGTATCTTCAATTCAATTCATTTATTTGTATATAAATATGGTATGGTACAGGGTCTTAGTTCTATAGGGAGACCCTATAGAATTTTACATGACAGCAAATACTTAAATTAGATATTAATTCGGCATTTGTCTAACATGAAATCCTATTTATTTATTTAATTTACTACATCTCTAGCATTACGCTCACCTTCTTTTTATTTATCTTGCACACGTATGTATTATAATTATTTCTATATATTTGTTACTATTCCACTATTATTATCTTTTAATATATAACTTGCTAGTTGTGTGCTTCGTGCAGGTATCCACACCGTAAAGGTCCGGCTGGAAACCAGCGCTGCATCATTCTGCTGCAGCTAATGCTGAGTTCGGGCCCTTTTTGACATCGTATTACTCCATATTCGAATCGCTCTATTTAAATAGGTTTTAAATATATATATACTTATGTTAAATTTAGATATACAAATGTAAGTCACAATGAGTTTTGTATTATGAGTATTGCGATTTCAAAATAAATAATGTCTATGTCTATGTCTAAAAACTTCTTTATCGTGGTCACAATAAGCCAATCATGCAAAACCCTTTTAAATTTACGTGGAGGTAACTCTTTAATTTCATTTGGGATTGTAATAAATACAGTTGCACATATTGTAGCAATTATGTTCAAATAGCGTAGACTAATCGTGTTTATACAAAGTTGATGTGCGTGTCTCGTACTTCTGGGAAACACATCTTTTTCTCTTTTAAATAAAATAAATGTGCTTGGACAATTTGACACAGCACCATTTAGCCCCAAAGTGAGCAAAGCTTGTGTTATGGGTGATAGATAACTGATAAACTACTTAGATACTTTTTATTTTCTCTTTAAAAAAGAGAAATGAACTTTTTTTAAATAGACCTGTTACACTTAACAAAATAGCATACCTCCATAATATACAAGCCAATGAGAGAACAAAATATACTACATCTCAAGCCGTTAGAATAGATATTGGGTACACAAGGCGTCGCAAAGTGCAGTCACTAAGAGCTACATCAGAAACCCATAACATTATCGCCTCACGCTAATGGAAGCGAATGGCAGTTATTACAATAAACTGTGCTTTGGAAACAGATGCATCTAAAGTGTGTACAGAAATCAGCACATCAACCATAGAGAAAATATTTACTAACGTAATAGAGCAGCCATCACAAACAAAAATATTGTACCAACCTGTCACGTGCGGGAGGTGCGGGGGGAGGCTCCTAAGTCATAGAATGACCGATAAAATGTTATCATTTTCTTTATTTTTGGCCCTCGAATGGTTTGTACAGTTTTTAATTCACAAGATTGCGTTTTTTTTAATATCCAAGCCACTGTCAGATTGGTCCGCGTCGCGCAATGAACTCAGAACTGACTGCGGCCACTGTTGTCCATGGACCGCAAAGCGTGGTTCAAAGAAAATACTTGCGGTGTCTCCTCTATTACTTTAGTAAATATTTTCTCTATGACATCAACCTACCCACCAGTACTAAAATGAGCTAGCATCATGGATGCGCTTGCAAACGGAGACAGTCCTATAGGTTGAGGTGCTGCCTTGGGTTTTTTTTTTACCACTAAGGTGGCAAACAAGCTTGCGGTATGCCTGATGGTAAGCAGTATTTATAAGTAATAAAATATACCTACATGCGCAAATTTTTTTTCAATATCCTTGGTCCTCTCAAACAAACAAACCTTTCGCTACTTCTACATTCGACGACCTTTTCTGCTCATTGCCACTCATTCATAATATCATCAACGTCAGCTTTTTCTCACGATTTTGTTCGTTTGTCCGAAATTCAGATGTCCAAGACCCGTTCCCACGAGTCCGATAGGTTTTCGGGATAAATTAGAGCCTATATTTCAGTAGGTTTTGCGTGAAGGAGTAACAAACATCCACATGTACGTCCATTCGTACAAACTTTCGCACTTATAATATTATAGTAGCACAGGGTTTGATCGTAAAACGTAAGACTCGGTTTTTGAAGGATTTAACGTGGTTATAATCAATGAAATATCGGATTGTAATAAATACCAAACGTATATTGTAAACTCGAACAACAGAACGAACAAAATGGAGGATACACAGTAATACGAAAAAGGAACATAATAACGTGCTGCCAACATGACAGCGAGCGTTGCCAACATTAGTAACTATGTAATGGTTGCGTTCTCATTTAGTCTAACACTCCCTCCAGAACGCAAACCCTTTTTACTTATACAAAACAAATGTTTTTCAAGTGTAACACCTTTAGTTAAATTATCTGCCACCATATTACAACCATTCACAAATATGAATTTAATTTTAGAATTAATGATATTTTCTCTGAGAAAATGTAACTTAATATTAATGTGTTTAGTCTTAGGCTTATAACAGTCTGTCGAAGCCAGTTTGATTGCACTTTGATTATCACTGTATATAACTAATGCACTTTCCGAACCTTGGCCGAGTTCATCTTGCAGTTGCCGAAGCCACAAGGCCTCCTGGGTGGCCGATGCCATTGCCATATATTCAGCCTCGGCTGTAGAGAGGGCTACAGTCTGCTGTTTGCACGAGTTCCAACAAATACTAGCGTTCTGAAAAATAAATGTGTAACCAGTACACGATCTTCTATCTAGTGGGTCACCAGCCCAGTCGGCATCGCAATACCCAGTTATTTCGCTGGAGTTATCTTTGACATAGCATAAGTTTAGATCCTTGGTTCCTTGAAGATATCTCATGACCCTTTTTACTCCAAGCCAATGTTGAATGCCCGGATCATTACAGTACTGACTCAGTTTATTCACCGCATACATGATATCAGGTCGTGTGACCTGTGCCAGATATAAAAGACATCCCACCGCTGCCCTGTATGGGAAATTGCTATCTTCATTCTCAGATTTCTTAGTAAATTTTATATTAACCTCTATCGGAGTGCGCACTGGTTTGCACTCGGACATGCCAAACCTTTCCAGCACTAGGTTAATATACTTTTCTTGGTTTATCATGACCATACCTGCCTCACGATTCCTATTTATATTCATGCCAATACAATGCTTTATCTCACCCAGATCTGTCATACAGAACTCCATTTTCAGTTTCTCTTTGATATCTGTAGCATTTTTCTTATCATTTGTAAAAATCATGAAATCATCCACCCATATTGCTATTAATATCATTTTAGATTCATTTACTATGTAATATATGCATGGATCAACCCTTGATCTTTCCAAACCAATTTTAAGTAGAACTTTGTTCAGTTTTAAGTTCCATTGACGGCTTGCTTGCTTGAGCCCATAGATAGACTTATGTAGACGACAAACCTGAGCATTTAATTCAAAGCTTTCAGGTTGTGACATGTAAATTTCAGCATCAATGTCACCCTGCAAAAATGCACTTATGGCATCCATCTGAGTCATTTCTAGGTTATACTTAGCAGCCAGAGCGAGCAAGAAGCGAACTGAAGTATATCTAACTACAGGAGCATAAACCTCATCATAATCATTTCCTTTTCTCTGCGCACATCCCTTTACAACCAACCTTGCTTTAAAACGAGTGATGTTTCCTTTCTCATTGGTTTTAGCCTTAAATACCCATTTACATGGCAAGGCTCTTTTATCTGACGGCAGATCCACCAGTGACCAAGTATTATTCTTTAATAAGGAATCATATTCCTCCTGCATGGCTTTCTTCCACTGATCAGCATGTGGAGATGAAAGAGCTTCGTCAAGCGTCTGAGGGTCATTTAAATCTAATACAGGACAAAAGTAACTCACATCATGATCATCCCTCTTTACATACTGGACTGGTCTGTGTGAACGTAAATTATATGAAGATGTCGGCAGATCTACAGGTTCCTCAGGTATGTAGGTTGTATCACCATTGTCTCCAGACAGGTAGTCATCACTGTCCGTATCTTTTCCTGGAACTACTTTGCAGGGTTGTTCGAAGGGCTGCATTTGAGGAGTACTGTCCGACGAACAAGGTAAGTACACATTATTATCATATTTTTGAACATTTTCCAAAAATATCACATCTCTGCTTTTGATAATCTTATTATTGTTTGGGTCAAGTAGCCGATACCCCTTGCTAGATTTACAGTAGCCTACAAATATAAGTTTTCTAGATTTAGAGTCCCATTTTTGGCGTCTTTCTTTAGGTACTTGAGCCATAACCTCAGAACCAAAAATCTTTATGTTTGATAAATTAGGTTTCTTACCTGACCACATCTCCATTGGAGTTTTGCCACTTATAGATCTCGTGGGTGATCTATTAATAATATAAGCTGCTGTTGCTAGCGCCTCACCCCAAAATTGTTTTGATAAACGAGCATCAAACAACATACATTTGGCCCTTTCTACAAGTGTCCTATTCATCCTTTCGGCAAGGCCATTCTGCTGAGGCGAATACGGGGTACTTGTCTGATGTTCAATGCCATGCATACTTAAATAACCATCAAAGTCTTTGTTACAGTATTCTGTTCCATTGTCGGACCGCAGAATTATTATTTTTCTCTGAAGTTCATTTTCTACTTTACTTTTGTAATCTTTGAATACTGCCAGCACACTTAATTTATCTTTCAAAAGATAAACATGTACTTTTCTAGTAAAGTCATCTATAAAGGTAACAAAATATTTCATACCTCCCAGTGAAACTTGTTCCATCGGTCCACATAAATCTGTGTGGATAAGCTGCAGTGGATGAGAAGCTCTTGAACCAATATTATTGAAAGGCAGTCTGCTCTGTTTACCTTCGAGGCAGGTGGTACATGTAATATCTCCTTTATATTTATCAGGGAACGGATAAACTCCTTCCACATACTCCGGTAACTTGCTAACATCTGAAAAATTCAGGTGTCCCATGCGTCTATGCCACAGAACAACATCATTTAAATTATTAGTGCATGACAGGTTAGAAAAGATTTCTCTATGTGTGTTTAACTGGTACAGGTTGTTTACCAACGGAGCTGAACACAAAAAATTATCTCTCTGATCATAAATTTCACAAAATTTGTCTTTGAAATTCACTTTACAGCCATTTTTAACAATTGCACTGACTGATAAGAGATTAGCAGCAAGTTTAGGTATGTAAAGAACTTCTCTCACCTGTACTTTTGATTGTTCATTACCTAACAACAAATTGATATTTCCCATACTTTCCACAGCGAGTGATGATTTGCTGGCAACAGTTATGGAGGGTATCGGTGGACTAGTCTCATCATACATCCAGTCGCGTCGATTGGTCATGTGCATGGAGGCACCTGAGTCCACATACCAAACATCCCGATCCATGGTCTGAGAAGATGCGGAAAAAGCTGCAACATAGCTTTTATTTTCTTCTTGTTTTACTGTATTATTCTTCCTTTTCGGAGCACGACAATTCTTGGCAAAGTGTCCATGCTTATTGCAATTAAAACAACGGGGCCCTTTTGTCTGAGCTTTAGTTCCATTGTGATGCCCATTGGCCGTCTTCCTAGTGTAGAATGCTGTACTATCTGAGCATTGAACTTCCTGCAGGAGTTTTGTTTTTATAGCATCTGCGCTTATTTTTATTCCCGAGCTTTCCAGACCCATTATCATCGGCTTATAATTTTCAGGTAGGCCAGCCAACATTAGCGTACCCAGCCATTCGTCATCAATGTTGAACTTTATATTTCTGAGCTTATGGGCGGTAGACATAATTTTGTTTACATAATCATCGACGCTTCGAGAACCTTCCAACGTTGTTGTGATAAGGTCCTTCAACAAGGCCACTTTTCTGTATAATCCGCTGTCATCAAATGCCTGTTGTAAATTGTCCCAGACTTCTTTGCATGTAGTCGCACTTTGAACATGCACGTAGTTAATCGGATCTAGCAATAATATTAATTTGGATCTTGCCTTCGTTTCTTTTCTTTCATCGATGTTGGTACCTTGGACACAGCTCCATAAATCATCTAAATGAAGATATGCTTCAACTGCGAATTTCCAGCTCGCATAATTATCGCGACCAATAAGTCTTTCTATATGAAAATTGCCCATTGAATTGCCTTGATTGGACATCCTCTTCATCTGAGCACACCGCAACGGTAACCTCAAAAATTTTATTTTTATCCCGGTACAAATACGCCGGCCGGTTTTCTTCTTATTACTTTTAACTGCGATAATACTGTTATTGACTTTCGGTAACCACGCTCTGCTACCATGAAGGATTTAACGTGGTTATAATCAATGAAATATCGGATTGTAATAAATACCAAACGTATATTGTAAACTCGAACAACAGAACGAACAAAATGGAGGATACACAGTAATACGAAAAAGGAACATAATAACGTGCTGCCAACATGACAGCGAGCGTTGCCAACATTAGTAACTATGTAATGGTTGCGTTCTCATTTAGTCTAACAGTTTTCAAACACTCCAATTCACTCCTGTCTAGATCTTGTTTGTTAATATCTTTTTATTCATCCCCTCTACAAAGTAACGATGGAAAGCGGTCCTAATGTACTACTTATGTAAGTACATAACTTAGATAAGAGTCATTGATATACGACGGCACTGGGGTTTGAACCCGGTACCTTGGAGTGCAAGCCGGACCCCTTAAGCATTACTCCACCGAAACCGTGACACAAATTATCCAGCATATCCCACACAAAAAAAAAAATTGCCAGTCTATATGAAGGTAGCTAACTTTCCAATCTCTTTGACATTTCATCTCCGTACACACAATTGCTTGGTCACTCCAACCCGTCAAAGAGAAGTCATCCGAACACGACAAAATGCGAAAGCTACACGAAACTTTTATTACCCCAGTACCTCGGCGGCTCGCGAGTGTTTTAGGGAAAGTTTTAGCGGCCCCAAGGGCGCGGTACACTTACGCAGGGCAGGCCCTTAGAAGATACGTCGCTAGGTAAATCGGAGAATCGCTTTAGGGCTACATTTCTTCGAAGGACAATCTCTACGTTGCTGGTGGACAGGATTTTTTTGGCAATCGGTGTGGAAAGCGAGCTACCTGATCGGAAATGGTCACTGCTGCCTATAGATATATTCAATACCAAGTGTATCACCACTGCGTTAATCATCTTGCCGTTAATATATCTAGACAGGCATGCTTCATCATCGGCCGTATGGTCACTTACCTGCACTTACTGCGGTGAGATGGCAGTCGAAGGCCTGACTAATCTAACAACAAAAATAGCTCTGGCGCGCGAGGGCCCTGGTCTGGGCTCCATCCAGGATTATTGGAGCTAATTACTGGAGATCGAACTCAGTACGTCTCCGTTATGAGTCGCACTCACTAGGACACGCTGTTCGGATACCAAATAAGCAAATTATGCTAATATAAAGAAGACTTTGCAAATGCTACAGTTTAAGGTAGAGAACGTTACTTTCATGTTAAAATAGAGAATTTAATTTACCCGTTAACTTTCAGAAACCACAACTAATTGTTTGCCTCCAATTCGCTTGATAAATCTAATCTGTCTAAGAAAAGTAGTGTTACTATGCGTTCTCGCAGTGCTCTTCTGCTAAGTGAACGCACTGCATTCAATACTTAAAGTTTGAATCAAACTCATGGGTTCAATACTCACTTTGACGAACTAGTGCCGATCGCCCCTCAAATATTGTCAGTTGGAACCCTATGCCTTCGCGCACACTGTGATTCTTCTGTCGAATAGCGCCAGATAGCAAAACAAGCAAGTTGGCGAATGGCGCCCGTTGGCAAAACGATTAAGTTGGCATGGCACGTCCACTCTGTAGGAACGTTTCTGAACACCAGCGTTATTTTCTACAATCAGTTTGATAAAAAATAAAATCGTGGGAAAGAGGGAAAACATCGTGATGAAACCTACACATTCAGGCGACTGAACGTGTAACCGTGATCCAATCTGGTAGGTTCATGGAGGTCAGATGGCAGTCGCTCCACTGTTTTATCTTATCTGACAAATCCTGGATCATGGTCAAGGGCCTGGGGCCCTCGTGCGCGAGACATTAACACCACGATGGTGAGTATTTTAGTGTGATAAAAAGATAAAAAGTAGTGCTTGCATAAACAAAGTACTTTCCCAACCTCCGAGATCTCGGCGCCCATTCACGGCCGCAATCAATACACGAACTACCCGCAACTATTACAATTTACAATAGACATAGGTATCGCGTAAAATAGTCAAGTACACGTCGACGGTGGCAGGCGGGGTCTCTATCACCGGTTTGATCTTGAGTAGGGGCCTGACTGGCGTTTCTGTGACACAGGTGCTGTGAGCACCAAATCACACGAAAATCGTGGTGTGAAAAACGGACAAGTTCTTGGAGTATTTTATCTTTAGGCGACAAGTTTTTATAGACTGTGATGGTGCTGTAGGTTATCCTATATCATCGAGCACAAGAAAAGATGACAAATCTTTGACATGTCGTAGCTCAGTTTCAGCCCCACTATAGTCACGAAAAAGATAAGTGACTTTGGTTGGTTAAAGTGGAATTTGTACTGTTAAAAATAATATAAATTAGTTAAATAGGTGGATAACCTACGGCGCCCTCAAAATCTATTATGTACTACAGGCCTCATCGTCTCTTCACGTATTAAATACTAATTTAAGTCTTGTTTCAGGAATCAGGAAACAGATGATAATAATTGGCAATATGTCCAGGTTGTACTCTCGCGCACGAGGACCCGGGGTGCGCCTTGACCATGATCCAGGATTTGGCAGAACAGTGGAGCGACTGCCATCTGACCTACGTGACCCAGCTACAAGGATAACCTGATCAGATTGGACCATGTTAACATATTCAGTCGTCTGAACGTGCAGGTTTCATCACGATATTTTTCCTCACCGTAAAGCATCGATTAGTATGCAATTAATTTACAAAACTGAGAAAAGAGTCTTTGGTACATGGCGACAGTGCATGCGTCATGGTCACGAGTAGACCCAATATCGACGGAATATCGAGGTAAAAATAATACTAACCGCGGTAATCCCGATAACATGTGCGAATATTGATTAATTTGTTCATAAAAGGCCAGGCCAAGATTGACTCCAGTTGGCCTTTTTCCTCGATTCATTCACCATTAGTTTAGGTATGCATCACAGAGATTTTACTATGAAGGCAGTATATTGTACTTTACGTGTAAGCCGCTTCGAATATGGAATTTGCAAGGGTACTAAGCGTGGGAAGGGTATAAAAATCACTTAGAAAAGTGAATTATTACTGTGCTAGCGGACCCGGCGCGACTTCTATACCCCTACATACACCTACTTTACCTCTACCAACCTTTTTTCTTGCTTATAAACCTTATTCTTGAATCACTCTATCAATTGTTGCTAAAATCCGTTGTGTCGTTTAAAAGATCTAAGCCTACATAGATACAAAGGGACAGACGGCGAAAAACGTAATTTTTTATACTGTCTAGATTGGTGTTCTGACGTCGAGAACTTGACTCGCACACTCCGTGCGCTCTCAGATACATCTCCTTTCACTGATACCGCCCTGGCACCCAAATTCATGATGCGGTGGTGGAGTGTTATGATTTTGTTAGCGTGGGCGGAGTGGTTCAGTGTTTAACGTCGGGCTTTAACGATTTCAAATTTATTCATGTAATTTTCAGGAATGCCTGCTTGTTTAATCCAACTAATCTTACGGATATAATCAATGCGAAAGTTTGTAAGATTTCGATGTTTGTTATTCCTTCATGCAAAACTACGGAATGGGTTTTGATGGAATTCGGCAACAATGTAGCTTATAGCCCAGGCTATCATTTATCCTGAAGTTCAAAATGGTTCCCGCGGGAACTTATCTGGGACGTTATAACCGATGTTTCACGTTTTTAGTTGCGGGCAAAATCTAGTGTTGTATAAAACTTTTTGTCTCATGTCCTGATGTATGCTCTTTAAGATTATAAAACTATGTATTCTCTAAAATTTCTAAGAAATATTTGTATGAGACGATTTCTAAGTCGTAACACAGAGAGAGTTTATGCGAAATCATCGTTGTATTTTTATTTTTAGATATTTTGTGTGAACAGTACAAAACTACAAACCCATGTGTTGTGAAAGATCTGCTGTGCCTGTCGCCGAAAGAAAGAAATAGATTTAGATTTAAATCTTAATCTATTTGGTTCCAAATATGGTTTGTTACTAAAAAATTTAGAGGCTAACCAGAGTCTTCAATTTCTGAAATATTTACATTTATACCAAATATCACTTTGTTTTTATTTCTTAAGGAGGTACACGAACGGACGGGCCACCTGATGGAAAGCCGCCGCCATCGTCCATGACATCTGCAACATAAGTTGAGCGGACCTGGTGGGACATTTGAGGTACCTGTCGACATGCCTTTTGAAGAACCTGATGTTATAGTGCAAAGGAACGCTTTCGGGAGGGGAGCTCATTCCATATCTTGCACGTGCGCGGTAAAAAGGCTTGTGATGCCCGTACGTTAGTTGAATGTCAGGCATTTAGATGGTGCGAGTGAAATCTATGACATCGTCGGAGGATGCGGTAGCAGTAAAGTGGCTATGGCACTAATTTTGTCGACCTCAATGGTTCAGCTGGTTAACATACCGGGCTCGATTCCCGGCCGAGCAGAAATTGAAATGATGAATTTTAATTTCTGTTACGGGTTGGGTGGAATATGTAAGACACGTATGTATTTAAGAAGAAAAAGAAAGTACATAAGTAGTTTATATAACACAAGCTTTGCTTACTTTGGGGCTAGATGGCGCTGTGTGAATTTGATCAAGCACATTAATTTATTCTTATTATTTATTTATTTAATTACAACAGTCCTACGGAACTTTACCCGTTGTACAGACACCAAACACAGCTAAGTTTTTATTCATAAAATACAGAGTAAAGTAGAGCCAATTCCCTTGGAATATTTATTTTATGGCCAACTTTCATAGTTTTTACACGTAAAACAGCAATAACTTCGTTATAACTATTCAAGCCTGTGTCAATGCCCTTCAGCAGGGTTCGTTCCTACGAGAGGGAGTTGACGAACTTTTTATGACCAAATTGTAGTTTTACTTGTGCGAGAAAACCATTATAGGTCGATGACATCGCCGATACAACATGGCCGCCAATATAACCGGGTGAATCTTTTTTAGGGCCGATTTTTCACTCTTCAGATAAAACATATCAGTCTTATAAGTTATTGTGCGACTAAAATAAAATTGTATCATTACTTCATAATTGTAAAGGATCATAGTAAGTTTTAATTTGGCAGTGTATTACTTCATTCGACAGATAAACTTTATCTGAGGATTGAAAAATCGGCCCTTATGGAACATATACTTTCTTGTTTTGTATGTGTATTTTAACCACCGTCGGTAGTAGAGGGGTGTTATAAATTTTACGTGTCTCTCTGTGTATCTGTGGCTCTGTGTTTGTGAGATGTGTGTTTGTGGCATCGTAGCTCGCGAACGGATAGACCAATTTCGATGCAGTTTCCTTTATTTGAAAGGCGGTTTAATGGAGATGGTTTTTGGTTTTATTTCATTAAAATCGGATTAGTAGTTTAGAAAATATTTGGGTATCATTATTTAAACTTGGTCGGGGGTTATCCGATTTTTTCTGTACGTTAGAGCGAAAGCTCGTGGTCTGCCTTCCAATAAATATTGTTACCCGCAGGGAAATAATATTGTAAAAAACTTCACAAGATTATTAAGTGATTTGAATTTGGAATGATTAAATTCGTATGAAAACTTTTAGCAAACGGGCTTTATTCCATAATAATAATCGTACCATTTTTGTTTCTACAAAAAAAGGCTTCTGTATATAAACATTTTTCTCTATGAAAAAATTCGAGTTTGCCAAAACTATGACTAAAGACTAGGCAGTATGGTTGCACGACCTTAGACTGCTCAAATTGTGCTAAAGAAAAACGTGTGAAATAAAAAAATGCGTTTCGTGTTATTATAATTTACAGTTTCAAATTATATTTTCTTACATTGACATGAAAATTTCCTGAAGCGATACTGATTTAACTCCTGAGCGTGCTAAATCAGACAGTGTAATCGCTTTATTTATTGTCTCACAGGTGGTGTGATAAGTAGAGTATTCACCTCTGGAATAAAGCTGTCGAAAGCGCTTATTACACATTCCTAAA